>OZ014524.1:24700774-25288274 GCA_963966055.1 Lathyrus aphaca | reverse complement strand
TGTAAATAAACTCAAAATCATGTTGGAAACGAAGTTTAACATTAAAGATTTAGGTGCTGCTAAGAAGATTATTGGTATGGAAATCCACATGGATATGAGTGCTAGATAATTATGGCTCTCTCAAAAAAGCTATGTTAAAAAGGTGTTAGACAAGTTTGACATGAGTAATTTGAAGGTTGGGAGTGATTTATTGGCCAATCAATTTAAGCTCTCATAAGATTAGTGTCCAAAGATAGATGCATAAGCTAAGTATATGTCAGAGGTTCCTAATGTCAATGTGTAGCACCCTAATTTTTGCCCTAAGTTTTCTTCACATTTCATCTGCATCTTGCATACAAACAAGATCGCACTGGTTGCTTGATTCTTCTTAGGTTAGGTTTATGCCTCACAGGGGATCACCGTTGCCTTTATTGCTTTATTTGTTTATGTTTACTAACCATTAATTAAAATCCAAAAATATTTTGTTTTCTTTCACTAACATTTTCAAGAAGAGGAAAATTTGAAAATGCCAAAAATAGCAGTCCTGCAGCTCGAGTAAAATTTCACAAACAAAATTCGAAGTTGATCCGCAAATAATTCAAATTCATCTGATCAAGGATTTCCCAAGTTAATTGATTCATTCAAGGAATTCCAAGGTTCATGTGTTTATTTTCATGCCTTCTTCGACGTACAAAAGAATCGGGCCACAACAACCAAGCAATCATGTTTGAATAAAAAATTCAAATTTATGCTTGGTTACCCGGTTAGCCATTTCTAGTGTAAATTGGTTAACCGGTTAACCAGTGCGAAATTTGAATTTTTTATTCAAATTCAGCACCATTGGATCATTGATCTCATTTGGAATTTTCTAGATCCATTGTGTAAACACCCCAAATTTGCCCTCACTCATGCACACCATGGCTTGTGATCCTTTCATTTGTATAAATTCAATCATAGCATCTCATACCATATTTTTGTTTCACTGCATTGCTTCTAAGTCATCTGCATCTAGGGTTTGTGATCTGAGCCATTCCTGGGCCATTTAAGCCACTCCAAAGGTCTTCAATCACTTCAAAGGGGTCCATGTGTGTTAAAACATCATATTATATCCTCACAAAGTCAAAAAAGTCAAAGAATCACAAGAACTGAGAAAGGCATGGAAGCAGAGCCAGGTTTAACTGCACAGATGACCTAGAATTAGGGTTTTGGTTTCAAAGGCCATAACTCCAATTTTTTTTGGCCATTCTTGTTTCTATTGGTCTCTATATGTTATGAGGATCATGCATATAAATTTTCATGAAGAAATTCCATGGGGAAGGCATCTAATCAAGGGATGACTTCTTGAGCAAGTCAGTGCAAAATCAGGGCATCTGAGGCCTCCAATGACCCAACCAAAGGGTGTTCTCCATCATTTTGAATATGTATGATCTTTATTTGATCATAGAAGATTTTAGAAGTTCACAAAATTGAAGAATTTCAAGCCATTTGCAAAGTTTCCTTTTTGGGAAAGTGACTTGTAATGAAAACTTGCCATTTTGGGAAAGTTTTTCAACCTTCTCTTTTTGATTCAAAAATGCTTAAAATGAGAAAACTTTGGTCATGAAAGTTGTAGAATGGATCCTCCCATTTTCAAAAAGTACAAGAACTCATTCTAATTCATTTTGGATCAAAAGTTATGGCTTGTCAAAGTTGGCAAAAATCACATAATTTCATGTTTTACACCAAAGAGGCAAAGTTGCAAAACCTCATGCCAAGGCAAAATGTGACTTCAAATGGACTTCTATGCATTACAGAAACATAAACCATGACCTAAAAATCAGAATGCACCAAAGAATTGTTCATTTTCATGCTTTGATCTTTAAGAAACTTCAAAAGGGCCAAACTTTGTGAAATTTGCAAAACCTCATATAAACTCCAATCCACTTGCAAATTGGCCTCAAATTCATTTCCATGGTCAGCCTTGAATCAAGCTGCAGCAGACATGCCCTTGTACCATGACTGAACCAGCCCATACCTTCTCTTACACAAAAAGTTGACTTTATGCAAGTTGAGCCATACCAATCAAGCTGTGCCACCAACAACTCTCTGCCCTATCCCAACTTGATACATGGTCAAAATGGAACTCAACACAACACATAACACAGCCTGAAACCTCCCACAAGTCAGCACTCTCCAAAATCCTCCTTTATGCATTTTCATTCGAATCTCTCCATACAAGCTTCAAACCTCAAAACAAATCCCACAGAACAACTCACCCTAGCCTTTTGATCATTTCCCAACCATCAATTTGCTCTGAAAGGCCCACAATCAAAAACACGATTTCCACACTTCACAAACTGAACATCTGCTAACTTCTTCTTGAGGTCATTTAAACTCCAACCAAGCATCACAAGCTCTTGGGGGGAATCATTGGAGTGAATTTGAAGCAAAGAACTGGCCAGAAAGTCCCTGTTTCGAAAGCTCAAGCTCAGGTAGCCATGGCATTTATTTTTCCAGAACTCTTATTTTATGTTATAGAATGATTCTACATGTCTCACTGATCACCATGATGTTTTTATTTTTGAGAATAGTTGAGAAATAAGCATTTCATGAGCTTTTGAATTTTCTGCCATGTTTTCCGTTTTGCTCTGATTCACGAATTTGATGATGAATAAATGATTTTTGTTGAGTGATTCTTGTTGGGGTTGATATGGGGATCATTTCTGGAAAGTTAGAGAGCTTTGGGATGCGTAGGGAGTGAGATAGCATAAGTGATTGGCCGGAGAAGATGACCGGAACATTGTTCCGGTCACCTGAATGTAATTAGGGTTCAGATTAGTGTTAATGACATAATTAGTAAAGTTTGAATTTGGGCCGTTCATTTGCGCGCGCTGGTCAATTCCCTCCCCTTTTTGTTTGAATCTCAGCCACTGGATTGGATTACTTTCATTAATTCATATTTAAAATTCATTTTTATTGCATTTTCTTTCTCATTTATTTTAAAATATCAAAACACATTATAAAAATTTTATTTTTTGCATGCTGACTTAAAATATTTTTCTCATTCTGAATATAATTTTATTTTTATTTTTTGCATCAAAAATTATTTTTAAATCATTTAAATGTTTATTTTTAATTAGTTAATGGAAATTAATTAATTAAAAATGCATTTAGGTATTTAAAAATCACCAAAAAATTCACATTGCATTTTGAAACATTTAGAAACATTATCAAACCCTCAAAACAAATTTCTTTTTGGTTCTTGAACTATTTTGACCTTTTTCATTGGAATTAAATTCATTTAAAGGCAATATTTTTGTTCAAACTTAGAAAAATTCCTTCTGCCTAACCATGAGGAGTTTGATGATGGTTCTTCTTGCATTGCATCCTTCACATCATGTAGTTTCTAGGGTAAAATTGGTTTGAATTTACATTTCATTTTCAATTTGTTTTGTATTTTTCATTGTGAGGTATCCCAAAACCCTATTTGACTTGAGAAATTCATAACTTGCACTAGGTTAAGAGTTAGGTCCCCCCTTTTGGGCAGTGAACTTGTGTAGGGTTAGGGTTCCTTTGGTCCCATTCTCAATTTTTTGTCATGTCATTTGCTTCTGCTTTTGAATTTTTGCATTGCATGTTGTATGTAAACCCTAATTTGTGCCTTCTTTTGCATCCATCTCTCATTTGCTTGCATTTAAGAACTTACCATGACATTTTGTGCATCCACATGATTCATAAGACATCTTAGGACATATTAGAATCATGTCTGATTATTGCATCTTTCATTTGCCATGTTATGCATTCATACCATTTCATAGACTTTCATGAACTTCCATGGTTCAAAGCATGCTTCACTTGCATCCTCATCCTTGTATGATCATCCACAACTCTTGACATGTGTTTGCATCATCTCTTAGCATCATTGAAATCATGTTTATGCTTCTTACTTTGGTTTGCATCATGACATTTCATCCCATTTGCATTGCATTTCATTTCTTTTGCTAACTTTTCAGGTGGTAAGTTGTTTTGAGAAGTGAATTTGCCTTCACTTCTCACAATCTCTTTTCATCTATCTTATGCACCATTGCTGCATTTTATCTTGTGTATTTGAGTGAGCTTGCTCATTCATGTTCTTTCCCACTTTCTTCCTTCAAGCAACTTGTCTTCTTAAATGAAGCAAGTTGTCTTGCTTTTCTCTACTTCTTCCTCCTTTCCTCTGCTTCTTTCTTGGTGGTTTCTCTGAAGATCTTTTGCAAGCCTCATTAACCCTAGGAACAACCAAGCATGATAACAATTAGGGTTTGATTAGTCCCCCCAATAGTTTTGCCTTTGTGTCATCTTTGAGTCTTCTCTTCTCACCTCATAATCAAGGACTAAACCCTAAAGGTTTTAAGGCTTTGTGATTAAGCTTATGCCTGCATCCTTCTATTAGGACGGAGTGTATAACTTTAATCCTAAGTGTTAAACCCTTAATGTGTTTAAATCCTTTAATCAATTCATCTAATAAATCACTAAGACATCAAGCTTGTAACTTGGGCCTTGCATTAGGGTTCTAGTTCTTCCTTAATTGGTTAAGAAGGACTAACCCTAGTGTTAATGGACAAGTCCCCCTCAGGTTGTCTTACAAACCATAAAAATCACTTCTTAACCTTACCATTAACTAAAATCCACCCAATAAAGGCTTTGTTTTGTCATGAGGTTAATCCCTAATCATGGATTAAGTTGAGGAGTCTTTCTCAGCTTAAATGTTCTCATCTATTATCCTTCTATTAGGATGGTGTAATGGGTCCATTAAATCTTTGATTATGGCTTAAACTCATTACTTAACACTAAACAAAAACCACAAAAACATCTAAATAAATGCAAGTAGGTTAATGATCTTAATCCTACATCATGGTGACTAAGTGTGAGGTGCTTACTTCATACTTAAGGTATTCTCATTACCCCCAATCAGAGGGAGGATGTGATGAGTTTACTAACCCTTTGGTTTAGGCTTAAGCTCATTTCCCTATGACAAAAAAAAAGCAATAAAAGATTGAAAACACAAAAACAAACAATAATCGTCTCCTTCGGGATTCTTTTCTCATCTCATTCACTCATAAACGAGAACTCGCTTCTTCTGTCTAATGCAAGATAGTCAGCACCTGATCCAGACAGGTCATACACTTGAGCATAGACAAGTAAGCAGTTCACAAGTCAATTTATCTTTCAGTCTCCTTGAGTCGAACTATGGTGTTTTGACTTCCTCATTGCACGAGAGGATACGTAGGCATAACTTAACAGTTATCGAATAAAAGTCTCTGTATATTCCCCCTCTTTCCAGCATTATTCTTTGAGCCTCATAGTCTTGAGCATTTCATTCTTGTTCTTACACATACATTTCTCTTATACACTTCACTTTTCTTTTACACTGACACTTGCATTCTTTCCAACTTTGATACACAAATTGCACTGACACTACCCCTTTGAAACACAAATCTTTCAAGCGTGGATCCCGTCGAGTACGGCGGACAATCTGGGTGCTAATACCTTCCCAGGTTGTAACCAACCCCCTTTTTCAGTCTCTCTGGTTCGCAACCGTCTTATCCATCTCTTCTTAGGTCTATGCAGCATTACCTTTCCTTCGGGATAAAAATGCCTAGCTGGCGACTCTAGTCTTCTGAGTTCACCCTTGTGTGTTCTCTCTCCTCTCGCCGACCTTTCGCGTCTGTACCCCTATTGGCCCCGGTGTCATTTGGTGGGAGCGACAGCTTGGCGACTCTGCTGGGGACCCTTATACTGTAACCAGGGCTTCTGGTTCTTTTTGTGGGTTCCTCCTAGCGCTTGTTTGATTTGTGTTTACTGGGGTGTTATGTGCTAATTGTGTTTATATAGTTGCTTTATTTATTTCTTTATGTATAGCTTTATTTATTGCTTTCTTTACAGTTTTTCATATTTCATACTGTCATTATCATTGCTGGATCTGCTCTTTTGTCTTGGTGGGTGGGGTTTCATTGAGAGTTAATGTCCTATACCTGGGACCTGAGTGACACCTAGGCTAGAGTGGTTCATGTTCTTTCCCATTCCATTTCGGTTTGGTGCGGGAATGTGAAACACGGTTCAGATATGGGTTTCTTCTTGAGAACTCTGTGCTACAGATCTCCTGTAGTGCTAGGGCTATCTGGGAAGCCTGCTAAGTCTGGATGACCTTTATTATGACCTTCAGAAACTGAGGTGAATTAGAGGTGGATTTTTTATGGTTATTGTAAACATTGTACCTCCGGGTTAGAAGTGTTTACACTTCTCATAACTGATCCAAGTCTGAGGATCCTTGTTTTAGAACGCTACCTGTGAGGGGGATGGGCTATTTACAGGTTTGCAGGTACCTTTGGCCACATCATACCCTGCTACTTGTTTGATTAAGAGTACCTCACTTTAGATAGTTCTTGTGATTTAACCCTGGATATGTGACTCTTTATTTGAGTCCCCCACCCTGGTTACTGGATTTCTGAACCTCCATCTGAACTTCTTGAACATACATGGACTTTACATCAAGACAGATAATCAGATCCAGCTTGATCACAAACCCTTGCATATCATTTGCATACATCATCATTGCATCATTTAACATTTGTTTATTTGTTTTTTAGGGTATCCACATTATATCTGGCTTGGTTTTGACCTCTTCTTCTGCATAGACCTCTGCTTCAGTTGTCTTCATCAGTTGCCTGCTTCAGCTATCTTCATCATCACCAGCATCAGCCTATCAGTGGCTCATCTCTAGTATCAGTCTTGATCTTCATCAACAGCTGTCTTCAGCTCTTCATCAGCACTCATGTCCACTCCCAGGAAGAGCAACATTTCATACCATTTCTTTGAGCCTGTGTTGACTAGTATCAGGCAGGTCCAATCACTTATCACCCCTGACCACATCCCATTATTCAGAGAGCATTATGGAGGTATCCTGGATATGGTTATGAACCTGGACCCTTCTCAGAGGAGCATGATCCACACCTGCCTACAGTTTTATGACCCTCCTTTAAGATGTTTCACATTTTCAGACTTTCAGCTAGGACCTCTGCTGGAGGATTTTTCATCATTGATTGGAGTACCTGTCAGGGGTGGAGTCCCCTTCAACCCAGAGATGACTTCTCCCAGCAATGGAGAAGTGGCAAAAGCACTACACCTGGAGACTACTTTGATTGAGTAGAATATGACAACAAAGGCTGGGATCCCTAGTTTGCACTTAGACTTCTTGATTTCTCAGGCCATCCTGAAGGCCTCCTTGGGAGAATGGAGGGCAGTTTGTGCATTGCTAGCCCTCAACATATATGGGGTTATACTGTTTGCAGACGAGCCCAAATTTATCAGCAAGAATGCCATTCATCTTTTCCTTCTGAGGAACCCAGTACCCACATTGCTGGGAGACTTCTATTACTCCATTCATCAGAGGAATGAGAAACAAAGAGGGAAGTTGGTGAGATGTTGTGCTCCTTTGTTTCACACTTGGCTGCTCAAACACCTACCTAAGACAGATGCCTTCCTGAATCCCCACCAACAGAAGAATTGGGCCAAGAGGCTCATTGCTTTGACTTCAGATGACATCAGATGGTGCACCCAGAGCACCAAGGTCAAGGACATTATCACTAGTTGTGGGCAATACCCAAATGTACCTCTGATAGGAGTGAAGGGTTGCATCAACTACAATCCTTTGTTGTTTAAGAGACAACTGGGCTATGCTTTGGTTCACCCTCCTAGAGTGCAAGATTTAGCTGAGACCCTGTATTGTGAAATAAAGCCTAATCTAGCTGCTGTTAGACAAGCATCTTGGGCTTGGGACAACATCCAGACAAAAGGGATGGCCATTCTTGGAAGGTGCAATAATGTTGCTTCAGCTCAGTACTATGACTGGTCCCATGCTAGAGCTCAGATTACTGGAATGCCCTTCACCACTGAGGATACACCTGGACCATCTACAACTCAGCCAGCAGCAACTGTCAGCCTGGAAGAATTTGAGAAGCTGAAGGAAAGGAATGAGAATCTGTCTCAAGCTCTGAAGAAGACTCTTTGGGAAAGGAGTGATGGTCGTTTGGACATTGAGAGGTTAGAGAAGCTTAAGGTGGAACATCTGGCCAAGATTGAGAAGACAGAGGACTACATCAAGAAATCAAGAGCTGGGGAGCAAATATTGAAGAATGCCTGTAAAGAGGCCAAGCTTCAAAAGGCTAGGAGTGAACTCTATCTGCAAGAAAGTCAGGCTAGGTGGGTCAGGATCACTGAAGCCCAGACACAAGAAGATAAGAGAACTCAAGCCAGGATTGAGCAGTTAGAGGCCAATGAAAAGAAACAGCAGGAAGCTTTGCTGGCAGCCCAGAAGGAGATTTCAGAGTTGAAGCTTAGGGCTGGTTTGAAGAGATCAAAGGACCAGGACAGGCACAAGAAGCTGACCACTGCCATTGCCACCAGAAACCTCCTCATCAGGACCATTACAGAGCATCCAGCTGGTCCAGTGACTGAGGCACTCCTGAAAGAGGTTAATGAGGATGAGTTTGGGCTAGATGTCTGACTTTTTGATTGTTGTTGTTTTCATTTGATGTACTTTTCTTTTGAGTTGTATTTTGACCCTTCAGGGGCATGTGTTGTAAAAAACAGACTATGTATTATTCATCACTTGTAATATATTTTGTTTCCGTTTGGGTTTTCTTTTCTCAACAACATCAAAGCATCTTCCTCGAGGTCTGGAAAGTTCAAAACCAAGAACCAAGCCGGATACATTGGAAAATAAATAAGCATACTGCATTGCATACTAACTTTTGTTTTATTTTGTAGGTTTTATTATTTATTTGTCTCTAACTCTGTTGTGAATCTCAGGAAATATTGCTCGCAGAAGAGTGTTCCCTGTCAACCGTGCACACTGATATCCTACTCGCAACAACCTTCCGAGTATTCTAATGGAGCAAGTACAGCAAGACCTGACTGAGGTCAGAACCAAGATGGCTAATGAAAGAGTGGAGATGAGAAACCAAATGGCCCAATTCATGACTGTGATGACTGGCTTGGCCCAGAGCCAAGAGAGGTTAAGGGCATTGGTAGAAAGACAAACTCCCGAGGAACCTCATCCCGGAACTGGAGGAACAAGTAACAACGAGAGAGGACAGCCTCATGTTAATCCACCTGTATTTGGGCCTCATCTAGATCCGGAAGTCAACATCCCGGGAAATGTGCAAGGAAATACTACTGGGGGAGAATCCTGCAAGAGGATCCCCAAGAGGAGCAGTTTACTGTCATGGGAGCTGGTGACGAAGTATATGATAGGAGGTTTGATGAAATTGCTGAGAAGTTGAGATCTTTGGAGTCTCAAAACTCCTTGGGCTTCGATGTAATGTATATGGGGTTAGTGGATGGGGTAAGAATTCCCCATAAGTTCAAGCCCCCGTGCTTCGAGAAATACAATGGAACCTCTTGTCCGCGAACTCACCTGCAGTCTTTTCTGGGAAGGCTTAAAGCATATACCATGGATGAAAAGCTGTGGATGTTCTATTTTGAAGATAGTTTGACTGGGGCTTCAAGAGAGTGGTATTCACTCTTGACCAGAGCTACCATCAGATGCTGGAAGGACTTAGCTGAAGCCTTCATCAGGCAGTACCAATACAACCTGGACATGGCTCCTAATAGGACCCTCCTGATGGGAATGTCTCAATCTTCCAGAGAAAGCTTTAGGGAATATGCCCAAAGGTGGAGACAGCTTGCTGCTGCTGTCCAACCACCCATGTCGGAAAGAGAAATGGCCGACATGTTCATGAATACTTTGCAAGGAACATATATTGATAGGCTGGCTGCCTTTTCTTCCACCAGTTTTGCTGACGTAGTTATAGCCGGTGAAAGAATTGAAAGTCTATTGAAAATGGGCAAAATTTCTGATAATGGTGCAAGTTCGTCCAGTAACCCCAGGAAGCCTTTTGTGGGACCTCGAAGGACCGGTGAGACAAATGCCATTCATGCCAGCAGGGGTAGACCTCAGTATGTTCACAGATCAATAGCAGCTATCACTATTCCAGCTCTGATTCCTCAGCAATCAACATATCAACAACCACAACAACCACATTATCAACAGCAAGTTCAGTACCCGCCACAAAGAACCTACAATAACAATAACAGCAATCAACAACAAAGGCCCTTCCAGCAAAGACCATCACAGGCAAACAGGGTGATTGACCCTATCCCTATGCCTTATGCTGCCTTATTGCCACAACTCCTGAAGCTTAACTTGGTTGAGTTAAGGAAATTGGCACCTCCAGATCCCTCCAATCTCCCGAAGAATTATGATGTCAATGCCAGGTGTGCTTTCCATTCCAATGCACCAGGCCACAATACTGAGAAATGCAGGGCTTTGCAAATGAAAGTTCAAGATCTGGTGGATTCTAAAGCCCTCAACTTCGCACCTCCTCCAAATGTCAACAGAAATCCTATGCCTAATCATGGTGGGCCGAGGATTAATGCCATTGAGGAAGACAAACCATCTACTTTGATCACCAGTGTTGCACAAATTCTAACACCTCTGGTCGAAATTAAAGCTCAGCTTCTAGAGTGCCATATGTTCCCCGGGTGTGAGCTCGGTTGTGGGTATTGCAACATTGCAGTCAACGGGTGTGATGATTTGAGAAGCGGCATAGATGGTCTTATTAAGGATGGAATCCTTCAGATCTCAACAACGGCGCCTACAAATCCAGCAATCCCTTTAACAACAATTCTTGATTCTTCTACAATAGCAGCAACAATCATTCCTACCGATTCATCAATATCATCAGCAATGGCTTCATCCATCACTTCAACAAATCAGACTTCAACAACCATTTCTTCTACAACATCAACATCCATTTTGTCAGCAGAATCTTCTACAACGCCAACAGAAATGAATGAAGATGTCTCAGCAGTCACCATCTACTATGATCCATCAAATGTTCCTCCAAACAACAATTTCCAACAAATAGTGGCACCTCTTGCCAGGTCACCAGTCACAATTTACTACGATCCGCACACCATTTCAGTACCCTCCTCTGCAGCAGTCAGTCCAGTTACTATTACGGTGCCTGGACCCGTCCCATATGAAAGCAGTAATGCCATACCTTGGCATTATGGCTCTGATCTCTACTGCAACGGGGAGAAAATCACTCTGGATTCATCAACCTCTTCTCCACAAATTGATAATGTTGGGGGAGGCGGAGGCTTCACCAAAAGCGGACGCCTTTTTGCCTCACAAATACAAAGACCTAATGCTGAAGCAGAAGTTGCTGCTAAAGCAAAAGGAAAGAGTGTGGTACCTGAAGATCCAACTATCAAAGAAACTCCGAAGACATCTTTTGAACAAGATGTAGACGAGTTCATGAGAATCATAAAGAGGAGTGATTACAAGGTGGTGGATCAGCTTCACCAAACTCCCTCAAAAATCTCCATATTATCACTGTTGATGTGTTCTGAAGCTCACAGGAATGCATTATTAAAAGTCCTGCACGCAGCATACGTGCCAGAGGAGATCACTGTTAATCAGCTAGAAACCGTGGTGTCAAATGTCAATACCAGTCATGGACTGGGTTTCACCAATGCTGATTTAACAACGGAGGGATGTAACCACAACAAGGCTTTACATATCACCTTGGAATGTAAAGGTGCTGTTCTATCTCATGTACTGGTGGACACTGGGTCTTCACTCAATGTTCTACCAAAGAAAGCCTTAGTGAAGCTGGAGTACGATGGTTTGGCACTGCATCCGAGTAATTTGGTGGTGAGAGCATTTGATGGCTCTAAAAGATCAGTTCTTGGAGAGATTGATCTTCCTGTGATGATTGGTCCGCAGACCTTCAAAACTACCTTCTATGTGATGGACATTCAGTCGGCCTACAGCTGTCTGTTGGGTAGACCCTGGATCCATGCCGCTGGCGCTGTTACGTCTACCCTTCACCAGAAGCTGAAATTCGAATGGGAAGGTCAGATCATTACCATCTGTGGGGAAGAAGACATCTTTGTTAGCCATCTGGCTACGTATAAGTACATATAAATGGATGGAGAAATCCATGAAACCATGAGCCAGGGGTTCGAGGCCCTGAACATTAATGAAGCATCTACTGTACTGGGAACCTCCATAACGTCTTATCAGCAAGCCCGGAAGGTTGTTGAAGAGGGTACTGCCCAAGGTTGGGGCAAGCTGTTGCCCGTGGAAAAGAAAGAAGACAAATTTGGGTTGGGTTACAGACCAACTCAACAAGATCGATCAGAGGCTGCCAAAGAGCCCAATTTTGTCATCGGGGGAATGCTCACCCCAGATGCAGTGAACAACTTGGAAGACGAGGAGGAAAGCGACCGCAACCTGGAGAGCTGGATACGTCCAAGGATCTCGGGGAGCCAAGTCCTTAACTGGTCTTCCCAGGAAATTATAAGGGTTACTCCTGCAGAGTAATTATTATTTCCTGTATTTTTAAGCATGCATCAAGTCTTGCATCTTGCCCAAGATGTCAAGACTCGTTTTGTAATCGGGCCATCTTGTAATTTTGTGCAAATGGATTAATCAATGAATATCGGACATCTTTTGCAAATGATTCTTTTTCTTTTTCGCTCACTGTTTTTCATTTTTCTTTTTGTACAAAAATAAAATGGCAATGTTTTTCAAAATGATAACTTCATTTCACTTTTTCTAAACAAGATTAAAATTGATCACTAAAATAAACCAATCTAAACCCTTGCAGAGAGTGCCTTTCAGACCGCACCGACAACAACACTGCTATGACTTTGTATGACTTTGACAATCCAATCAATCAAGCTGATGAAGGGGTTGAAGAAGATTATGAGCTACCTGAAGAGCTAGCCAGGTTGTTAAGGCGAGAGGAGAAGGTTATCACTCCTCATCAGGAGGAGATTGAAACAGTTAATCTTGGTACGGAAGAAGACGTGAAAGAGGTTAAGATCGGGGCCTGCCTACAAGATTCAGTGAAAGAGCAACTGATTGACATGCTTCGGGAGTATGTGAATGTTTTTGCTTGGTCTTATCAGGATATGCCAGGGTTGGACACCGACATTGTCATGCATAAGCTACCACTGAAAGAAGATTGCCCACCAGTGAAACAGAAGCTGCGCCGTACTCGCCCAGATATGGCAATGAAGATTAAAGAAGAGGTACAAAAGCAGTGGGACGCTGGTTTCCTTGCTGTAACTAGCTATCCATCGTGGGTCGCTAATATTGTACCTGTGCCTAAGAAAGACGGCAAGGTGAGGATGTGTGTGGACTACCGGGATCTGAACAGAGCCAGCCCGAAAGATGACTTCCCTTTCATCACACCCTGGGGCACGTTCTGTTATAAGGTGATGCCATTCGGACTGAAGAATGCTGGTGCAACTTATCAACGGGCTATGGTAACATTATTCCACGACATGATCCATAAAGAAATTGAATGTTATGTGGATGACATGATTGCCAAGTCCCTCACAGAAGAAGACCACCTGGTAAATCTGTTAAAGCTATTCAAGCGTCTAAGGAAGTACCAACTGAAGTTAAACCCCAACAAATGCACATTCGGGGTGCGATCCGGTAAGCTGCTGGGATTTATTGTAAGTGAGAAAGGAATTGAAGTTGACCCTGATAAAGTCAAAGCTATTCAAGAAATGGCTGCACTGAAAACTGAGAAAGAAGTTCGAGGTTTCTTAGGTAGATTGAACTACATTTCACGGTTCATATCTCACCTTACAGCAACTTGTGAACCTTTGTTCAAGCTGTTAAGAAAAGAACAAACGGTCAGGTGGAATGAAGACTGCCAGAGAGCTTTCGAAAAAATCAAGGAATACTTACAAGAGCCTCCAATCCTTATGCCTCCAGTTGAAGGAAAACCTCTGATCATGTACTTGACAGTATTAGAAGAGTCAATGGGGTGTGTGCTGGGCCAGCATGACGAGTCTGGTCGAAAAGAGTATGCAATATACTACCTAAGCAAAAGGTTTACCGACTGTGAACAACGTTATTCACTGCTCGAGAAAACTTGTTGTGCTTTAGCATGGGCTGCTCGCCGACTAAGGCAGTATATGTTGACCCACACTACTTTATGATCTCGAAGATGGATCCAGTTAAGTACATTTTTGAGAAGCCAGCACTTACCGGACGGGATGCAAGATGGCAAATGATCCTCACAGAATATGACATTCAGTACACATCTCAGAAGGCCATCAAAGGCAGTGTATTGTCTGATTATCTCGCTGAGCAAACCATTGATGATTACCAGCCTATAAGATTCGACTTCCCTGATGAAGACATCATGTTCATAAAAGCAAAAGATCATGAAGAGCCTATTCACACCGAAGGGCCTGACCCAGAAGAAGAATGGACTATGATGTTTGATGGGGCTGTTAACATGAATGGTCGTGGTGTTGGTGCAGTACTCATTACACCTAAGGGAGTTCACATGCCTTTCTCGGCAAAACTCACCTTCAACTGCACTAACAACGAAGCTGAATACGAAGCTTGTATTATGGGTCTTGAGGAAGCCATTGACCTCAGGATCAAGACTTTGACTGTATTCGGAGATTCAGCTCTGGTAATCAATCAAACCAACGGCAAATG
Organism: Lathyrus aphaca; assembly: GCA_963966055.1. Taxonomy (NCBI): domain Eukaryota; kingdom Viridiplantae; phylum Streptophyta; class Magnoliopsida; order Fabales; family Fabaceae; genus Lathyrus; species Lathyrus aphaca. Next base: position 25,273,735 of record OZ014524.1, on the reverse strand, counting down.
GTACACCCACCAAGATCATCTGATACCTTACTGGGATTATACAAGGAGGTTATTGACTTTCTTCACAACGGTCAAGCTTGAGTATATCCCTCGGGACGAGAATCAGTTTGCAGATGCTCTGGCTACCATTTCGTCCATGATCAAAGTTCAAGCTGCCAACTTTGTACCTCGGATCTCAGTATCCAGGCTTAACAGACCAGCATACGTGTTCACGGCAGATGTTGTTAAAGATGATAAGCCTTGGTTCAATGTGTCACACCCCAAATTTGTCCTACCTGCATTATTTTACTGTCTAACCGTTATTCAAAAATGCATTTTGTTTCTTTTCTAAAAAAAAACCTCCTTTTATTTTTATAGATTATTCATTTCATTATCAACAAAATGTATAAAATAAAAAAAGATCTTTTACTATTAAAACCAAAATATTTTGCATGAATCCATTTTATTTTTATTTTTATTAAAAAAAAGGGTTCAATTAAAATCCATTCTTAGTTAGCAAATGCTTCATCTTAAAACTAACTCGTTCTTATTCCAATTGTTTTTTTTTTCTTTCTTCTCTTTTACTCTTTAATAATAGTTTTTTTTATCTTATTTTAAATCCAATGTTTATTTGAATTCTTTAAATATTGTTTTTATCTCATTTTAAACCAAATTTTTATAATTATCTCATTTAAATAATTACCTTTCATGTACCGTTAAAATAGCATTTTTGGTGACCATTAGAACAACCTATTACACATCACATTCCGTAAGTGGAATTTTATTCAATTTGCATCATAAATTAATTTCTCTCATTTGTTCATATCACTAGAATTAGAATGTTACTTTATAAAAATAAACCAACTTGTGTTAAGAGGGTCTGTTGGCACAAATAATTTATCTCAATATTAATTTGCAGCATGTCTTTACAAGTTTACACAGGCAAAACCAAATTTACATTAATAAAGGTAGCAGGTGAAAAACCACAGTGCAGAAAGGACAAAAATCATGGAAGCCCATCACGTGACACAAGCCAATTCACCACGGCATTTTTTCCACAAAGTTATCACGTAAACCTCCAGCTCACAGAATATTTGCCCAACAAATTTTCAGTGTAAAAGATTTTTGATGCTGGCCACTCAAACGCACATGGTTTGTTATGCAAATCTTCGGTACAAACGCATATCACCACCATTCACCAGTCTCACTAAAAATCGTGCCAGAACACATTGATTCCCTTCATTTTATATTCTTCAAAACATCTATATAAAGAAAACTCAGAACTTCACCGAAAATCCTCTTCATCCATAAAACCTTCAACCTTATCAAAAACCACCACCATAAATAAAATGTGTTCCTCCTTCATATTTAACAGTCAATAATACATCACTCAAAACCATTCGACTCTCACCATTACACAAACACAGACCAACCGAAAACAAAATCCAGAAAAAATCACAAACAGAACCTGCAACTTTTCTCTGTTCTTTTTCATTCAAACCAACAAACAGACCAAGCTCACACCCAAGCCGCCGCTGAAACTCCATAACCGCGCCGGGAATCGACCGCAAAGCCCTTACCTGAACCTCAACCGCGAATCCTCCCTTCAAACCCTTCACGCCGTAATCGCCACCACCTTCTTGAAATCCGAAACATCACCGTTCAAATATCTCAAAAATCAAGCCATCCAATAATAACCGCAAATCCGCGACGCAAAGCCAAGGCTGAGAGAGACCGAAACATCGCCGTTCAACATCTCAAACCTCAAATCCGAACCCTTCCAAAGCCACCAGCCGTGAAAAGCCACAGCCGACCATCCACCACCGTAAATCTGCCGTTCGTGAGTTGATTGAAGGAGAATCCGCCGCCGAGGTTGGATATCCGAGAGCGAGAGAGAAGCAGAAGCCGCGCGAGAGAGACAAGACCCGCCGTCTTTGAATCTGAACCAGATACGAGTGAGAGACGGAGGAATCAGGCCGCGTGATTGAGGGAGGAACCACCGTCGGAATCATTTTGCCACCGTCGGATTCGAAAAGTGAGATAGCTTTGTGTTTAGAGTTCCTTAAACTTGAGGGTAAACTCAGAGTACCCTGTTTCTCTTTTAACACGTTTATAACGTTTGTTTTTTTCTACAGCTTTTTTTTTATATATATTATTTTATTTAATTTGTTATATATTGGGATTTTAAGAGCTGGGTTTTGTGGCCCCTAGTAATCTTGCTAGCGATACACCCTCACTCTCCCTTCAGACTTCCTTTCTTTATTTTAATCTCACATTTTTTTTTTTTTTTATATATGATAATGTTTGTTTTGCTTATTCAATTTACACATGGCGTGTTCTGGATGGGTTTATCCCAATATGTTTTTTCACTTATTTCACTTTAATCTGATACATGTTTTCGTTGTTATGGTAATATTTTAATTAGGTTTCCTTTAGGTGTTTAAGGACTAAGCTCATTCTTTTACTTGCGGTATACACCCTATGGTTGTGCATTATTTTTTTTCTTTTTTTTTAGACTTTAAATTTGTTAAGAGTTTATTTAAATTAATCTATTTAGGGCCAATGATATCATAAAAGGCCAATGTTTCGCCCGATTTTAATCGGTGATTTTTGGTCAATATGAGGCCCCCTTTGTATTTAATTTTTCATTTTATTATTCCGACAAAACAAACATGTAAATCAATTTAATTTATTTTATTATTCTTATCATTATTTAATTTATTTAATTTATTCAATTTAATTTAATTCTAGCAAATTCAATTTATTCATTTAAAATTACGTTTCGACTCCTTATAGAATGGTTCCCATTTTGAATCAATTCTAAGGCAGTTCACGAACAAAATTTCGTCGCGTCCCAAAAAGGTCCAACGCCTTCGAATAGTTGCGCTCGAAAAAGGTTCAACGCCTTCAAATAGTTGCGTCCCGATTAAACAGGCTGAACGCCTTCGAATAGTTCAAAAACACACTGCACACACGCTTTCTCTTGGGCTAATTACAACGAGACCTCTTTATTTCTCGCAATCCCCTGTATTTATTTTGTATCCCTCTCCCATTAATTTGTACGCGTTTTATTTTCCGTATTTTATTTAATTCCGAATCCTTGGTCCAACGCCAAGCGATTGCACTTTGCACACTTGCACTTTATTCTTCAGTTATCTTTTTCGTTTAGGATTCACTCCACCTTTGCGAGCCGAGCGATTCGGGCCTCGCTAACAAAACCACAAAAAATAACCTCCATTTGCATGCACCCTTTAAACCTCAAAAACCAAAACGTTTCGATTAGATCCAAACCCTTGATCCAACGTCAAGCGGTCTTAAGAAACAAAACACTTTAATAATACGAGAAGATTTGTACGCCACGAGCCTTAAGCGGTAGAAAGGGGGATAACGAGCTTTCGTTACTCGCTCCGATTATTTCGACGCAGGACACTCGTCCTGTTGGGCGAGATAAACTATCCATAGTCTTTAGTGCATTTCAACTCCTAAACCCTTTCATCGACGAAAGGTAATAAAATTGAACAACCATTACCCTTAGTAGGCCGAACTACGAGGCTCTGACTTTCCCATTGCACGCGGGAGTACGTAGGCACGAGGATCTCCATCCTTGCCGAGCACCTAGGTTCAATCTAACTTATAATTCAACTCATTTCCCTCTAGCAAGAAATTTGTTTAAGCATAGACATCCTTTCGCGCGCGTTAACCTAGATGGTTCCCATCGAGTACGATGGATGTAGGGGGTGCTAATACCTTCCCCCTGCATAACCGACTCCCTAACCAGACAATGGTTCCGTTGACCTTTGTCCTCATCCTTTTCCTCCCGGGTTGTATCTATATCTCCCATTTCCCTCTTCGGGAATAAATAGAATTAGGTGGCGACTCTTCGGTCCGTCCAGCGCGCGGCTCCGTCCATTCGGATCGCGTGAGGTCGTATTTTTCGGGGTACGACAGCTGGCGACTCTGCTGGGGACTGGTTCACCCCTATGTGAGTCAAGCCTAGTCTAGGTTCCCGTGCTTGTTTGAATGTTTGCTTTTATGCCTTGCTTGTTTATTTTTATCGTTTTCTTTATCGCATTCCATATTATATATCTTGTGGCTCCTTGGTACTATAATTTGGATCGATACTTTGCAAAAGAAACTTGAGGGAAAAGCTCTATGCCCGGGCTTTCGAGTACAAACATAAGTTAGCGAGGTTGTGTAGTATGGGCTCCCGAGAGAACCTCTCTCGTGGGTTGTCGATACGAAAACCTCACTTGGAGTAGATTTTAGTGGAAATACTGACAACCGTCAAGCTCTTGGCGTGTGTGCTCAGTTGTTTTCATTAAAGTCGTCGACTCTGAGAACCTTTAGAACCTTTTGGTTAAAACATCGGTTGATGGTTGCGTAGTATTGGGCACTAGGGTTCGCCCTCGCGTGGCTCGATACGAAAACCTAACTTGGAATAGACTTACTCAATGGAGTTGATTGACTGTCAAGAATGTATGAAATTGACACGTGCATCAAACAGTTGAGAAAGTTCCATAACTCCAGAACTTTGTTTTAAACCTAGTGTCGGTGATCACGTAGTATGGACTCCCGAGAAAATCTGCTCTCGTGGGTTGTCGATACGAAGATCTCACCCAAAATAGATTCATATGGTGGAGTCAATCAACCGTCATGCTTATGGCGCGTGTGATGAACAACCATGTGAATTGATAACTTTGGGATCCCTAAACTTTAGAGTCTACCCAGTGAGTTCTTGATCTGAGTATCTTCCATCTGTACCTTGGACTTGTGAGACCTTGTTCTTGTGATCCTGGATTCTGACATTGCATATCATCTCATTCGCATTATTTATTCATCTTGCATTTCATTTCAAAGCCAAAAAACTTATTTCCATGTTCCTCCATCTTCAGTAAATCAAGCTGGTTTCCCGACGCCCGTATCGAGTTAGACGACCGTATTCAACTTGAGCCAACACTAGAAGACTGATGGATCAGATTCGACAAGAACAAGCTGCTATGAGGGGAGAGATTGACTCAATCAAGAGCAAGATCGATCGTATTCATGAGGCCATGCAAGCCTTGGCCAGGATGGTTGTGTCTCATCAGCCTGTTCCTTCAATGCCCGTTCATCCAGCTATTCAAGCTCTGCTTCCGCCTCCGATGGCTTATCAACCACGTCCACCTCCAATGGGTGCAGCTGCGCAATATGGATCTAGACCATGCCAGCAACCGGCATATCCATATCAGCAACCGGCTTATCCATACCAGCAACCGGCTTTTCCGCCACAGCCCGGTCAGCAACAACAACGCGCTCCTCAACAGCGCCCACCATATCAACAAAGAAGGCCTGAAAGAAATTTTGATCCATTGCCTATGTCACATGGAGAAATCTTTAACGGGCTGATGGCAAAAGGAACTCTTGTGTTGAAGGACATGCCACCTCAAACTGGTAACGCTCAAGATTATGATGCCAATGCTCGCTGTGAGTATCACAAGGGTGCTCCAGGTCACACGATTGAGAATTGCAAATCATTCAAGCACAAAATTCAGGACCTAATCAACTCTAAGGATCTCACCTTTACTCAGAAGGGTCTGAATATCCAGAGCAATCCAGTGTCGACGCAAGTGGCCCCTCAACAAATGCTTTCGAAGAAGTTGCCGAAGACCAAAGCTGAGTAGTCTCCAATTTTGAAGCATTCAATTAAGAGAAGTTCATTCCTCAAAATCAAGGCAGCCATAGCCATTTATAATTTTCGCATTCCTGTTGTTTTGTATTGTTTGTTTAAGTATTATTTGCTTTGAACATTGTCATTTGTACTTGGTTTTGTTAATGTTATGTTTATGCATGTTTTGAATCAGTTTATTCGCATTCGCTCATATTTATCATTTATCACAAAATCACAAAAATATTCCCTCACTTCACTTTAGCAAATATTTGAGGGAGGATGATGAAAACGAAATACCCATAACTGTTGCGGTATGCTTTCGGATAAAATCTCGTCAATGATGTACAGGCATTCTTTCAAATCCCCAAACACTGGAGATATAAGGAGTTAATCCCTAGTCAACCACTTCGAGCCTAGAAGTAGGAGTTTCTTTCGGATACAACCCTTACATTTAACCCGGGGCAGGGTAGTTGTTCAGTTAACATGACTACACCTTCGAATCGCAAGATGAGACATCCCGTCGGAGGACCATCAACAAATGAATTGGAAGTCACACCATTCATTCAAAAAATATAGAAAAAAGAAAAAAACCACTAAGTTGAGCACCCAAAGGGAGACTTAGTCGGAAAAAAAAACAAATCAAAAGAAGAGGTCAAATCCTCAACAAAAACAAAGCAAAGATCAGGTGACTACCAAAACAAAATCAAAGGGGCACCAACATCAAAGCAAAAAAAGATGACTGCCATTTCCAAGCAAACTTTGAAGCTTCATCTTCACTCTTGCAAAGTCAAAACAGATGCATATATAGAGTTAACTGAACGTAGGACTGGAGAATATCACGAAGAAAGGTTGGGTACAAATCAAACTTTGAGCCTTATATCCTTTGTTTCTCAAACCATTAACCAGACCACGTTACAACCCTCAAAAGTCCTAATTGAGGCAGAGTTTATTCTGAAAGCATGTTACCAACAAGGTTGCGTAAATTGACTCCCATATATTTGCTAACCTTCAATCGATTGCACATTATTCTTACTGCATATTTCGCACACTTTCTAAATCAGCACTTCGTTTGGGCTAACGGTCCATTCGTTACACTATCATAATCATTCAAATAAATTAACTTTTTTCAAAACTTACATGAACTTTGCATTAACACTACCATTTGTGTATGAACAATTTAATTGCAATTCAGTGCTTAACATCAGTACAATCCCAACAAGGGGCAATCAAAAGAGAAACTTGAACTTCACTGATGCCAGTTTGAGTCAAGACTACTTCAACAGCCCAATCAGGGGCAATTTGTTTCAAAATCGGCCCAATCAGGGGCAAGATCACCTTCAAAGAGTCAATCAGGGGCAGATCATGCCAAAGCTTCCCCATCAAATTTATTTCAAATACCCTACGGACAGGGGCAAGCAAACAGGAGCGAGTCTTCCTCTCTCTTATCCCCAGCTGAACAAGCAGATCTTGCCAGACATTGGCAATCGTTCAAAGTAAATCAGTTTTCATGTGTCAATTAAGTCGCTTCGCTCATCAGCAGATAACCAAATCTGAAGTTTTCAGATCCGTCTTCTGATCGTACATCGTCGAAGATCGAGTGTCGGGAATCAAGCCCTCCACCCACCCAAAGTCCAATTACTATTGGCAACTACCAAACTAAAAGTCCACCAAGCTGGCACCTTCCAATCACTCATATGCAGTCATACGCATCATTTGCATCAATCATTTACAACATGTGCATCATATGCATGCCCAAACAAAAACAAACCTTTTATATTCCCAACATTATCGAATTTACATCTCAGTTCATAAAAATTTGCATCGTATCTCCATCCCTATGGAATACCATTTCACAACAATCAAGCATACGTGCATAACTCAGGATCCAGGATCAATACAAATTTCCAGTCCTTTCCCCAGCGGAGGATCACATCAATCAGATTCCAGGCATTCTCTTAGCGGATTCAATAGCCGTGTTTAAATTTCAGTCCCTTTGCCTTATCATCCTCTGGTGATAAGTGATTTTATTTTCAGTTTGTTGCCTTATCATCCTCTGTTGATAAGTGAATTTATTTTCAGTTTGTTGCCTTATCATCCTCTGGTGATAAGTGATTTTATTTTCAGTTTGTTGCCTTATCATCCTCTGTTGATAAGTGAGTTTATTTTTCAGTTTATTGCCTTATCATCCTCTGTTGATAAGTGAGTTTATTTTCAGTTTGTTGCCTTATCATCCTCTGTTGATAAGTGAGTTTATTTTTCTGTTTGTTGCCTTATCTTCCTCTGTTGATAAGTGAGTTTATTTTTCTGTTTGTTGCCTTATCTTCCTCTGTTGATAAGTGAGTTTATTTTTCTGTTTATTGCCTTATCTTCCTCTGTTGATAAGTGAGTTTATTTTTCTGTTTATTGCCTTATCTTCCTCTGTTGATAAGTGAGTTTATTTTTCTGTTTATTGCCTTATCATCCTCTGGTGATAAGTGATTTATTTTGTTAATTAGTCTTGCTGTGTCACCCATCATTTCCAGTTATTTCATTTGTCGGACAAATTTAGAATCTGTTAATATCTAATTATCTTATACCTTGAAAGACAGAACGCGAGCCAGTTCATCTTACTCGGTCTAAGCCAATTCGATAGGGGCATCTGTCACACCCCAAATTTGTCCTACCTGCATTATTTTACTGTCTAACCGTTATTCAAAAATGCATTTTGTTTCTTTTCTAAAAAAAAAAACTCCTTTTATTTTTATAGATTATTCATTTCATTATCAACAAAATGTATAAAATAAAAAAAGATCTTTTACTATTAAAACCAAAATATTTTGCATGAATCCATTTTATTTTTATTTTTATTAAAAAAAAGGGTTCAATTAAAATCCATTCTTAGTTAGCAAATGCTTCATCTTAAAACTAACTCGTTCTTATTCCAATTGTTTTTTTTTTTCTTTCTTCTCTTTTACTCTTTAATAATAGTTTTTTTATCTTATTTTAAATCCAATGTTTATTTGAATTCTTTAAATATTGTTTTTATCTCATTTTAAACCAAATTTTTATAATTATCTCATTTAAATAATTACCTTTCATGTACCGTTAAAATAGCATTTTTGGTGACCATTAGAACAACCTATTACACATCACATTCCGTAAGTGGAATTTTATTCAATTTGCATCATAAATTAATTTCTCTCATTTGTTCATATCACTAGAATTAGAATGTTACTTTATAAAAATAAACCAACTTGTGTTAAGAGGGTCTGTTGGCACAAATAATTTATCTCAATATTAATTTGCAGCATGTCTTTACAAGTTTACACAGGCAAAACCAAATTTACATTAATAAAGGTAGCAGGTGAAAAACCACAGTGCAGAAAGGACAAAAATCATGGAAGCCCATCACGTGACACAAGCCAATTCACCACGGCATTTTTTCCACAAAGTTATCACGTAAACCTCCAGCTCACAGAATATTTGCCCAACAAATTTTCAGTGTAAAAGATTTTTGATGCTGGCCACTCAAATGCACATGGTTTGTTACGCAAATCTTCGGTACAAACGCATATCACCACCATTCACCAGTCTCACTAAAAATCGTGCCAGAACACATTGATTCCCTTCATTTTATATTCTTCAAAACATCTATATAAAGAAAACTCAGAACTTCACCGAAAATCCTCTTCATCCATAAAACCTTCAACCTTATCAAAAACCACCACCATAAATAAAATGTGTTCCTCCTTCATATTTAACAGTCAATAATACATCACTCAAAACCATTCGACTCTCACCATTACACAAACACAGACCAACCGAAAACAAAATCCAGAAAAAATCACAAACAGAACCTGCAACTTTTCTCTGTTCTTTTTCATTCAAACCAACAAACAGACCAAGCTCACACCCAAGCCGCCGCTGAAACTCCATAACCGCGCCGGGAATCGACCGCAAAGCCCTTACCTGAACCTCAACCGCGAATCCTCCCTTCAAACCCTTCACGCCGTAATCGCCACCACCTTCTTGAAATCCGAAACATCACCGTTCAAATATCTCAAAAATCAAGCCATCCAATAATAACCGCAAATCCGCGACGCAAAGCCAAGGCTGAGAGACCGAAACATCGCCGTTCAACATCTCAAACCTCAAATCCGAACCCTTCCAAAGCCACCAGCCGTGAAAAGCCACAGCCGACCATCCACCACCATAAATCTGCCGTTCGTGAGTTGATTGAAGGAGAATCCGCCGCCGAGGTTGGATATCCGAGAGCGAGAGAGAAGCAGAAGCCGCGCGAGAGAGACAAGACCCGCCGTCTTTGAATCTGAACCAGATACGAGTGAGAGACGGAGGAATCAGGCCGCGTGATTGAGGGAGGAACCACCGTCGGAATCATTTTGCCACCGTCGGATTCGAAAAGTAAGATAGCTTTGTGTTTAGAGTTCCTTAAACTTGAGGGTAAACTCAGAGTACCCTGTTTCTCTTTTAATACGTTTATAACGTTTGTTTTTTTCTACAGCTTTTTTTTTTATATATATTATTTTATTTAATTTGTTATATATTGGGATTTTAAGAGCTGGGTTTTGTGGCCCCTAGTAATCTTGCTAGCGATACACCCTCACTCTCCCTTCAGACTTCCTTTCTTTATTTTAATCTCACATTTTATTTTATTTTTTTTTATATATGATAATGTTTGTTTTGCTTATTCAATTTACACATGGCGTGTTCTGGATGGGTTTATCCCAATATGTTTTTTCACTTATTTCACTTTAATCTGATACATGTTTTCGTTGTTATGGTAATATTTTAATTAGGTTTCCTTTAGGTGTTTAAGGACTAAGCTCATTCTTTTACTTGCGGTATACACCCTATGGTTGTGCATTATTTTTTTTCTTTTTTTTTAGACTTTAAATTTGTTAAGAGTTTATTTAAATTAATCTATTTAGGGCCAATGATATCATAAAAGGCCAATGTTTCGCCCGATTTTAATCGGTGATTTTTGGTCAATATGAGGCCCCCTTTGTATTTAATTTTTCATTTTATTATTCCGACAAAACAAACATGTAAATCAATTTAATTTATTTTATTATTCTTATCATTATTTAATTTATTTAATTTATTCAATTTAATTTAATTCTAGCAAATTCAATTTATTCATTTAAAATTACGTTTCGACTCCTTATAGAATGGTTCCCATTTTGAACCAATTCTAAGGCAGTTCACGAACAAAATTTCGTCGCGTCCCAAAAAGGTCCAACGCCTTCGAATAGTTGCGCTCGAAAAAGGTTCAACGCCTTCAAATAGTTGCGTCCCGATTAAACAGGCTGAACGCCTTCGAATAGTTCAAAAACACACTGCACACACGCTTTCTCTTGGGCTAATTACAACGAGACCTCTTTATTTCTCGCAATCCCCTGTATTTATTTTGTATCCCTCTCCCATTAATTTGTACGCGTTTTATTTTCCGTATTTTATTTAATTCCGAATCCTTGGTCCAACGCCAAGCGATTGCACTTTGCACACTTGCACTTTATTCTTCAGTTATCTTTTTCGTTTAGGATTCACTCCACCTTTGCGAGCCGAGCGATTCGGGCCTCGCTAACAAAACCACAAAAAATAACCTCCATTTGCATGCACCCTTTAAACCTCAAAAACCAAAACGTTTCGATTAGATCCAAACCCTTGATCCAACGTCAAGCGGTCTTAAGAAACAAAACACTTCAATAATACGAGAAGATTTGTACGCCACGAGCCTTAAGCGGTAGAAAGGGGGATAACGAGCTTTCGTTACTCGCTCCGATTATTTCGACGCAGGACACTCGTCCTGTTGGGCGAGATAAACTATCCATAGTATTTAGTGCATTTCAACTCCTAAACCCTTTCATCGACGAAAGGTAATAAAATTGAACAACCATTACCCTTAGTAGGCCGAACTACGAGGCTCTGACTTTCCCATTGCACGCGGGAGTACGTAGGCACGAGGATCTCCATCCTTGCCGAGCACCTAGGTTCAATCTAACTTATAATTCAACTCATTTCCCTCTAGCAAGCAATTTGTTTAAGCATAGACATCCTTTCGCGCGCGTTAACCTAGATGGTTCCCATCGAGTACGATGGATGTAGGGGGTGCTAATACCTTCCCCCTGCATAACCGACTCCCGAACCCAGACAATGGTTCCGTTGACCTTTGTCCTCATCCTTTTCCTCCCGGGTTGTATCTATATCTCCCCTTTCCCTCTTCGGGAATAAATAGAATTAGGTGGCGACTCTTCGGTCCGTCCAGCGCGCGGCTCCGTCCATTCGGATCGCGTGAGGTCGTATTTTTCGGGGTACGACACAATGACATTAGGTGCTTCTTGGAGGATCAAACATACCCACCTGGGGCATCTTCCAATGATAAGAAGACATTAAGAAGGCTAGCTGGTAGTTTCTTCCTGAATGCTGATGGTTCCATGTACAAGAGAAACTTTGATATGGTACTCCTCAGATGCGTTGATAGAACAGAAGCAGACTTGTTAATGCACGAAGTGCACGAAGGATCCTTTGGTACCCATGCAGGAGGGCATGCCATGGCTAAAAAGTTGCTAAGATCAGGCTATTACTGGATCACAATGGATGCGGACTGTTGTGCCTATGCCAGGAAATGCCATAAATGCCAGATTTATGCGGATAAAGTGCATGTGCCTCCCAATCCTCTGAATGTGATGTCCTCGCCCTGGCCCTTTGCCATGTGGGGCATTGATATGATTGGCAAGATTGAACCGACTGCTTCAAATGGCCACAGATTCATCCTGGTAGCCATTGACTATTTTACCAAGTGGGTTGAAGCAGCTTCATATGCAAATGTTACAAGGCAAGTGGTAGCCCGATTCCTGAAGGGAGACATAATCTGTCGGTATGGAGTTCCCGAGCGAATCATTACTGATAATGGTTCCCACTTAAACAATAAAATGATGGCAGAACTATGTCGGGACTTCAAGATCCAACACCATAATTCTTCTCCTTACAGGCCAAAAATGAATGGCGTTGTTGAGGCAGCTAACAAGAATATCAAGAAGATTGTGCAGAAGATGGTAGTTACCTATAAAGACTGGCATGAAATGCAACCATTTGCCTTGCATGGGTACCGTACGTCAATCAGAACATCCACTGGGGCAACGTCGTATCAGCTTGTGTATGGTATGGAGGCATTCCTACCTGTTGAAGTTGAATTACCTTCCCTGAGGGTACTAATGGATGTTAAGCTAAATGAAGCAGAGTGGGTCCGATCCCGATACGAACAATTGAACCTGATTGAAGAGAAGAGGTTGGCTGCAATCTGTCATGGGCAGTTGTATCAGAAAAGAATGAAGAAAGCCTTCGATCAGAAAGTCAGGCTTCGAGAGTACCAAGTAGGAGATCTTGTGCTGAAAAGACTTCTTCCTCCTCATACAGACCACAGGGGCAAGTGGACTCCGAACTACGATGGCCCGTTCATAGTAAAGAAAGTTTTCTCTGGTGGAGCACTGATGCTCAGTACTATGGATGGTGAAGACTTCCTGTCCCCTGTGAATTCAGATGCAGTTAAAAAATACTTCGCATAAAATGACCCGCTGGACATAAAAACATAATGTAAGTCCAGGAAAAAATAGGGCATCCCGGCGAGTCAAAAACAGAATAAAAAAGACTCGGGCAAAAATAAGGGAAATTAAAATTAAAAAAATGTACACCCGCTGAGCTGAAAAGCCACATTGGACAGCTCAGGCAAAAATGGGTATCCCGGTGGATTGAAAACCCGAAAGGACGATCCACGCAAAATAAGGGAATAAGCGAATAACTGCATTCTGAATTCATCTGTATCACTTGCAACATGGTAAGCTCCGAAAAGCCCGAGCGTCGGTCAGAATCGGCCTCCTTCAAAAGTAAGATGAGAAGAACGACAAAAGTCATACGATTCATAGCAAAAGGGAAGCTCCTTGAAGCGTCATCAGCATTGCCAGCATCTTTTTGTTTCTCAATTTGTAACGATTTCCTCATTTCAGGGGATCCGTTTCCTTGACTGTATCTTTCCAATTCAGGGCACCCGAATTAATAAAATCAGATTTTCAGTCGTATTTCGTCTCGTACATTTTATTTTCGTTTGCAAAAATGTCTGATGTCTTTAAGATATTGATTGCATAAATACAGATGCTTCCCTTCTAAAATACGTGCTTACAGGAAATATACTTACTCCCAGGAGTGTCTAAACTCCTATGATGGAATCCAGTAAGGGATACCTCGGGGTACTTGTGTGTTTCTTTGTCTTTACAGGATTGCAGGTATCCAAAGCGCAACATGGGGCATGAAAGCGTCTCCCCAGCAAGCTGTCAAATCATTATCTACTCAGTATACCTTCCGATTAGCACCGGAGGTGTTTTCTCCCCAGCTGAGTTGCCAGTCATCATTCCTCCTCAGCCAAGTGCAAAGACCGGGAACCATCTCCCCACAGAGTTTCAGCCTCTATCCAGAAGAGCAACGCCTGAAGATCTCACAACAGAGTGACGAAAGCTTCTACAAACCCCAGCTGGGTATTTCATTACCAATATATGTTTATCAATGACCTACTTCCCCATGCAGAGTCAGATATGTCAGAACTACCAATGATCTCTTTCCCAACTGGGATATCCACTTCGAGCAGAGCAACCAAAGATCTCCACCGTGTTGCACCCCAAAATTTGCCCTCACAATACAAGACTTTGTGTGCTAAGAAGGTTCACAAGGTTCACAAGTTTCACCACACTTTCAAAACCTTTCATGAGGTTCATGAAGTCTACAAGTTACTTTATGAAGGTTCACAAGGTTCACAAGTTCCACAATGCTTTCAATACCTTTCATGAGGTTCATGAAGTCTACAAGTCACTTCTTGAAGGTTCACAAGGTTCACAAGTTTCTCAATGTTTATATAACCTTTCATGAGGTTCATGAAGTCTACAAGTTACTTCTTGAAGGTTCACAAGGTTCACAAGATTCACAATGTTTACATAACCTTTCATGAGGTTCATGGAGTCTACAAGTCACTTTATGAGGTTCATAAGGTTCACAAGCTTCACAATACCTCCCATGAGGTTCACAAGACATTTTATGATGGTTCACAAGGTTCATAAAGTTCACAATTGGTCAGAAGAGTTGACAATTCCCTCAGACAATGCACTTCCTAAGCAGTGCATCCAAAACTAGGGTTTTGACTTTAATCAGGATAAATGAACTTCCAAGACTTCAAGTGAGCTTCATAACATCCTATATGTGTTTAAGAACCCCCATGACAAGTTTCAAGACTTTTCTCAAAAGTTTGCTCAGTCAGATGACCAGATAAGTCAAAATCAGTCAAAGTAGTTAAAAAGTCAAACTAAGGTCAACTGTGGTCAAACCAAAGTCAAATTTCATGATTTTTTGCTAACATCAAGTATATGAAGTAAAATTCATCATTTGATCAAGGGTTGATCATGATTCATCAAGGAGATTCCAGATCATCAAGAATCAGGAGTTTCTAAATTAGGGTTTCCTTAGTAAAAGTCAACTGAACTTTGACCAGCCATAACTTTCACATGCTTCATCACCAAGTCTCCATCCAAAGCTCATTTTGAAGGAAATTTAATTCTCTACAACTTTGTGTCTCACAAGCCAAGCCCAAAAATGCTTCATTTGGAAGGTATGAGCTAAGACATTATAGGTCATTTCAAAAGTCAACAAAAAGTCAACAACTTCAAAAGGGCATAACTTGAGATTGGTAAATGATATGGACATGAAACCAGTGGGGTTGTTTAGAGGACTCTTCAAGCTTTCCAAAATGTCCAAGAACACCCTCATATCTTTAAAATTGAAGGATATGTGCCCTTGCAAAGTTGGGAAATTTTGTGATGGTTTATGATGAAAATAGAGGTCTAAAACCAATTCTTTCCAAATGGGCTTGCCAAATTATGACCCAATCCATACAACAACATCATGCACGACCCAATGGTAAGAAATTCTGACTTTTATATTTTTATTTGATATTTATTTGAATTTTATTCATTTTAAATCAAATTAAATCAAAATAAAATCTAAAAATCAAAGTTTGGACATGATTCTTCTTCTAGAAATTAATCAATGTTGTTTAACATGATTTGATCTTGTACAAATTCGTGCTAGACCAAATTGGAAGGCAAATATTTGATTTTTTCACACTTTAAGATCATGACATTCCTTCACCATCAAGTCTTCCAAAAAGCCCATAAATCCATCATCTTTTGACCTAAATTGCATCTCATATAAGAATACAATAAGAACCAAGGCAGGGGACACGAATTGAGCAGCCTCAAAGGTAAGTTTCATAGCTCAAAAATTCAAGCCAAAACACCAATTCAGATTTTCAGATAGAGGCCATATCAGAAAGCTTTGAAGGTTGCAATGCACTCTATGATGCTTATTGAATGTATTTGGATCATTTTCATCACTCAAAACATCACATAGACCCTTAACCGAATCTTCATATGCCATTGAACTTTGATTTTTCGATTTATCATGATTATGCTTTCTAACTTGTTTTTGACTATTGA
The DNA here is from genome assembly GCA_963966055.1 of Lathyrus aphaca. Taxonomy (NCBI): domain Eukaryota; kingdom Viridiplantae; phylum Streptophyta; class Magnoliopsida; order Fabales; family Fabaceae; genus Lathyrus; species Lathyrus aphaca. Next base: position 25,257,574 of record OZ014524.1, on the reverse strand, counting down.
TTATGGTTTAGAATGGTTCTTAGATTGATTCTGGATGCTTTATTGTGAAAATCGAAGCTGCAACCATCATGTGCCATAGCTAGGGTTCAAGCTTCAATTTTGGGGTTTTACGATTTAAGCAATCTAAACGAATTCTAATGACATGGTTCGGTTGTGTAAATCATGGGAAGTTGTTTTGTGTTATTAATTTGGTTTGATTGTACTTGTGGTGTGATGTTCAAAAAATACAGGATTTCCCAGGAAAACAAAAACGCAGCAAGATCCCCAACAAAATTCGCAGGAAATTTTGTAGGGCGGGAGGAAGAAGAAGGTCCATTGGCGCGGAAACAAAAATTTGAATTTTCGAATATTGTTTAAAACGAATTCGTTTCGTATATATGACATCAACGCGCGAGTGGTTCAGCTGGTTTTGATACGCATACGGCAAGATGAGGAACCTGGGTTCGAGTCTGGCCAGGAATAATTTTTGTTGTTTGTTTTAATTTCATTTTCTTGCAGGATTGTAACAAAATCGTATGGTTGCATAGATCCACCATCAGCGCGCGTTGGCACAGATGGTTTTGAAGCTTATTGTCCAGGTAAAGGACCTGGGTTCAAATCCCAGGTCCTACTTTTTAGTGCTTTGTTCATATTTTTACTATTTTCATTATTTTCTTATTTTTCTAATTCAACCAAAATAATTTATAAAAATAAATAATTAGTAAAATATCCTCATCTAAAAAATGTAATATATTTTTTTTAAAAACTTTTTTGTATGTTTATTAATACATGGATATATTCTTGTTTATAAATTCATTAATTATTTAGGTTAATTTCTAACCCTATTTTTATTTTTTCAAACATCTAACCCTAATTATATTTTACAAACTTATAAACCCTAGAATATTTTTCTAAACAAAACCCTAATTTTCAAAACCCTAATTTATTTTCTAAATACTTATTAAAAACCTAATTTTTATTTTATAATTTTTGTACATGTTCATTTAACATAATTAATTTTAATAAATATAAATATAATCAAACTTTTCTTTATGTAATTATAAATTGTCTATAATGTAAATTTTTGTTCTTTTAATATATATATATATATATGTAAATAATTTTGTAATTATAATATGTCTAAAAATAAATTAATAATTTGTGCATAAATCAAAATGTTATAATAATTATTTAATTGTTCATATTTCTTCCTATTTACCAATAATTGTCTATATTAAATATTTTGCTCTTATAATATTTTTGCTCAATTTATTTTGATTATTTATTATTATTAACCATATTATTACTAACTTTTGCTTATTTTTATTTCACTAACATTATTTAATTTTTCATTATTATTTTACTAACCCTATTTTTAATTCTTATTATTACTAACCCCTATTTTATTTATTTATTGCTTATTTATTATTTTTGCTTATTATTTATATTTTGCTTCTATATTTATTTTTGCTATTTATTTTAATTTGCTTATTATTATAATTATGTAATTGCTTCTTGGTGTAAATTTTGTAAATATGTAATTTATTTAATTTTTGCTATGGTTAGTAATTTAGGGAGTGTAAACATGTATTCTCTTAAAATTAAATTTAGATCACTTTAATTATAAGATAAATGTAAATTGAACACTCACACACGTAAGTCGATTTTTAATCGCCATCTCACATTTCTAAGGCTATCCCTCAATGTTGCCTACTCATAAGGTCAAGTGGGGTGTATAAAGCAAGTCCCTTAAAAGAAAAAATCATCAAGTCCCTAATGGTTGCCTTTAAAGAACAAGTCCCTTTTCGAATAATGATGATAGTCCCTCCTAAATGCTTAATACACCTCACAGTTGCCTTCATAAAAACAGATGTCCCTCTCATGTCCCTTATATCCAAGGTAATGACTACCTATTCCTTAATAATAGGGATAGTCTTACCAATTAAAGGATAAAGAACAAGAAAGACTTAAAATTTTAGGGTAGGTACCTCCTAGTTGCTTGCTCACTCCATTTTTCAAACACTTAACAAATCTCAAACAAATTTTCAAAAACAAGTTTTTACGCATCCGTACATGGATCATTATTAACTCTTATGAAAATTTTCTATTCACACACTACACATTTTCAAAAACAATTCAAAAGTGAGCTAAGTAACTAAGAGCCCATGGATAACCATGGATGTAAAGGGTGCTAACACCTTCCCTTTACATAACCTACCCCCCGGACCCAAAAATATCTCTTAAGGTCTTTCCTGTTCTTTTATACCCTTTCCTTTTGGATAAAATAAAAGTCGGTGGCGACTTTTGCTATCCGCAACATTTAACTAAAGTCAGTTCTCCCACCGTGTTACAGAACTGGCGACTCTGCTGGGGATTTTTATTTAAGAGGGGTACCCTTAGGAATTAAGATCACTTTAAATTGTTTGCCTTGTTTGCTTTATATTATCTTGTTGGGGTGCTCTTATGTGTGAAAGGTCCTAACCCGGATCTAGTGTACCTTAGGTAAATGGCAATAGACCAAGGAAACTGTACGACGTATATCGATACGGTTGATCTGGTGGCCATAGTTAGTGCGACTTCTTGGTTGGTGCTTATGTTCCTTAAGTCAAGTTGAGGATAATATGAGGCTGCCATATGTTGTCAATGCACTAACTAACTTTTAGAACCCTAGTTAACTCATCTTGGCCTTTAGAAAGTAGTGAGGTAACCGGCTTTGGTGCAGACTGAAGTTGGTTGACACTCGATACTACGCTCATTGAGATCCTAAACTTGGAGGGTTTTGGTTGGCAAGTAAGTTGCCTTCTGATCAACCACCCTTGTGAAGGATCAATGATATTGAGATCCCTTAGAACCTGGTTACTTTTGTAGGACAGGATGAACCATCTAACTTCAGGGGAGGGTACTTACCTTTGAACCTCATGCAAGCCTTTAAACCTAGGGCTATGGCGTGACTTGTTTGTGTGTGCCACGTGTTTGTGATTGAGCATAACATCATGACATCATCATGCATCATAAGCATATCATTTTCACTAACCATTTCAAGGACCAAAGGATTTATCTTTGTTCTTTGTTGCAGGTCATGGCTTCTGCCCGTAGAAACACCATCAGGATCAACTTTGTAGGGATACCTCCTAAGCTTAAAGAGTTGGTTTCTCAAGTGTCTGATCATTCCCAGTTCATCAAGAGACATGGTCACCTATTGGATCTAGTCACTTCAGGGTTCAATGAAGACATGATGAGTGTCCTGTTTCAGTTCTTTGACCCTAAGCACCACTGCTTTACATTCCCTGATTATCAGTTGGTTCCTACAATGGAAGAGTTCTCCAAACTATTGGATATACCTATCCTTGATCAGAAACCATTCACAGGCTTGGAAAAAGAGCTTAAACCTGAGGTTATTGCTGCAGCTCTACATCTGAAGAAGTCTGATATTGTTCTAGAAACGAGAAGTGGTGTCAAGGGTGTTCTTGCTAAGGTATTAATGGATAAAGCTCAAATGTTCTTGAAGGCCATGAGCTATGATGCTTTTGAGGAGATCTTAGCCTTGCTGATATATGGCTTAGTATTGTTCCCCAATCCAGATCAGTTCATAGATGTTCATGCCATCAACATTTTCCTGAGTCACAATCCAGTGCCTACATTGCTTGGAGATATCCTACATTCTCTTCACACCCGTACTACAAGGGCAAGAGGAACTTTGATGTGCTGCATACCCTTGCTTTCCAGGTGGTTTATTTCTCACCTTCCTCGATCAGTAATGAAGAATGATCAAGGGTTCAGATGGTCCAAGAGGATCATGTTACTTTTTCACTCAGACATCCATTGGTGCTCCAGATCTATGGAGAATGTCACCATCATTGACCGTTGTGGGGAGTTTCCTAATGTGCCACTTCTAGGCATAAGAGGAGGCATCACCTACAACCCCTCTCTAGCTTTACGACAGTTTGGTTACGCTCGGAGTGATGGCCCACATGACATGTTGATTCAGGGCATTGTATTTGACTACGACAACGATCTTCAGAGTTACCGTCAGAGATTCATACGAGCATGGGGAAAAGTAAACAGGGTTGACAGCAAGACACTGGAGCCTAAGTACACTATTCCTATGGAAGCTTATCTCAGATGGGTGCGATCTCGTGCTCAGACTCTCATGATGCCATATCCTGCCATCCTGCCAGTTATCATGGAACCTGTTGCTGAAGGAGACACTGCTTATACCATCCTTCACCCAGACATGCCTACTGATATGGAAGACTTGCAGAGATCATGGATCCAACTGAAGGAGCAAAGGGATACTTTCGAGGCTCATTACAAAGCAAGCCAAGAAAGAATCCTGGAATTAACAAAGCAACTTCACGAGGAACGGAATCTCAACTCATACCTCAACACAAAGAGGAAACGTCCATGGGAGACTTAAAACCCCATCTTTTGTACTTATTTCATTTCAGTTTTGTAAGCCTAAAAGGCAAAACAGAGTTATTACTAATAAAAAGTTTACTTTCTTGTTTGTCTAAGCAAATTTAAATCCTGCGGTCCTTGAAAACATTGCATATGCATTCACATATCATTTCATTGCATCACAGGTTTATAATTGTGCACAGGTTTCTCATCTTCTCGCTGTTTATTTCAGCAATGGCTCTTGAACAATCAGTTAAGGATCTCCAGACACAAAATGCACAGTTCCAAGAGCTGATCCTGAACCTATCCAAGGGGCAGGATGAATTGAAGGCACTGCTGGCCAAGAAGACTAAGAAGACTAGAAGGTCAGGTGGCCTGCTCAACATGGGAAGAAGGTTCAAAGGTCCTGTCAAGACCAAAGAGCAGGTTGAAGACTATGAATCTGAGGAGTCTGAGAAAGAGGTAGGCAGTCTCCACAACACTATGGGGGACTCTGATTCTGAGGCTAATTACTACCATGAGCCTAATGAAGACAAATTCAAGATGCTGGTGGATAGAATGAATGCCATGGAATTGCAGAAATCATCTGGGCTGGATTTTGAGGATTTGAGTTTGATATCTGGGGTAGTCATACCCGTTGGTTTCAAGGTTCCTACCTTTGTTGTTTATGATGGGGTCTCTTGTCCCAAGCTGCATCTGAGGTCTTATGTCAGAAGAATTCAACCTCACACTGAGAAGTTGTGGATCCATATTTTTTCAAGAGAGCTTATCTGGAGCTCAGTTGGAGTGGTATTATCAGTTAGAAAGTGCTAACATCAGGGACTGGAATGATCTTGCTGAAGCTTTCTATAAGCAGTATCAATACAATGGTGACTTAGCCCCCACTCGCATGCAGCTTCAGAGCATGTCTATGGGTGCCAAAGAAAGTTTCAAAGAGTATGCTCAGAAGTGGAGAGATTTAGCTGGAAGAGTTCAACCCCCTTTGACTGACTGGGAATTGGTTGATATGTTCATGTGTACGCTGAATGGTCCGTTTTACAGTCATCTCATTGGAAGCTCATCATCTGTCTTCACTGAGTTGATCTTGACAGGAGAGCGAGTAGAGAATGGTATAAAGAATGGTAAGATCCAAGTGGGTACTTCCTCATCAGGTGCTGCAAAGAAGCCTCCCACTGGGAAGAAAGAATCCAATGCTGTTTATGGTCAACCTGATCGTAACAGAAGGCATCAGGCTGTTAGTGCAGTTCATATTTCAAATCCAACTCCTACAACAACAGAGCAGCCTCAGGGCAACCAACAGAGGGCTAGAAGGCAGTTCACAAAGATCAACATGTCACTGGCTCAGGCACTGCAACATTTGTTGAAAGCTGAACTCATTACTTTGAAGGAGGCTCCTCAGAATCCTAATGTTACTTCTCCCAGGTACAATCCCAATGCACGATGTGCATATCATTCAAACTGTCAAGGACATGATACTAATAACTGCTGGGTCTTGAAGAACAAAATTCAAGATATGATTGAGGCTGGAGAAATTGAGTTTGACCCTCCGGGTACTCCAAATGTGATTACTGCTCCAATGCCAAATCACGAGAAGACTGTCAATGCCATTGATGAAGATCTACATGTCTATTCAGTTATGGAGTTGACCACACCATTGTCTGTTATCAAGAAGAAGTTAGTACAAGCTGGGATCTTTCCAGGTTGTCGTGAAGATTGTCTGTATTGTACCTATAAGCCGGATAGTTGCTTCATTTTGAGAGATGGAATTCAACGTCTCATGGATAAGTATACTATAGTGTTTGAGAGGACTCCGTCGTCTGTAGAAAGTATGGTGGATCATCTGACCCAAGGTAGGAAGATTGAAGAGGTGGATATGGTTGACAAAGTACCGGTAAGAATCACTTCAAAGAGACCCATTAAAATCACTCATCAGGGTCCAATCAAGATTACTGCTGAAGGTCCTGTGAAAGTTGTTGCTGAAGCCAGAGTGGCCCCTCTGATCATTACCACTCCTGATCCTATCCCGTATACGTCTGATAAAGTTGTGCCTTGGCACTATGGGTCTGATGTTTACATCCATGGTGTTAAGTAGGAGCCTTTACCTGATGTGCCTGTTGACATTGATAATATTGCTGGATCTAGCAAGATCACTCGTAGTGGAAGAGTCTTCTCTCCTCCAGTTGCTTCTAAGAATGCAGTTACTCCTGCTGCTACTTCCACCACTGATGCTCGGGGCAAAGGTCCCGTTATTGAGCCTGTATCTACTGATGTGCCAGCTGCTGATGATCTCTCTAAGCAGATGGAAGAAGTATTGAAAATCATTCGCAAGAGTGATTATGACATTGTTGATCAGTTGGGGCATACTCCCTCAAAGATTTCTATGTTGTCCTTGTTGCTATGTTCTGAGGCTCATGCCAAGTCCTTGATCAAGTTTCTGAAGACTGCACATGTACCCAATGTTATTTCTGTTGACCAGTTTGAGAATTGTGTTGCCCACCTGACCTATGATAATGGGTTAGGATTTTCTGATGCTGATTTGACCCCTGCCAAGAGGGATCATAACAGGGCCTTGCATATTTCAATTGAATGCAGGGGCACTACCCTGTCACATGTACTGATAGATAATGGTTCCTCTTTGAATGTGTTGCCCAAGGAAGTCATGAATAAGCTGAGTCCTGAAGATGCTGTACTGAAGCCCAGCAATATTGTGGTGAAGGCTTTTGATGGTTCTAGAAGAGTAGTACATGGGGAAATTGACCTTCCAATCAAAGTTGGCTCCCAGGTGTTTACTGCTACATTTTATGTGATGGATATTCGTCCTTCATACTCTTGTCTGCTTGGTCGTCCCTGGATCCATGGGGCAGGTGCTGTAACCTCTACATTACACCAAAAGTTGAGATATCCGGTGAATGGAAAGGTTGTTACTGTCTATGGAGAAGAAGAATACTTTGTCAGCCATGTAAACACTTTCAAGTATCTGGAAATGGAAGGTGAATACATTGAAACTCCGTGTCAGACATTTGAAGTGGTCCCCTGGGTTGTTAATGATTATGTAGCTCCTCCTGTTGTGAAGAAAGTTCATGTGGTCACCAGAAAACCTCCAACAATGGCAATGGCCTCCCTCAATGATGCTAGAGCTGTGGTGGATGAAGGTGGTTGTACTATTTGGGGTCAGCTTCCTGATATTCCATACAAGTCTGACAAGTTTGGTTTGGGTTTCACTGCAGAGTCCCAAAAAGCTGTTCGTCGTGCTCGTGCTGTTCGTATCACCAATCAAGGGGTTATGAAAGATCAGATCAATGCTGTGGGAGACTATGATGAAGACTACAACTTGGATGCTTGGATTTTTCCTACTGTGGGTGCTGGACTCAATAATTGGAAAGATGAAGATGTTATCCCTATCTCCTTTAGTCAGGAGTAAATACTATTACTGTGTTGTTGCTTTTTAAGTTTGTAATTTCTTGAACAATAAAACTTTCAAGCCATGTGCCTTACCCGGGGCACAATGGTGTGCTTGTTACGGGCTGTCATTTCATTTGCATACTTCATTCAATAAAATCAGTGGACGTTTCGTTTTCGTAAATATTGTGTTCCTTGTCTTTCTTTTTCTTTCATTTTTGTTTTATCAGCTATGTGTTCTTACACACACCCACATCACTAAAATGCAGATCCTCATCCACTCTGGATCCTGTTGATAACAGTTCTACTATTGCCAATTATAATTTCGAGAATCCGATCTATCAAACTGAAGACGGAAATGAGGACGATTGTGAAATACCTGTAGAGCTTGCTAGGTTGTTACAACAAGAAGAGAAAGCTATACAGCCACATGAAGAGCCAGTCGAAGTTGTGAATCTGGGAACTGAAGAAAACAGAAAAGAGGTCAAGATAGGGGCTGATTTAGAGGACAGTGTCAAGAGCAGATTGATTCAGATGTTACGTGACTATGTGGAAATCTTTGCTTGGTCTTATGAAGATATGCCAGGGTTGGATACAGACATTGTGGTTCACCGTCTACCAGTGAAAGAAGATTGTCGTCCAAAGAAGCAGAAGGTTCGTCGTATGCGTCCTGAAATGTCAGAAAAGATCAAGGCAGAGGTAATGAAACAGTTCAATGCAGGGTTCTTAGCAGTGACTTCTTATCCTCAGTGGGTTGCAAATGTGGTACCGGTTCCTAAGAAAGATGGTAAGGTACGTATGTGTGTGGACTACAGAGATTTGAACAAGGCTAGCCCTAAAGATGACTTTCCACTTCCTCATATTGATATCCTGGTAGACAACACTGCACAGCATAAGGTATTCTCTTTTATGGATGGTTTCTCTGGTTACAATCAAATCAAGATGGCTCCTGAAGACATGGAGAAGACAACATTTGTGACACAGTGGGGCACTTTTTGCTATAAGGTGATGCCATTTGGTTTGAAGAATGCAGGGGCAACGTATCAGCGTGCTATGGTGGCTTTGTTTCATGATATGATTCATCATGAGATAGAGGTATATGTGGATGATATGATAGCCAGGTCTCAGAATGAAGAGCAACATCTTGATCATCTGCACAAGTTGTTTGAGAGGTTGAAGAAATACAAGTTGAGATTGAACCCAAACAAATGTACTTTTGGAGTCAGATCTGGAAAGCTCCTGGGTTTTATTGTTAGTGGAAAAGGTATTGAAGTGGATCCTGCAAAAGTGAAAGTTATACGAGAGATGCCAGCTCCCCGTACTGAGAAGGAGGTTAGAGGTTTCTTGGGACGATTGAACTACATTGCAAGATTTATTTCCCAGTTAACTACCATCTGTGAGCCAATCTTCAAGTTGTTGAAGAAAGATCAGGTGATGGAATGGAATGATGAGTGCCAGACTGCCTTTGATGAAATCAAGAGATATCTGCTGGAACCACCAATTTTGATGCCACCAGTTGATGGAAGACCCTTGATTATGTACTTAACAGTGTTAGACAACTCAATGGGATGTGTGTTGGGGCAACATGACGAGTCTGGTCGAAAAGAGCAGGCAATATACTACCTTAGCAAAAAGTTTACCAACTGTGAAACAAGATACTCACTGCTCGAGAAAACTTGCTGCGCTTTGGCATGGGCTGCTCGCCGACTAAGACAGTATATGTTGACCCATACTACCTTGTTGATTTCGAAGATGGATCCAATCAAGTACATATTTGAGAAACCTGCTCTCTCCGGAAGAATTGCAAGATGGCAAATGATCTTGACAGAATATGACATACAGTATACTACTCAGAAGGCCATTAAAGGAAGTGTTGTTGCTGATCATTTGGCTCATCAAGCAGTGGATGATTATCAGTCAATGAGTTTTGAGTTTCCTGATGAAGACATTATGATTATTACCAAAGAACCTGGACAATATGACGGACCTGAACAAGGATCCCGATGGACTATGGTTTTTGATGGTGCCTCTAATGCACTTGGTAATGGTGTTGGTGTTGTGATCAGTTCCCCTGAAGGTTGTCATACCCCGATTACTTCCAGACTTTGTTTCTATTGTACCAATAACATGGCTGAGTATGAGGCATGTATCCTGGGTATTAAAGCTGCCATTGATATGAAGATTCAGTTCCTTGATGTGTATGGAGATTCAGCCTTGGTAGTTAGTCAGATTAAAGGAGATTGGGATACCAAACATGATAATCTCATTCCTTACAGAGAACATGTGTTGTCTTTGATCCCACATTTTAAAGAGATTACCTTTGGACATATTCCACGAAGAGAGAATCAGTTGGCAGATGCATTGGCCACCATGGCATCTATGTTTGAGATCAGTTGGGATGATGAAGCTCCCAAGATTACTATTGATAGATTTGAAAAGCCTGCATACTGCAATGAGATTGACACTGAAGGGGCAGAGGAGAAGCCTTGGTTCTATGAAGTGAAAAGATATCTTGAAGCTCAGGAGTTCCCTGAAGGGGCATCTGTCAAAGATAAGAAGTTTCTGAGAAGGTTCTCTGCTAAGTTCTTTTTGAGTAATGGCATTTTGTACAAGCGCAATCATGATTCAACTTTGCTTCGTTGTGTGGATAAGAAAGAAGCAACTGAGATTATGGAAGATATGCATGATGGGATCTTTGGCACTCATTCTAGTGGTCATACTATGGCAAAGAAGATTTTGAGAGCAGGTTACTATTGGTCTACCATGGAAGCTGATTGCTATCAACACTCCAGAACGTGTCACAAATGTCAAATTTATGCTGATAAAGTACATGTACCTCCATCACCCTTGAATGTGTTGACTGCTCCTTGGCCTTTTGCCATGTGGGGCATTGATATGATTGGTGAGATCAAGCCTACTGCTTCTAATGGGCATCGTTTCATCCTGGTTGCTATTGATTACTTCACGAAATGGGTAGAGGCAGCTTCATTTGCATCTGTTACCAAGAATGTTGTGGCTCGGTTCATTAAGAATAATCTCATATGTAGGTATGGCATCCCTGAAAGGATTATCACTGACAATGGCTCTAATCTGAACAACACTATGATTACTGATCTCTGCACGCAGTTCAAGATTAAGCATCACAACTCTTCTCCGTATCGTCCAAAGATGAATGGGGCAGTTGAAGCTGCTAATAAGAACATTAAGAAGATTGTACAGAAGATGACTTTTACTTACAAGGATTGGCATGAGATGTTACCATTTGCTCTTCATGGTTATCGTACTACAATACGTACCTCAACAGGGGCAACCCCATTCTCCTTAGTCTATGGTATGGAAGCAGTTCTGCCCATTGAAGTTCAGATTCCCTCCTTGAGAATTATGAAGGATGCATGCTTGGATGAAGATGAGTGGATTCAGACTCGACTTGACCAGATAAATTTGATTGATGAGAAGAGGCTAGCAGCAGTTTGTCATGGCCAGATGTACCAGAAACGGATGATCAAAGCTTTTAACAAGAAGGTTAAGCCGAAGGTATATCAGGCTGGTGACTTGGTAATCAAGCGTATCATATTACCACAGGGTGATCCTAGGGGCAAGTGGACTCCGACATATGAAGGTCCATTTGTAGTCAAGACAGTGTTCTCAGGAGGTGCCATGATACTGACTACAATGGATGGTGAAGACTTCCCACAGCCTGTAAACGCAGACATAGTTAAAAAATACTACGCATAAAAAGAGACCCGCTAGGTTGACAGGCCTAGGCAAAAATAAGGGCATCCCGGCAAACCAAAAGGGTTTGGGCAAAAATTAGGGATATATATAAAAAGATGTACACCCGGCAAGTCGAAAACCTGAAAAGGCGGCTTGGGCAAAAAAGGGTATCCCGGTGGATTGAAAACCTGAAAGGGCAATCCAGGCAAAAGTTAGGGATTAAAGCGTATGACTATGTCTCGTTTGGATCACCCATGAAACTGCAACCAGTTGTACTACTTACTTAAGCTCGAACAGATAAAGCTCAATCCAATCATTTCCGTCTCAACAGCAGAAGATGAGATACTTGAAGATAATGGCAATAGTAGAATTGAAACTCAATAGGATTATTTCCCACGTAGCTGATTTTCCTTGTTTTGTAAAAACTTTATGACAAAATCCTCTTACTAGGGTTTATGTCTCCTTGTACAAACTTACCCGTGTATGGGTCACTTTTGATATAAATAAATTCCATCTTTTGAATCCAGATTTACTTTTACCCTATTTACATAAGCGAAACGTCCATTGGTTGTGTTTGAATGTATGTATGCTTTTGAATATGATTGATGTTTACCAAAAATGCATGTATGCTTTTAATATGATTAATGTTTACCAGAAATGCATGAAAATGCAGTAATAGTATTTACTAAGGACGAACGAGGGAAGGATTTCAACGAAGCTTCGCCGGTTCATCTCTAACAAGACAACTACAAATCCCTCAGTAGGACAAATCCATCTTCATAAAGTCTCATCTCCCCTGGAATTTATATCCATCTCTTTTATCCTCATACGGATATACGGGAAATTACTTTCCAATAAAGGTACGACGAACGAAGACGGGTGTTCTATCTACTCTACTATCAAACGAAAACGGAAGGTTATATATACCTTACTATCCCCAGCAGACGGGAGGTTATATATACCTTACTATCCCCAGCAGACGGGAGGTTATATATACCTTACTATCCCCAGCATACAGGAGGTTATGTATACCTTCTTATCAAACAGGACAGGAACAAGTTCCCCATATTCTTCAGCAACAAATCGGGATTTATTTTCCCTGGCCAGCAGTTGTTATATGAAGATATCCAGACGCTTCCGGCAGTATCACATCATACATACATCATTTACATCATACCATAACATACATATCCATAGATACATAATATATTACTTAAGTGCACCATACCATACATGCATACATAGTACATAAACTAATATTATTATACAAATGCTACCTTGTTTCAGGTTATTTATCCAGCAAACAATACTTATGACTATCAGGACTGCTTTATCCTCCTGAAAACTTATCATCTCTCAAGACTGCTTCATCCTCTTGGGAACATATTACTTCACCAGGACTGCTTCATCCTTCTGATAGCTTATCATTACCTCAGGACTGCTTCATCCTCTTGACAGCTTCTTATACCTCAGGACTGCTCCATCCTCCTGACAGCTATTATCATTACTTCAGGACTGCTTTATCCTCCTGAAAACTCCTATTACATCAGGATTGCTCCATCCTCCTGAAAGCACATCATTACATCAGGATTGCTTCATCCTCCTGACAGCTTCTCATACATCAGGACTGCTTTATCCTCCTGAAAACTCCTATTACATCAGGACTGCTTCATCCTCCTGAAAAATTCCTAGTACATCAGGATTGCTTCATCCTCCTGGAATCATACCTCAGGGTTGCTTTATCCCCCTGACAGCTTCTTTACCTCAGGGTTGCTTTATCCCCCTGACAGCTTCTTACTACATCAGGATTGCTTCATCCTCCTGAAAAACATATTATTAAATCAGGACTGCTTCATCCTCCTGACAAGCTATCATCTTATACCTCAGGATTGCTCTATCCTCCTGACATCTTCTCGTACCTCAGGATTGCTTTATTCTCCTGACAGCTACCATTATACCTCCATATTTTGGACTGCTTCATCCTCCAAGACATGTATCTGAAGAACTTTCCTCCAAGTGGCATCTTTAAGCCCACTCCATCATATTCAACTAGCCATCTGTACCACTTTATGCACTGGTGAGTGCAAATTTTTGGGCTTTTGTGTTCAATCCCCTTCAACCTTCCAGGTCACGACTGGCAAACATACCAATCTAACCCCTCAGGTTTCAGAAAATTGAACAGGGGCAGCTGTTGCACCCCAAAATTTGCCCTCACAATACAAGACTTTGTGTGCTAAGAAGGTTCACAAGGTTCACAAGTTTCACCACACTTTCAAAACCTTTCATGAGGTTCATGAAGTCTACAAGTTACTTTATGAAGGTTCACAAGGTTCACAAGTTCCACAATGCTTTCAATACCTTTCATGAGGTTCATGAAGTCTACAAGTCACTTCTTGAAGGTTCACAAGGTTCACAAGTTTCTCAATGTTTATATAACCTTTCATGAGGTTCATGAAGTCTACAAGTTACTTCTTGAAGGTTCACAAGGTTCACAAGATTCACAATGTTTACATAACCTTTCATGAGGTTCATGGAGTCTACAAGTCACTTTATGAGGTTCATAAGGTTCACAAGCTTCACAATACCTCCCATGAGGTTCACAAGACATTTTATGATGGTTCACAAGGTTCACAAAGTTCACAATTGGTCAGAAGAGTTGACAATTCCCTCAGACAATGCACCTCCTAAGCAGTGCATCCAAAACTAGGGTTTTGACTTTAATCAGGCTAAATGAACTTCCAAGACTTCAAGTGAGCTTCATAACATCCTATATGTGTTTAAGAACCCCCATGACAAGTTTCAAGACTTTTCTCAAAAGTTTGCTCAGTCAGATGACCAGATAAGTCAAAATCAGTCAAAGCAGTTAAAAAGTCAAACTAAGGTCAACTGTGGTCAAACCAAAGTCAAATTTCATGATTTTTTGCCAACATCAAGTATATGAAGTAAAATTAATCATTTGATCAAGGGTTTATTATGATTCATCAAGGAGATTCCAGATCATCAAGAATCAGGAGTTTCTAAATTAGGGTTTCCTCAGTAAAAGTCAACTGAACTTTGACCAGCCATAACTTTCACATGCTTCATCACCAAGTCTCCATCCAAAGCTCATTTTGAAGGAAATTGAATTCTCTACAACTTTGTGTCTCACAAGCCAAGCCCAAAAATGCTTCATTTGGAAGGTATGAGCTAAGACATTATAGGTCATTTCAAAAGTCAACAAAAAGTCAACAATTTCAAAAGGGCATAACTTGAGATTGGTAAATGATATGGACATGAAACCAGTGGGGTTGTTTAGAGGACTCTTCAAGCTTTCCAAAATGTCGAAGAACACCCTCATAGCTTTAAAATTGAAGGATATGTGCCCTTGCAAAGTTGGGAAATTTTGTGATGGTTTATGATGAAAATAGAGGTCTAAAACCAATTCTTTCCAAATGGGCTTGCCAAATTATGACCCAATCCATACAACAACATCATGCACGACCCAATGGTAAGAAATTCTGATTTTTATATTTTTATTTGATATTTATTTGAATTTTATTCATTTTAAATCAAATTAAATCAAAATAAAATCTAAAAATCAAAGTTTGGACATGATTCTTCTTCTAGAAATTAATCAATGCTGTTTAACATGATTTGATCTTGTACAAATTCGTGCTAGACCAAATTGGAAGGCAAATATTTGATTTTTTCACACTTTAAGATCATGACATTCCTTCACCATCAAGTCTTCCAAAAAGCCCATAAATCCATCATCTTTTGACCTAAATTGCATCTCATATAAGAATACAATAAGAACCAAGGCAGGGGACACGAATTGAGCAGCCTCAAAGGTAAGTTTCATAGCTCAAAAATTCAAGCCAAAACACCAATTCGGATTTTCAGATAGAGGCCATATCAGAAAGCTTTGAAGGTTGCAATGCACTCTATGATGCTTATTGAATGTATTTGGATCATTTTCATCACTCAAAACATCACATAGACCCTTAACCGAATCTTCATATGCCATTGAACTTTGATTTTTCGATTTATCATGATTATGCTTTCTAACTTGTTTTTGACTATTGATTATGGTTTAGAATGGTTCTTAGATTGATTCTGGATGCTTTATTGTGAAAATCGAAGCCGCAACCATCATGTGCCATAGCTAGGGTTCAAGCTTCAATTTTGGGGTTTTACGATTTAAGCAATCTAAACGAATTCTAATGACATGGTTCGGTTGTGTAAATCATGGGAAGTTGTTTTGTGTTATTAATTTGGTTTGATTGTACTTGTGGTGTGATGTTCAAAAAATACAGGATTTCCCAAGAAAACAAAAACGCAGCAAGATCCCCAACAAAATTCGCAGGAAATTTTGTAGGGCGGGAGGAAGAAGAAGGTCCATTGGCGCGGAAACAAAAATTTGAATTTTCGAATATTGTTTAAAACGAATTCGTTTCGTATATATGACATCAACGCGCGAGTGGTTCAGCTGGTTTTGATACGCATACGGCAAGATGAGGAACCTGGGTTCGAGTCTGGCCAGGAATAATTTTTGTTGTTTGTTTTAATTTCATTTTCTTGCAGGATTGTAACAAAATCGTATGGTTGCATAGATCCACCATCAGCGCGCGTTGGCACAGATGGTTTTGAAGCTTATTGTCCAGGTAAAGGACCTGGGTTCAAATCCCAGGTCCTACTTTTTAGTGCTTTGTTCATATTTTTACTATTTTCATTATTTTCTTATTTTTCTAATTCAACCAAAATAATTTATAAAAATAAATAATTAGTAAAATATCCTCATCTAAAAAATGTAATATATTTTTTTTAAAAACTTTTTTGTATGTTTATTAATACATGGATATATTCTTGTTTATAAATTCATTAATTATTTAGGTTAATTTCTAACCCTATTTTTATTTTTTCAAACATCTAACCCTAATTATATTTTACAAACTTATAAACCCTAGAATATTTTTCTAAACAAAACCCTAATTTTCAAAACCCTAATTTATTTTCTAAATACTTATTAAAAACCTAATTTTTATTTTATAATTTTTGTACATGTTCATTTAACATAATTAATTTTAATAAATATAAATATAATCAAACTTTTCTTTATGTAATTATAAATTGTCTATAATGTAAATTTTTGTTCTTTTAATATATATATATATATATATATGTAAATAATTTTGTAATTATAATATGTCTAAAAATAAATTAATAATTTGTGCATAAATCAAAATGTTATAATAATTATTTAATTGTTCATATTTCTTCCTATTTACCAATAATTGTCTATATTAAATATTTTGCTCTTATAATATTTTTGCTCAATTTATTTTGATTATTTATTATTATTAACCATATTATTACTAACTTTTGCTTATTTTTATTTCACTAACATTATTTAATTTTTCATTATTATTTTACTAACCCTATTTTTAATTCTTATTATTACTAACCCCTATTTTATTTATTTATTGCTTATTTATTATTTTTGCTTATTATTTATATTTTGCTTCTATATTTATTTTTGCTATTTATTTTAATTTGCTTATTATTATAATTATGTAATTGCTTCTTGGTGTAAATTTTGTAAATATGTAATTTATTTAATTTTTGCTATGGTTAGTAATTTAGGGAGTGTAAACATGTATTCTCTTAAAATTAAATTTAGATCACTTTAATTATAAGATAAATGTAAATTGAACACTCACACACGTAAGTCGATTTTTAATCGCCATCTCACATTTCTAAGGCTATCCCTCAATGTTGCCTACTCATAAGGTCAAGTGGGGTGTATAAAGCAAGTCCCTTAAAAGAAAAAATCATCAAGTCCCTAATGGTTGCCTTTAAAGAACAAGTCCCTTTTCGAATAATGATGATAGTCCCTCCTAAATGCTTAATACACCTCACAGTTGCCTTCATAAAAACAGATGTCCCTCTCATGTCCCTTATATCCAAGGTAATGACTACCTATTCCTTAATAATAGGGATAGTCTTACCAATTAAAGGATAAAGAACAAGAAAGACTTAAAATTTTAGGGTAGGTACCTCCTAGTTGCTTGCTCACTCCATTTTTCAAACACTTAACAAATCTCAAACAAATTTTCAAAAACAAGTTTTTACGCATCCGTACATGGATCATTATTAACTCTTATGAAAATTTTCTATTCACACACTACACATTTTCAAAAACAATTCAAAAGTGAGCTAAGTAACTAAGAGCTCATGGATAACCATGGATGTAAAGGGTGCTAACACCTTCCCTTTACATAACCTACCCCCCGGACCCAAAAATATCTCTTAAGGTCTTTCCTGTTCTTTTATACCCTTTCCTTTTGGATAAAATAAAAGTCGGTGGCGACTCTTGCTATCCGCAACATTTAACTAAAGTCAGTTCTCCCACCGTGTTACACACCGCAACGGGATCCGGATCCTGGATCGATATCTTTGCATAATCATAGCATTCGCATCATATTTTCCCCACAGAGCGTAGCATTCCGTCTAAAACGGGGCATTGCGGCAAAAATCAAACATATTGCATAATCATAAGCCATGTTCTGGATCAAACACTTGTAAATACTGACAATCCATCAACAATATGCAGAATATTTTCCAATTCCCCACCAGAGAACCAAAGTATTTTCCTTACCCTGACAAGTACAGACACATACATACATGCTCCTTCCGACATCCGTCCGTGTCATCATTCCCCAGTAAAATCACCCAAACAGACACTTATATTACAGATGCTTCCTGACACTCGTCTGTTTCATACCCCAATAGAAAGTCAAAGCGTCCCCTTTGCACTCACTAACACAGATACATATATATAAAACTTCCTTGACACTCGTCCGTGTCACCCCCCCAGCATAGTGCCTAAATACTTTGCAAACCAAATACTTGTCTTTAATACTCTTTTTTCCGACACCCGTCTGTGCCGCACTCTCCCCAGCAAGTTAAACACTCGTCTGTGTCTCACTCATCACTTTTCCGTACAGATACTCGTCCGTATCTTGTATATACCACTTATATCCCCTCAGATTCGACACTCGTCCGTGTTCTTTGTTAACTAGTTGGTACTCGTCCGTATCATCATCTCTGAACATGCGTCAAGCGTTTGTTTCTACTGATACTCGTCCGTATCATAGTCTTAAGGATGCTTGTCCGCATCTTTAATCTATACACCGTGTCAAACACTTATGTCTTCTTGAATATAGACACTCGTCTGTGTCTACCATTCCCCAGAAGAGTCCCTAGCAAATCTTGTTGATCTATTTCCTTTCTATCTGACATTCGTCCTATGTCAGGATACCTTTCGGCAGCCATACCCTGCCAGGTGATCGTCCTTCACCTTTTTTTTATGATCGTCCTTCATCATCCCCAGCGGAGTCTCTATTCATTAGAACCTCTATTCATTAGAACCCCTTCTTATCCGACATTCGTCCTATGTCGTGATATTTTTAGCAGCCGTCCCCTGCTAGGTGATCATCCTTCACCCTTCTGATGATCGTCCTTCATCATTTTATCCGATGGCCGTCCCCCATCGTTGATCTTGTTATCTGACATTCGTCATATGTCATGATAAACCCTGAGAGAAGCCGTACCCGGCTAGGTGATCGTCCTTCACCTCCTGATGATCGTCCTTCATCATGCATGTCCGATGGCCGTCCCCCATCGTCGACCTTTTCATCCGACATTCGTCCTATGTCGCGATGCTTTCGGCAGCTGTACCCTGCCAGGTGATCGTCCTTCACCTTTGATGACCGTACCTCATCATTTATTTCATTTACTTATAATCCCCAGAGAGTCTTATATCCTTACTTGATGGCCGTCCCCATCACAATCTCTTATATCCCCAGCTTGTCGGCCGTCCCTGTCATTGCTTTATTTTCCGCATCTTCCCCAGCATGTCGGTCGTCCCCGTCATTGCCCCATCCCCAGCAGTCGTCATCTGCTCGGCGGTCGCCCTCCGTCGCCCGCACTTGATAATCATACTTTATTTTCTTTTACAATCTATATCCCTTTTCTTCTTCATTCAGTGAGTGCAAATTTTGGACTGTCTTTGATATTCAACCACAAGTTATCTTGTTTGCCTGTTAAGCCGCTGCTTACATCCTGCACAGCTAACTCATGCTTGAATAGGGGCAGCTGTAAACACCCCAAATTTTCCCTCACCCATGCACACCATGGCTTGTGATCCTTTCATTTGCATAAATTCAATCATAGCATCTCATACCACATTTTTGTTTCACTGCATTGCTTCTAAGTCATCTGCATCTAGGGTTTGTGATCTGAGCCATTCCTGGGCCATTTAAGCCACTCCAAAGGTCTTCAATCACTTCAAAGGGGTCCATGTGTGTTCAAGCATCATATTATATCCTCACAAAGTTAAAAAAGTCAAAGAATCACAAGAACTGAGAAAGGCATGGAAGCAGAGCCAGGTTTAACTGCACAGATGACCTAGAATTAGGGTTTTGGTTTCAAAGGACATAACTCCAAAAATTTTGGCCATTCTTGTTTCTATTGGTCTCTATATGTTATGAGGATCATGCATATCAATTTTCATGAAGAAATTCCATGGGGAAGGCATCTGATCAAGGGATGACTTCTTGAGCAAGTCAGTGCAAAATCAGGGCATCTGAGGCCTCCAATGACCCAACCAAAGGGTGTTCTCCATCATTTTGAGTATGTATGATCTTAATTTGATCATATAAGATGTTATAAGTTCACAAAACTGAAGAATTTCAAGCCATTTGCAAAGTTGCCTTTTTGGGAAAGTGACTTGTAATGAAAACTTGCCATTTTGGGAAAGTTTTTCAACCTTCTCTTTTTGATTCAAAAATTCTTCAAATGAGAAAACTTTGGTCATGAAAGTTGTAGAATGGATCCTCCCATTTTTAAAAAGTACAAGAACTCATTCTAATTCATTTTGGATCAAAAGTTATGGCTTGTCAAAGTTGGCAAAAATCACATAATTTCATGTTTTACACCAAAGAGGCAAAGTTGCAAAACCTCATGCCAAGGCAAAATGTGACTTCAAATGGACTTCTATGCATTACACAAACATAAACCATGACCTAAAAATCAGAATGCACCAAATAATTGTTCATTTTCATGCTTTGATCTTTAAGAAACTTCAAAAGGGCCAAACTTTGTGAAATTTGCAAAACCTCACATAAACTTCAATCCACTTGCAAATTGGCCTCAAATTCATTTCAATGGTCAGCCTTGAATCAAGCTGCAGCAGACATGCCCTTGTACCATGATTGAACCAGCCCATACCTTCTCTTACACAAAAAGTTGACTTTATGCAAGTTGAGCCATACCAATCAAGTTGTGCCACCAACAACTCTCTGCCCTATCCCAACTTGATACATGGATAAAATGGAACTCAACACAACACATAACACAGCCTGAAACCTCCCACAAGTCAGCACTCTCCAAAATCCTCCTTTATGCATTTTCATTCGAATCTCTCCATACAAGCTTCAAACCTCAAAACAAATCCCACAGAACAACTCACCCTAGCCTTCTGATCATTTCCCAACCATCAATTTGCTATGAAAGGCCCACAATCAAAAACACGATTTCCACACTTCACAAACTGAACATCTGCTAACTTCTTCTTGAGGCCATTTAAACTCCAACCAAGCATCACAAGCTCTTGGGGGGAATCATTGGAGTGGATTTGAAGCAAAGAACTGGCCAGAAAGTCCCTGTTTCGAAAGCTCAAGCTCAGGTAGCCATGGCATTTATTTTTCCAGAACTCTTATTTTATGTTATAGAATGATTCTACATGTCTCACTGATCACCATGATGTTTTTATTTTTGAGAATAGTTGAGAAATAAGCATTTCATGAGCTTCTGAATTTTCTGCCATGTTTTCCGTTTTGCTCTGATTCACGAATTTAATGATGAATAAATGATTTTTGTTGAGTGATTCTTGTTGGGGTTGATAGGGGGATCATTTCTGGAAAGTTAGAGAGCTTGGGGATGCGTAGGGAGTGAGATAGCATAAGTGATTGGCCGGAGAAGATGACCGGAACACTGTTCCGGTCACCTGAATGTAATTAGGGTTCAGATTAGGGTTAATGACATAATTAGTGAAGTTTGAATTTGGGCCGTTCATTTGCGCGCGCTGGTCAATTCCCTCCCCTTTTTGTTTGAATCTCAGCCACTGGATTGGATTACTTTCATTAGTTCATATTTAAAATTCATTTTTATTGCATTTTCTTTCTCATTTATTTTAAAATATCAAAACACATTATAAAAATTTTATTTTTTGCATGCTGACTTAAAATATTTTTCTCATTCTGAATATAATTTTATTTTTATTTTTTGCATCAAAAATTATTCTTAAATCATTTAAATGTTTATTTTTAATTAGTTAATGGAAATTAATTAATTAAAAATGCATTTAGGTATTTAAAAATCACCAAAAAATTCACATTGCCTTTTGAAACATTTATAAACATTATCAAACCCTCAAAACAAATTTCTTTTTGGTTCTTGAACTATTTTGACCTTTTTCATTGGAATTAAATTCATTTAAAGGCAATATTTTTGTTCAAACTTAGAAAAATTCCTTCTGCCTAACCATGAATTGTTTGATGATGGTTCTTCTTGCATTGCATCCTTCACATCATGTAGTTTCTAGGGTAAAATTGGTTTGAATTTAAATTTCATTTTCAATTTTTTTTGTATTTTTCATTGTGAGGTATCCCAAAACCCTATTTGACTTGAGAAATTCATAACTTGCACTAGGTTAAGAGTTAGGTCCCCCCTTTTGGGCAGTGAACTTGTGTAGGGTTAGGGTTCCTTTGGTCCCATTCTCAATTTTTTGTCATGTCATTTGCTTCTGGTTTTGAATTTTTGCATTGCATGTTGTATGTAAACCTTAATTTGTGCCTTCTTTTGCATCCATCTCTCATTTGCTTGCATTTAAGAACTTACCATGACATTTTGTGCATCCACATGATTCAGAAGACATCTTAGGACATATTAGAATCATGTCTGATTATTGCATCTTTCATTTGCCATGTTATGCATTCATACCATTTCATAGACTTTCATGAACTTCCATGGTTCAAAGCATGCTTCACTTGCATCCTCATCCTTGTATGATCATCCACAACTCTTGACATGTGTTTACATCATCTCTTAGCATCATTGAAATCATTTTTATGCTTCTGACTTTGGTTTGCATCATGACATTTCATCCCATTTGAATTGCATTTCATTTCTTTTGCTAACTTTTCAGGTGGTAAGTTGTTTTGAGAAGTGAATTTGCCTTCACTTCTCACAATCTCTTTTCATCTCTCTTATGCACCATTGCTGCATTTTATCTTGTGTATTTGAGTGAGCTTGCTCATTCATGTTCTTTCCCACTTTCTTCCTTCAAGCAACTTGTCTTCTTAAATGAAGCAAGTTGTCTTGCTTTTCTCTGCTTCTTCCTCCTTTCCTCTGCTTCTTTCTTGGTGGTTTCTCTGAAGATCTTTTGCAAGCCTCATTAACCCTAGGAACAACCAAGCATGATAACAATTAGGGTTTGATTAGTCCCCCCATTAGTTTTGCCTTTGTGTCATCTTTGATTCTTCTCTTCTCCCCTCATAATCAAGGACTAAACCCTAAAGGTTTTAAGGCTTTGTGATTAAGCTTATGCCTGCATCCTTCTATTAGGACGGAGTGTATAACTTTAATCCTAAGTGTTAAACCCTTAATGTGTTTAAATCCTTTTATCAATTCATCTAATAAATCACTAAGACATCAAGCTTGTAACTTGGGCCTTGCATTAGGGTTCTAGTTCTTCCTTAATTAGTTAAGAAGGACTAACCCTAGTGTTAATGGACAAGTCCCCCTCAGGTTGTCTTACAAACCATAAAAATCACTTATTAACCTTACCATTAACTAAAATCCACCCAATAAAGGCTTTGTTTTGTCATGAGGTTAATCCCTAATCATGGATTAAGTTGAGGAGTCTTTCTCAGCTTAAATGTTCTCATCTATTATCCTTCTATTAGGATGGTGTAATGGGTCTATTAAATCTTTGATTATGGCTTAAACTCATTTCTTAACACTAAACAAAAACCACAAAAACAGCTAAATAAATGCAATTAGGTTAATGATCTTAATCCTACATCATGGTGACTAAGTGTGAGGTGCTTACTTCATACTTAAGGTATTCTCATTACCCCCAATCAGAGGGAGGATGTGATGAGTTTACTAACCCTTTGGTTTAGGCTTAAGCTCATTTCCCTATGACAAACAAAAAAAAAGCAATAAAAGATTGAAAACACAAAAACAAACAATAATCGTCTCCTTCAGGATTCTTTTCTCATCTCATTCACTCATAAACGAGAACTCGCTTCTTCCGTCTAATGCAAGACAGACAGCACCTGAGCCAGACATGTCATACACTTGAGCATAAACAAGTAAGCAGTTCACAAGTCAATTTATCTTTCAGTCTCCTTGAGTCGAACTACGGTGTTCTGACTTCCTCATTGCACGAGAGGATACGTAGGCATAACTTAACAGTTATCGAACAAAAGTCTCTGTATATTCCCCCTCTTTCCAGCATTATTCTTTGAGCCTCATAGTCTTGAGCATTTCATTCTTGTTCTTACACAGACACTTCTCTTATACACTTCACTTTTCTTTTACACTGACACTTGCATTCTTTTCAGCTTTGATACACAAATTGCACTGACACTACCCCTTTGAAACACAAATCTTTCAAGCGTGGATCCCGTCGAGTACGACGGACAATCTGGGTGCTAATACCTTCCCAGGTTGTAACCAACCCCCTTTCTCAGTCTCTCTGGTTCGCAACCGTCTTATCCATCTCTTCTTAGGTCTATGCAGCATTACCTTTCCTTCGGGATAAAAATGCCTAGTTGGCGACTCTAGTCTTCTGAGTTCACCCTTGTGTGTTCTCTCTCCTCTCGCCGACCGTTCGCGTCTATACCCCTCTTGGCCCCGGTGTCATTTGGTGGGAGCGACACATTGCCCTCTGATTTCTCTATGTCACTTTGATCATTTCCTACCATAAACCCTCACTAATCACCACTTTTTCCATTTCCCACCAAATTTGCAATTACCAAACCTAATTTTAATTACCAAAGCAAGCTTCATTCCAGCAAATTCACATACCTAAGGCCTTTAAATAGGACCATAATTTCATTCATTCACCAAGCTTTTGAGAGCTAAAAAATCTCTTGCAAAACATTCTCCCAAAACAAAAAATCTCACTAAAGCTCTTTTCCTTTTTTTTAAGTTATCAAGAATTCACATTGAATTCTTGACTAACTTGAGCTAAACTTTCATCCTATTCTTTTCTTGTTCATCAATTGCAGTAGATCTAGCTTGATTTGGTCCAATTTAAAGAAGTGCTTTTGGTAATTCACTCTTTCCATAAACTCATACTCACCATCAACATTCAAGATATAGATCTTTGGTGCCTTTGATTCTAGATCCTTTGGATCTTAATTTGTTGTTTGATTTCAGAGATTTCACTGTATTTTGGTTTAAAATTCGTGCAAATTCAGATCATGATCATCAAGTATTTGAAAAGGGTTTTGAAAATGGATCATGCTGAATTTCTGCTATTTTTCTGCTATTGGTTCAGTGTTAACTGTTAACCATTTCCAGGGTAAATTGGTTGACCGATTAACCAGTTTTAAGTTGTGCAGGATTTGAAAATTTGCTTGCATTAACCGGTTAACCATTATGATTCTGGTTAACCGGTTAACACAAGTCAGAATTGGTTTTTTGGCTTGTTTTAAGCTCCTTTTTGGTTTCTCTTTCTTCTTTTTCTTCCTCCTTTTTATTTTTACCTTGGGAAGCACTTTTGGGGGTGATTTCTCCTTAATTTCAATGAACTTTGGGTGTAGATTAGAGTAGCTAATGTTCATTAGTTCAAAACTACCTTTAAGTGAATTATTTAATTCATTTAAGGTACTTTGCATTAGTGATACATTTTCATGCTTGAATCCACCAAGAGTGATTGAACTTAAGGATGGAAGAATAACATGAGTGTAACTCAATTTGGTATTCATCTTTAGTTTTGTGTGGTATTGCGTTCGGATGGCGATTTACATATCGTTTATCTCGCATGCATTAGCACTAACATTGTTCACCTTAATTGGTGGTGTCCGGCCTCATTTGTGGGGTAATTACTTCGTAAATTACTCGGTGATTTCTTAACATAGACCTAAATATGTCCTGAATTCGGAATAAAAATCTAATTGGGTACTTGCACTTTCGTGGACCGAACCTCTTGTTGGTCGCGTAATCCCAAAGCGTTTAATCATATTGCATTACGAATCGAAACTTATGATGGTTTGATGCGTAGGTGCTTTGGGTCTCCCAATCTCCTTTAAAATTTCATTGAATTTGATTCAGTTTGCCTTGATTAATCGCTATAATGTAAGATGCTAAGCGGATTCGATTGCCTTCCGATTTTTGTTACTCTTTTGGTTATGGTTGATTAAGTTCACCATACCACTTTTATGTAAATATTATTATACTATTACTACTATTAATATTTTAGATTCTTGCACTTTAATTTCTTTTGCTACTAACATTTAAATTCTTGCACTTTTATTGCTTTTATTTTATTTTTATCTATCCATTATCATGTTTATTATTTGCTCTTATTTTTGTTATGTTGATTCTCCTTTTGTCCATTTGGACACAAAACATTAACAAAGGATTAAACCTCTAAAAAACTTGTGATCTTAATCTTTGGACTATTGGTTACTATCCTTGAAATTGGAATGAAGTTTTTGGACTTAGATTTTAGGGCACCTCTCATTTGTCTTGATCTTCTTGAAGTTGGTATTTGCCTTTATTTGGTCATTTGCTAGCTTATAAGGATGAAACTCTTATGCTCATAATTGGTAGTGTCATCAAGTTTGGTTAGATCTTTATTCCTTTATCTCCTTATTTTCTTTTTAGGATAGTCCCTTCATCTCCACCCCTTCTTTAATTTTCAAAATCTTCTCTCTTTTTCAAAGGATTGTTTTTTTATTTTAAAATCATCACTTTTTTAATAAACAAAACCTTGACTTTCGTCAAGTGGATTCTACTCTTTTCTTTTAAAACCAATGAATCTAACTATTTTGACCTTAATTCAAAAAATAAAAAGAATCAAACTCATTCAAGTTATTTTGTGCCTTTGTGCACTTATGTTTGTTTTCTTTAAAAGAGTGTCGATTATGAGTCATTATTCTTTAGTCGGGTGTAAGTATTCCAATCTCCATGGTTGTAGTTTGATGTAATTGATTCTTTTGTCATTCGTGGAAGTTTAGTGGCATACTTGTTGATTTTATCCGAGTTGGCACCCTCCCCATAATGATGTATGAGTCCATGTATTCATTCTCATGGTAGTTTGTTTGGCTATCCACTTGAAGATGACAAACTTTCTTCACTTAATAAAAATCAATTACAACCAACCTTTTTTTCCCACTATTTGTACCACAAACTACGGGGTTTTGATCTCGCATTGCACTTTGTGGGTATGTAGGCATGAGGTGGTAAACCTCTCCAAACACAAAAATATTAAAAAATAATAATTCTTTTCTCATTCCTCCACTCTCATTTAACAAACCTTTTTCAAACCAAAAGCAGTAAATTTTCAAAGGGCTCCCGTGGAGTACCACAGACATTTTGGGTGCGTAAAACCTTCCCGTTGTGTAACCTATCCCCTTACCCAGTTCTTTGTTGTGTTTCTTTAGCTTTTTTCTTTTATATTCATTAGGATTTATTCGCTCTTTTTTCCTTTTCCTCTTGGAATAAAATAAAAGCGTGGTGGCGACTCTATTTACTTTGAGTTAAGTTAACTAATAACTTACACTCATGATTTTACCGCTACACAATGGTATTGGTTATTTAATGTATGTTATGGTATGCACTCTAACATATTTTTAAGTTTATGTAAAAATTGGGCAAGCGTCATTGGGAAGTAGTCAAGTGGATTTTTAAGTATTTAAAGGATACAGCGGGTCACAATATTATGTTTAGTAGTAAAATGTGTAGTCTTTTAGTTGTAGAATATGTTGATTCAGACTATACAAGTTATATGAATGATAAAAGGTCTACAACATGGTATTTTTTTATATTAGAAGGATGACCTATTTGTTGAAAATCATTCATTCAATCTATAGGGGCCATGTTGACAACTAAAGTATATTACATGGCAAAAGTTGAATTTGTAAAAGGGATCTTGTTGGTTATATGATTTATGAGATAATTGGACGTTGAGCATGTATAGTTTGGTTGCATTACGATAGCCTAAGTTCCATTTATTTGACAAACAATTAGTGGTATCATGGCATGACTGAGCATATTGATGTGAGTTTTCACAAGATCGTTGAGTTACTTGTATCTAGAAAGATATTTATTTAAAAGTTTCATACTTCAAAGAGAGGAACTGATATGTTGATCAACCAATCATCAGTGACAAATCCAAGCATTACTTGGACTTGTTACATGTTTCTCGATATTAAGCAAGAGATGTACCTCCCTAGTTTCTAGGATTTGATCATCATGCATAAAGTCTTCATAGGAGTTTGATATTTTCCAAAATGAAAATTATTGAATATTACTCAAATATATGTAGACACTGGAGGTACAGTTCAATAATTTTTTTTATAAACTGACTTGTACTATTATATATAGTAGGGTCCAGACGGGCACTTGTGTGCTCGTCTGCCCGCTTTTTAATGCGCATGAATGAAAATATAAATAATAATTTTATTAAAATATTATTTTGTAAAAATACAATATGTGGAATTTAATAATATGAAGTGATCGTTCCGGTGATCGGAACCTTGTGTGGGCCACAAACGTTATTGAAGATGCTCGTTGTTGAGGAGAGAATGGGGTGTACTTGCAAGGCACTCCGATGCTAAAGTAAGAAAACAAGCAAGGAAGAGAGCAAGTAGGAGACAGAGAGAGAGTATTGTTAGAGTAAAAATGTGATACTTAGCCCTCTCATGAGATAGGGTTTATATAATGCCCTCAACGCTTGGCTATTGGTCCCTATTTTGGATCTAGATCATGGATCTCCCAAAATAGGTAACTGTCAGAACTAGTCGTTGAACTGGGCATATCTGCTTGGATAAGGCATGTGTCGGGTAACCGGGGAATCGAGTAGGAGCTACCCATGGAGATTCTGGATGAATTCTCCACTGCGTCGGACATAAGTCTAGATAGGAGCAGGGGAGAAAATACCACACCAAACGTGGTTGGTGCTTCTTCCTCGGCGGAGGGGAAGAGGACGTGTGGGTCCCATTTGCCCTACAAGATCAGGATCTGGACTATTGGATCATCATGGATGCAGGTGTGGATTGAGTCATGTCTAGTGATTGGGCCAATCCAGAACAGGAAGTTATGTGGAAGTTAATAATAAGGAAGTTATTAAGTAAATTATACAATAAAGCAAGGGTAAAAAGGATATAAAAATAAGTTACACCAAAACAAAGTATTCCCTTTATATATTGTATAGATATTGCTTATAAAATGGTCACCCTAATTTTATCACAGAAATTAAATGAAATTATAATTGTTATATAGTTGCGGAGGTAAGCACCATATGTCAAATTATGTTAACAAAGATAGATCATATTCATTGTCGTTTACTTTCGTTTCTTTAATATTTTATATTGCACAAACTAGATAAGCATCGTTATAAAGTAAACAAACAGATTTTTAGGTAGGCAATTGGTACAGAATGTCAAGTTCCATGTTTGGAAAGGAACATGATGATCTTTCGATTGTAGAATATGTTGATTCAAACTATATACTTATAATATGGAAGATAGAAGATCTAAAAATTTGTGTTTGATCTTGCAAGATGATCTTGCAAAAAATCATCAATCAATATATAATGACTAATGTCTACGATTGAAGCAGGGTACATGATAGTAGCTTATATTGTAAAAAAAGGCTTTACGACTTTCAAGTTTAGAAAAAAAAACTAGGTGTTGAGCAATTGAAAATAAAGTTGCATTGAGACATTCTAAATGTCATTTATACAAATAATAATAAATTAATCACAACATAATGATATTTTAATTTGAATAAATATTACCAATGACAATCTTAAATATTATTTGAATTTGTTACATTTTAATGTTTTTAATGTTAAACTAGTAAGTAATACGTGTTATCGCACGAGTCTCGTCTGGATTCACATCACATGTCTATCAAACCATTATTTATAAAGTTTGAATTCATTTTTCAATTGGTTAACATTGACATAGTTACAAATATATGCTAATATCATGCACAAACTTTTAAGCATTAATTCATATTTACAATAAATTGTACCGTCGATTCTCTAACTTCAATTATATAAAACTGCAACAAGAGAAATGTTTAAGAGATGGAGATTAAAAATGAACAGTCTACAACATAGTCTCTCTAGATATGTTTACATCTAATTGTGAATCCATATGAGTTAGCAAAACTCAGTTGAATCCATATGAGTTAATTTTAAAACTACATATTTCAATAAAATCATTTTCCAATTCAAATAATATTATTTTTTAGATATTAGTCAATTTTTTCAAAACCTAAAATTTATGTCAGTTTCCCGTCAAATATCAATTTTAAATCCTTCTTATTATATCATATATATAATTTTTACAAACCTACAATATATATGACAGATTTCCGTCAAATTTCAATTCTAATTGAATATCTATACTCTATGGCATCTTGAAAATAAAAGTAAATTGATACGTTTAATAATAATTGGTCATTTTAATTGATTTAATATTTTATAGATTTAATGACATGATTGGTTATAATGATCAAATTTTTAATAAGTTTAAAAAAAAGTTGTTAATTCCAAAATTGTTTTGGCTTTTGGATTTTTCATGTAGTGTAATTTGTGGTCAATTTTATTTTTTTAGTATAAATTTTATTTATATTTTTTTAGTTATATGATAAAATATTTATAAATTTTTTAGTATAAGTGTTAACATTTTATCATTAAAAAAGCTAATATTTATTAAGCCAATTTTATTTTTTCTTGAAAAAAATTATATTATATCGCACGGGTCCTGTCTGGATTCACATCACTTGTGTGCCAAACAATCATTTGTAAAGTTTGAATTCATTCTTCAATTGGTTAACATTGACATAGTTACACATATATACAAATAATATGCACGGACTTTTAATTGCAACAAGAGAAATGTTTAAAAGATAGACATTAAAATGAACAATCTACAACATAGTCTCTCATAGATACTTTTACATCTACCTTTGAATTCAGATGAGTTAACAAAACTTAGTTGAATCCATATACGTTAATTTTAAAACTACAAATTTGAATAAAATCATTTTTCCAATTCCAATAACATTACTTTTTAGATATTAGTCAATTTTTCACTACAACAAAAATCACATTTAACAGCGCACCTTAGACAGCGCTTATGTGAAAAAGCGCTGCTATAAGTTAAAAAAAATTTAAAACACGGAAACTGTTCACAAAATATCTTAAAAAGCGTTGTCTAAGGTTCCCTTTAGACAGCGCTTTCTCAAAGCGCTTTTAAAGGTATATCTTAGACAACGCTTTTGATAAAGCGATGTCTAAGGTCTTAAAACTTTAAAAAAAAAATCAAAAGCGCTGTCTAAGGTCAACCTTAGACAGCGCTTTTAGATGTCACCCTTAAACATCGCTTTCTCAAAAGCGCTGTCTAAGGTCTAATTAAAATAAAATATTAGACTCAGTTTCTATTTTCATTCTTCATTTTCCCTCCAGCGAAACGCGATAAACCTAAACAGCAGAACCTCCATAAACCTTGAATCGATCATTGAAGAAGTGTTTGAATAATCTTTCGCCACGAACAGACATTTGGGAGTTGACTGAGTTTTTGGTTTCTGGTGTTCTTCCCTTTTTGCGTTATGTTCTTCGTTTCATATTATTTTTGTTCTTCCCTTTTAAAAAGCGCTTTTTTTTGTAGTTTTGACTCATAAAGTACATTGTTAGAACCCTTTGTTGTAGTTGACATTGTTGTTGACATTGTTATAACTTATAGAAACTGAGTTTTGACTCATTAGTCATGTTGAAGTTGTTTTGATTCATTCTAGTTTTTTTTTTTGTAGAAACTGAGTTTATAAGTTGAGTTTAGAACCCTTTTTGTAGAAACTGAGTTTTGACTCATAAGGTACATTGTTAGAACCCTTTGTTGTAGTTGACATTGTTGTTGACATTGTTGACATTGTTATTGACATTGTTGTTGACATTGTTATAACTTATATTGGTTTAAGCTCTTGTATATAGTTGACATTATTAGTTTAAGCTTTTTTTAATTGGCTGAAATTATATTGGTTTGAAATTATATAGTTGATATTGTTGTTGACATTGTTGACATTGTTATAACTTATATTGGTTGAAATTATATTGGTTTGAAATTATATAGTTGATATTGTTAACTTATAACTTACTTTTGTTAACTTATATTGTTATAACTTATATAGTTGATCCTTTTTTTGTTATAACTTACTTTTGTTAACTTATATTGTTATAACTTATATAGTTGATATTCTCAATACATAAAAATACAAAAAATTATATTGGTTTGAAAATAATATGGATCCCTTTTTGTTATAACTTATATTGGTTTGAAATTATATTGGTTTGAAAATAATATGGTTTGAAATTATATTTGATATCTTTGGTTTCTTTATTACACGTTAGATATGGCCACTAATGATGATCACCCACATGATGATCATTCTACGCATGAAAGAGGTAGTAAAAACAATATACGGAAGAAGAGATTAGAAGAGGCATAACAGTGATGAGGAGAGTGATCCATGGTAGAGACCGAAGCATCATTCTAGATGTTCATTGGAGCGATCTTGGGCAGCTTATAGAACCTAACGGTCATACCTTGACTAGTTTCGTTGGTGCACTAGTAAGGAATGAGATTCCCATTACTTGTGATGATTGGAGAAACAAAGAGTTGAATGAATCCAAACAAAAAAATTGGACTGAGATAAAGGTACAATAACGCACATTATGTTCTTTAAATTACTTGCATTGCTTCCAATTTATGTTCTTTAAATTACTTGTACTAACGCAAAATTTGTATGTTTTTCTTAGAGGTGTTTCAACATCGAAGACGATAGAAGAGATTTTTGTATGAAATTGACCGGAAAGCTACTAAGAAGGTTTAGAACATTTTTATCAACCAAGTATCTTAGGGATGCAGATGGTAATCATGTTGATGCGGAGCTTCCAAAGAAATATGAATGTTTGATTTCACAATAAGAATGGGAAGCATTCAAATCCAAATGAAAGGACCCAACATTTAAAAGAATAAGTGACACAAATCGGGAAAGAGCATCAAGTCCCGCATATCCATACTGAAAAGGACGTGTCGGATATGGACGCTTAGAACAATCTATGGTAAGTATCTATAAATTGCAATAATATATCTGTTCATCATATATGAGTTTTATTTGATCATATTGTATGACTTAATGTGTAGTTGCAGAAGGAGAAAAGTTATGAAAGATCTCTTCCTG
The DNA here is from genome assembly GCA_963966055.1 of Lathyrus aphaca. Classification (NCBI taxonomy): domain Eukaryota; kingdom Viridiplantae; phylum Streptophyta; class Magnoliopsida; order Fabales; family Fabaceae; genus Lathyrus; species Lathyrus aphaca. The sequence goes on along the minus strand of OZ014524.1, from coordinate 25,224,553 downwards.
CACATGTTTTGTTTGGATAAGTAATATGTAATTATAATATGTACATTTGTAGAAAAATGTAATGATTTGTAATTATAATTTTGGTACAAAAATTGGTATATATATTGGTATATTTAATAGGCCAAATTGGTTTGAATTGATATATATATATATATATATATATATATATATATATATATATATATATATATATATATATATATATATATATATATATATATATATATATATATATTGGTTTGATATTTGTCTCCAAATTGTGATATTTGTCTGGAAAAAAATTGGTTGAAAAACAGGTCAAAATTCTGGTTGAAAAACGTGGTAAAAAAAGTGGTTTAAAAAATTTATATTAAAATTTTCGTATACTAAAGACAACGCTTTACACAAAATGAGTTGTCTAAGGTGGGGCTTAGAAAACGCTTTTAACAAAAGCCTTGTCTAAGGGGGGTTTAGAAAGCGCTTTTACCAAAAGCGTTGTCTAAGGTATACCTAAAAAAATTAAAAAAGATGGGGCTTAGACAGCGCTTTTACCAAAAGCGATGTCTAAGGTATTCCTAAAAAAGTTATAAAGTGTTGTCTAATGGTACCATAGATAGCGTTTTTTATTAAATATATCACTCTTTAGACAGCGCTTTTAAGATTTAAAAGAGCGTTGTCTAAAACTTTAGCATGGGAGGTTTAGACAACGCTTTAAAGCGTTGTCTAAGGACAAAAAAACGTTGTCTAAGGTCTTGTTTGACATAGTGTTTCAATACCTAAAATTTATAACAGTTTCCCGTCAAATATCAATTTTAAATTCTTCTTATTATATATATATATATATATATATATATATATATATATATATATATATATATATATATATATATATTTTACAAACCTACATTAGATAAACAGCTTCCCGTCAAATTTCAGTTCTAAATAAATTCTATAAAAATATTTGAAATAAAAACAAATGATTGTTCAAAAAGAAATGTAAAGATGGGTGAGAAGTGTAGAAGTGATGAGCAATAACTCATTAGATAGTTTCACCATGGATCATTGTTGGAAGAAAACGTTATACATGATACGAAATATTATTTCTTGTTCCAAAACTATAAATATAAAGAATTATAATGTTTAAAAACTTGATGACATTTCAAAATTTCATTCTAAATATAAATACCATATAATCTAATTATTAATATATTTAGTATCTTAAATAATTAAAATATAGTAGTAGAATAAGTATATTTAAGCCATATATAGATAAATTATTTAACTCATATATATACTTAGATAATTAAATATTAAAATATTATCAATAAAAGGATCATAAAGATAAGGAAATATTACTCCCGAGTAGTACTATAAGTTAAATATATCCCTATTATATTAAATGTTATTTTTAATGAATATTATAAAATTATTATAAAATTGTAAAGTATAATGCACCATAGAATATTATAGAAACCATATATTCCTAAGATATTATGCGCCATAAGCATAGCATTGTCTCCCCTTCAAACTCATTCAAAATATTCCCATAATTAAATGAGATCCAAATCTTAGCAATTATCAATACACGATTTATTTATAACATTTCATCCAATTCAAAACAATCAACATTTAAGTCGTTCAAAAACAAAATGGGAACAAATCATCAACTTTAATTTGACAATTCAATTAACTTCCATCTTAAAGTATTCCAAAATCTCTATAAAAACACAAAGAGAATAAAGTTATAGAGAAGAGGAGAGCAATACATGATATCATCATTACAAATTTGATACATATGTACAACACAAAGAGAATAGACCATAAAACCAACTCTCATTGTATTGCACGGTTGCAGTCTACACCAAGTTTATGGTGATGAAGATGTCAAGTGTGATGTCTTGACATTGTATTGTTGCAAGTTGGGGGAAACTTGACAATATAAAATATATGATTCTTGTTGGATGCTTAAAGAATCATTGACAAGTCTGGGAGAATTTATTTTTCTTTGCAGATTCCTGTGAAGATGCTTTGGTTTTGTCAAATCAGCAGAAGGACCAGTAAAACAAAGACATTATTTGACATGATATTAGGACATTATCTTGGAACATGTTTGCATGTAAATATTTTTCCTTGGATGGTGCTATTAAAAGAAGAAACAATCAACAGTCTTGATTGGTGCGCCCTTAGTGGAGTTATTGGTTCTTTGAATTGACCAACGATTTGATCGATGGTTCGTTACTTTCAAAGAAAATTGCTTGCTATAAAATGGATTGTTGTGACACTTCATGGTCTCATATTCCCCTTCCTTCAAGTGAAGTACTTGATGGCGTTTTCAAAATCTGGATGGGTTGTTCCTGGATTTTGAGCTATCTTGGTTACTTTTGCCATGTTTTGGCTAAAAAGGGGGAGAAGAATAGTGTTCTGATTATTGGGTTCATTCAAGCAGTGGCGGTGTAAGAATGGTGCAAGGGGCAGATGATGTTCTATCATCTTAATCTACAAATTTCTATGTGTTTATGTCTTATGACCTGAGTTGTGAAACAAGTTGTGTCTTGTGACCTGAGTTACATAATTCTTGTACTTTGTGTTACAAAGGCTACAACTGATGGTTCATTTATGGATGAGTCTTCTGTAGTTTTTCTAAAGCCTTCTTGGAAGGAAAAAGAAATATGTTGAGCGGATATTTCTTCAGGCTCCAATCAATTCTCAAGATGAAGGAGTCTTTCTGAGTACAAATAACAGAAAAAGATGTTTTAGCCATAAGTTTTCAAAAATGGAAGATTGAAAGCATATGAGGTTTGACGAAATTTTGGCTAAACATAAGAAGAATGAAGATAAAGAATATTTGCATAATAAAGATATCGAAGAAGATGTCCTAACAGCAAGATGAGACATCCTTGACTGAATTGCAGGATTTGAGTAAGTAACAAATCTGTCCAAAAAAATTTGAGCAATTAAATACTTGATCAAGACAAAGATAGAAATCCCAAAACAGAAGACTATATATATGAAGACATAGACCCATGGTTAAGTATACATGATGTAACAATTGTAACCTAGTTCTCTTTTGTAAAATAAGGCTTTAGGTTTTAAGAGTCGCTGGCTCTTAGGATTGTGGTTCCCCTATGCAGTATGGGATGCAGAGAGGACGACATATGTGCATGTACACTACCAGAAGCCTTTAGGTAATGGTTGTTGTATTGTTCTTGGATGAAACTTTGAAGCATTTCCAAGATAACTTGTAGGTCAAGAAATCGTGACAAGTTATGTGATGGCAAAAGACAGATGCAATGCAGGTTGTGAAGGATGTGAGAAGGAGTCTCATATCAAAGGTTGTAAACGACTAGAGTTTAGCCTTAGATAAATATGTTCATTGACAGTGTGATTAGGATAAAGTTGCAAACAGTGAGTTTAACTTTAGGATAATGCTACAAGATAGTGAAACCTTCATCCTGGATTGGTATCCCCCAAATGTAGGTTTGTTAACACCGAATTGGGTCAACATATTTTGTGTACTTTATATTCTATTGTTAACAGTTTTCTGTATTGTGTTCTTGACTATGTTGTCCCAACATGATGTCTCAACATCTGTTGGTGTTTGTGTTGCATCACTTCAAAAACGACAATTGTGTATTTCTCTTGTTTCCTAAAGTACAATAATCATTGTCTTAACATTAAGATAGGATATTGGAGTATCTGCATAACCAGAATTTAATAGATAATCTACTTTACCTAAAAATTCGATCAAGGTAATCAAAACTTCCTATGTTAGCCCAACTGTAATCAACAAAATCAACAAAACTCTAAGTAATCATACAACTTTAGAAGAAAGGCTAACCTGACAGTACACATCTTATAGTTAATGGTTTATCTCCCATTTTAAGGCTATGAAGATAGGCATAACCAATTTATGTTATTGTTGGATCCTAAAGAGGTTACCCAAAAAATCAATTTGAATAAAAAAAAGTTAAAAAAACTTTGTATCATTGTTATACCCCAAAATATGCCCTCACATATTTGAGACAAATTGATTCAAAATGTCTCCTTACACTTGTCGTACCCCAAATTTTGACCCGCTTCATATGCTTTCTGGTGCCTCTTTATTTCGAATAAATAAAATAGCATAATTGGTAGAAATATGGGTATAAGGGATATAAATGTGAGAGGTTGTGAGATCAAATCTCACATTCCTCTCTTTTTTTAATGTTTTTTTTCCTTTACTAATAACTTTTTCTATTTTTATATAAAAATAAATAAAAAAATAGCATTTTTTATTATTTAATTTTTAATTTTCATATATTGCATTTAATGCATTTTTAAAAATATGATTTTTTTTATTAAAATCATTATTTTATGGAAAAAATCTCAAAATCTCAAAAATAAAATAAAATAAAATCTTTTTTTTCAAAGCAAGAAATATATTAATCAGAGTACAACGAGTACTCGGTCTGATTACAAAAAAGGACAAAGTCTAAAACGACGAAAGAAAGAAATTACCGATCCAATTACAACTAGGATAAATACAACAAAGGGAATTTGTCGAATTCATAAAGGTTACAATTGGATTGCATAATTCCTCAAATAGTAATTCATCTGTTTTTCATCATCATTATTAGATTATTATTTTAAATATATTTTTTATTTAAATTCATCGAGCCATGAATCCATCCAGATTCATTGGCTTGGACTTTAAGAAATGGGGAAAATCAAGTCAGATTAAATATTTCTTAATTTAGACAATCACATTCAATTTCTGACTTAATCCTTTATCTATAGATAGACCCTATTTTTTTCATATTTTCCTCACCCAGAACCACGAAATCGTTGCCTCTACAAACCCTAAAATATTTTCAAATTTCATTAAAAAAAAGCTTGATCTAAAAGAACTACGATGTTTCTTTTGCTTCTTACTTATTCCATGGAGAACTAAATTGTTGGTTAATCTGCTGTAATCAGTTTCCGCCGACACTTTGAGGGTTGCAGTAGTGATAAGAATCTCAGCCTATCAGGTAAGTCGGGAAGTGTTACTGTTTTGATTTACTCCGAATTTTTTCCAGAAGTTCAGAAAAAAATCGAAGAACAATACTCTTTTAGAATAGAATTATAACAGATTTTGACTCTCAAATCGTAATTTCCTCCTTTTCCTATTTTATTTGATTTATTTTCTATTTTCATATTCTCAAAAAAATCTGAAAAAAATTGTTCGCTCTTTATTTAATTTTATTAGATTTTTAGCATTGTTTTAATATTTTTTAGATTTTATTTTAATTGCTTTTCTTATTTTCCATTATTTTAAAATCTGCAGTGATTTTATTTGATTCCGTTTATTTTTTTTATTCTTCTAATAGTATATATCAAAAAAATAAAAAATTTCTTCATACTAAAAAAAACTATCCTCTTCTCATCTCAAAGACTCAATATTCTTCCTATCTTTTCGTTTCGATTATTTTACGATTTCTAGAAAAATGTATAGGTGCCAAAAAGACTTGTAATTTATTCGTTCCACAATTTATTTTTACTTATGTAACTGCCTATGAAATGTAATAGTCTAATTATGATTTTACTTTTTGCACTCCTCAATTATGTAACTCTCCCAAAACCTTGTAATAATCTAAGGTTTTATTTTCTGCATTTTTACTTTATGCACCTATAAACTGCTTAGATGTATGACTAATAGGATTGTTTGATAAGACTAAAAACAACTTAAAAAAATTTAAATCCAAGATAAAATAACTGAAAATGACAAATCTTGCACACTTGCACCTTTAGGGTAGTCTCTCTTGTTCCCTTACGAATAATGGTCAAGTCCCTCGAACATAGAGGTGTCTTAGGAAAGTTGCCTAAATAAATATCATCATAGTCCCTTCGATATAAATATCACAGTCCCTCAATGACCCTTCTAATTGCCTACGAATAAGTGATATAGTCCCCCGATGACCCTACGAAAAAATGATGATAGTCCTTTCGAGTTTCTAAGATACCTTTACAAGGTTGCCTTTTATGACCATACGATAACCATACGCCTGTCCCTTACATCCAAAGAGAAGACTACTTACTAACTAATAGTAAGGACAATCCTATCTCTAAGGAAAGAGGATAATAACATGAATGGCATTGAGTAGGTAGGATCCTTTAACTGCTTGTTCACAATTTCAAAACAAACACTCTTTACATCTCAAACTTTCAAAACATATTTCAAAAAACCACTTTGTATACATTCATACGAGAATCATTACAAAGTTGGGCCTTTTTCCCAAAACACACCACCATTATTTTCAAACAAAAAACAAAGTGAGCTACGCAGTTAAGAGCCCGTGGATAACCATGGATACAAAGGGTGCTAACATTTTCCCTTTGTATAACCTATCCCCCGAACTCAAAATCTAAACCAAGGTATTTCCTGTTCTTTTCCACCTTTCCTAATTAGATAAAAGAAAAGTCGGTGGCGACTCTTACTATCCGCAACATTGTTTTTTGTGAAAACAAAAACGACAAAGTCAGTTCTCCCACCGTATTACAATCATGTTAGGGAATTACCAAATGCTAAAAAAACTTCTCTAATTTTAGATTACTTGTTAACCATTGGCTCAACACATAACCATTTCTAAATAAGTTTAAATACAGTTTTATCTTGTAATAATCCATAGTGATCAGCAATAACTCCTACCTTTCAATGGCTTCAAGTCCATGCGCTTGTGACATCAAAAGACAAATAGCATAAGGAGTTATTATCAAAAGAAGAAATTGAAACTACAATATTAAAGAAACATCATATAGTTCAAAATATATCAGTATATCTGGCATACATCCATACAGCTGTAGAATGCATCAATCTTCAAAAGCCAGAAAATAATTTCCTTGAAAAGCTTAAAAATTAACTCTACAGTTAAGTACATGTACAAAATACGGAAAGAACAAAGTGAGCACCGTGACAGATTAAAGAGGAACTGATTCATATCCATCAACATAAGAATATTGTGGTTGAATCATGTCACAAAACAATGAAATGTTAGGATTAATTACATAACAACTAACCTTATACAACAATTCATAATCAGTGACACTAAAAGGCATGCACACCACCCCAGAGTTCAACATCACCAAACCAAGATCTGAACATTGAAAATGAAATAAGAAGAAGGGGATCCGTAAACAAAAATCTAATTTCTTACCCTTGCCAAGCATTTCGCTAAAAAAATCTATTACCTTTATAAATCCATGAAAGATGACCAGACCACCTTGAATCTATTCCGATCGTCGTGAATCTGACTGTCCATCATGAATCTGGTCACTACCCCGCGTCAATCCTAAATCCACCGCCTCCGCCCCTTGGGTGCAAACCGTCGGAAACCACCATCATCCACCTACGAACCACCGTCCTCCTTCTTTCTCCGCTGTTGGGAACTGTTTGAAACAGAACTACCAATCTTCGTTGCGGTAAGCTTATGTCCACCTTTGATTTTGGTTGATTACTTTTTATTATGAATGAAATGAGGTAGATAATGAATTTGATTTGTGATTTGGGGGGATTTATTGTGTTTAATTAGAAACTCAAAGGGAAGGCCGTTTGAGAGGAATTGATAACAGTGAGAAAGAAAGAATATTTTTTTGTCTGAGTTTAAACCTAAAAGAGTAAGAATCAGGAATATGTGAATAATAATTTTGAGAGAGAGAGAGAGAGAGAGTGTGATTTCCTCGCCAAATTGTGACTTTTCATTGTTGAAGTAATAAGAACTTTTGAAATTTCCAACACAAATTGAAAAAGTGATTTCATTTAACCGTGTGACTCTCCAAATATCTACGGTGTTTTCCAAACGTAAAAGCTACATAAAGAATTGCTTTTCAATTAATCAAATAATAGAATCAATTCACAAATTGACACGTCATACGTAATAAATGTTAAATATTTGTGGTTAGAACAAGAGTGTAATTAGACAGAATTAATCCTGAATTAAGAAAAAATTAGACTTATAGTCAAAAGGTTAATTGTAGTTTTTGTTTTAGATTTATATATTTATAATAGATAAGAATATTTTTCTCCGGTTTCATAAATATTGATATTTATTAAATTGTATATTCTTGAGCATGACTCATATGAAATGTTATGTGAGTGGAATCGAACCAGCAATATGAAGTTATTAATATTATGTAATAGGAGATATAAATATATTTAGTCAAACATCGTATAGTATTTATTGTTTCAACTTTATAATTTCTTTGATCACATGTCGCAAGTTGTTGATCCATCAAAATGAAGAGAATTGATTATCCAACCTAATCTAAAACATCTTAACTCATTTGATTTGTGATTTAGTTAGATAAAATAGGTCAGATTAAGAGCTCTGTTTTTAAAAGTTAATGATTAAAATTTATGTTTTTGTCCTTGTTGATTTCAAGATAAAATAAAAGTGGTTTCAACGCAACTTTAATTTGGTCAATATGGCCTTTTCTACTTTTGGTGCTTGTTTAATCAATGAATAAAGATTCAGTCATATGTGGATTTGTTTCTCTTCCACAAACCCATAGCCACATATAGAATCTGCAGACCATATCAAAGTACAAACATACATCAAAACACATATTGATTCGGCACATCACATCATCCTAGAGTGCATCAAACTTTTCTTCAAATCAATTAACACATTTTTTTGGACCACGTTACCTCATATAGATAACTTTCTTTCATTAATTGTCTAAAGCATGGTTTTTCCTAATAGTTTTTCTAAATAATTCTTTGATTAATTGCCTATCAAGTAAATCGTTTGACACGGATATCGGAACCCAAAATCAATCAATCATATATATATATATATATATATATATATATATATATATATATATATATATATATATATATATATATATATATATATATATATATATATATATATATATATATATATATATATATATGATCAATTTACTCCAAAAGTAAGTTTTTTTGGTAATAATAAGGGCATAAAGTTCAAGAAAAAACAACAACTCAAAATCTAATGACGAAACCATAATTCTCATCGCATCCAATTTCAACATCGTCTTGAGGAAACTGGGAGTTTTATTGAAAACAGCAAATGTCTTCTCTCTACACCCTTTTTTTGCCAAAACATCAGCACAAGCATTTGCATCCCTATAAACATGTGAGATGATAACTACCTCCATCATTGCTATCATCTCTAAAATCTGACGAAGAATAACCTTGCAATCTAATTGATCAATCTCTCATTTCTCAATAGCTTTAACACTTATACTAAGTTTTTTTAACTTACTTCATAATCCTAGTTTTTAAGTGATTCAGTCAATAATTAAATTAACACTTATACTTATAATCAATTGATTGAATTTAATTTAAAAGTTAGGATTATGAAGTAAGTTAAAAAGACTTACTTTTGGAGTGAGTTGATTCTTACTCTCATATATAGGGGTGTTCACGGTTTGGTTTGGATCGGTTTTGAATCAAAATATCACCCGATCCAAAAAGAAATTTATTTGCGGTTTGGTTCGGTTTTAGATGATTGATTAAAAAAATCTGATCTGATCCAATCCAATTTCATACGGTTTAATTTGGATCGATTTTTTGGATATCCAAATTATAAATTATAACTTTTATTAATATTCTAAAAATACTAATAAATAGTAAGTTTGATATAATATATATTGTTCTGGACCGGCCCAAGTCCTCCAATTGGGCCAAGAAGACTGATCCAATAACCCTGCTCGACGTCGAGCGCAATCATGAAAAGTGGTCCTCAGCCGACCACAAAACAGTCTGTTCGCGACGAGGTTCTCTAACGGCTACTATTGACTGTTGCCTATCTTCACGGATCCCTCGATCCGCGCCTCACAAAACGAACCAATAATCTTCCAACTGGTCCCTTATATAAACCCTCTCATTTGAGAGGGTCAGGTATTCAATTTCTCTAACCTTGATACTTGTACTTGCCCACTCTTGCTCGGTTACTTACTTTAGCATCGGAGTGCCTTGCAGGTACAACCCCTTTTCTCCCCAACGACCATATCCATCCGCTCTCGAGGCCAGCCGCATCGGATCCTGATCTCCAGGTACGATTATATATTATACTATATTAAAAATTAATATTATAAGATGAAAAAAATAAAAATTAATAGATTAAATCAAACTAATAAATAGTATTTTAAAAGATAAATACCATCTATATTAAATTAACACAATATATATACTAATAAAATATAAATAAGTAAAAAATATATATACATGCGATTTGGTTTGGTTTGGATCGGTTTTAAAAAATCAATCTGAAATCCGATCCAAACCGATCGGTTCTTACAAAATGAAATTCAAATACATCCAAAACAAATCGGTTTTTTTCGGTTTTCGATTTTTTGAATCGATTTTCGGTTTTTTATTTGGATTTGAACACCCCTATATATATATATATATATATATATATATATATATATATATATATATATATATATATATATATATATATATATATATATATATATATATATATATATATATATAAATATTTCTTTATCTTTTTAATGTGGATCTCACTAAAAAATAATGGGATTCACACAAAAATACACTAAGATGTATGTTGCTACTGCACACCTACAAGGGTGTGTAATATATATATATATATATATATATATATATATATATATATATATATATATATATATATATATATATATATATATATATATATATATATATGGATTTCTTAAATACAAATACTGGACATTAACATATCTTGAAGATCGTAACACGTTAATTTTTAAAAAGTGTTAAGACATTATAGATAGTTTTCCTTCGTTCATTTATCTATATATTAAATATATTGAGTATGGTTAATATATATCAAATCAAATGGGTATGATTCAGTATGGTTAATATACAATATCAAATGGGTATGATTCGTTCATTATTTTTAATACAAAATTAATATTAATATATTAATATATAGGTAATAACCACCAAAATACAAATAATTGTAAAACACAAAAAAAAAAAGAAGATGAATATATTAATATATCAATTGATAAAAGCCTAAATCAAAGAAGAGTTAAATATGAATATTTGTATACATTCTTACACATTAAATACAATATATAACTGTCTTCATTCGGTAAAGGCAGTGATATAAATATTTTGATTCAGCCCCACAATAGTTCACATCAGACGACTATGAGATCAGAGTATGGGCAGCTTACCTTTGCTTTTTTATCACTTTTTTTCTTTCTTTAACCTTACTCTGCCATCTCCACTAATATAATTATCAATCTCTCTATTTATATTCTTTCTACTACCAACCAAACCTTTTTGAATTAAACTTTTCTTCTTTATTTTTTTATTATTACTATCATTGTACCCCCACGTAGCCAGAAAAAGAACTTCTTCCTTTGTCACCTTTCTCTAAATCACATCTTTTACTTTACAATTATATGATAGAAATTAGAATCGTTTCACTTTCTGGAATTTTGTTTTTTTATTGTCTCTATCTTTTGTATCCCATGTTTGGAAATTTATTGGAGACTTTTCCAAATCATCACATTCACAAGACACTAGTACATCAAGAAACAGTGATGTAGAGTAATGTATATTTGATCAATCTTCTTTTATTAGTCAAAAGAATGGAACATGATATCAGTGACAGCATGGTCTTTGAAATATATAATTAAAGTGAACATAAAGCTGCACATAAATTGTTCTTCCTTCTTTAATTCCTTCAACTCTCTGATTTTCAGATCATGGCATGGGGCATCTTGTACTTAAAAATTGCATGCTAGTTTTTGAGTAAACAGTTCCATGAACTGAGCGCATGCTGTTGTTGCTTGCTGCAAACAAACTCACTCAATGTTATCAATTTTATGTAATTTTATATTGTAAGTTTCAAAACAATTCTCAAACAAAAGTTTTTTTTATTACAGAAACAAAATAATTGTATTGATTGGGCCTTGTATATGACTTTGATATAACTAGGGCGTCCCTCTAAATCATCAGGCTGTTGGAATATCCAATAAAATGTTGGCTTCAAAGTGTACATGTTAGAATATAGTAGTTGGTAATAGAATAATTAACTAGAAGTTAGTTATAAGATAAGTTAGTTATGAGTGTAATTCCTTGCTACATAAGTAATTAATCATTCATGTACACATATAGTTTAAAGTTAAATTATTCAATAACATCTTTCTCTCACATTCTAACAAGTGGTATTAGAGTCTGGTTGATAATCAGGCGTGCCTCTTTCATTTAAGAAACAGTTTCAATATCATGGTGAAAGAAAATTTTTATTTCAATTATCTGCTTGTACCAGTCCATCATCTGAATCATCTCCATGGTTGATTCATCAAAATTCTTGACACCGGTTATTCCCAAATTCAATGGATTTTATGATCACTAGGCCATGCTTATGGAGAATCTTCTTAGATCCAAGGAGTATTGGGAATTGGTAGAGAAGGGTGTCATTGTAGCAACATCAGATGCTACGCCGGAACAAAGAAAACTTGTAGAAGAAAGGTTTAAGGATCTCAAGGCCAAAAACTATATTTTTCAAGAAATTATTCGAATAATTCTTGAAACAATTCTGAATCACAACACAACCAAAGATATATGGGATTCCATGCGCAGGAAGTATCAAGGTTCCACAAAAGTGAATAGAGCTTAGTTGCAATTTTTGCGTCAAGAGTTTGAAGTTCTTTCCATGAAGGATAAGGAAACAGTTGATGAATATTTTTTAAGGATTACTGCTCATAGTGAGAAGACAGGGTGAACCACCATTGTTGAGAAGGCATTGAGGTATGTGACCACAAAATTAAATTATATGGTGTACTCCATAAAAGAATCGAATGATGTCATAACCTTTTCCCATTTATGAGCTACAAAGTAGTCTCTTGGTACATGAGCAAAGGGTGAAGATCACTCGAGAAAAGTAAGATGAACAGGTGTTAAAGATTTGCAAGTTATGGTTATGGTGGTATCAACAATAGATGTAGGGAATGTGGTGGCATTTGTGGTCGTGGTGGAGGAAGATTGTGGAGAGATGAGATACAATGTTACTAGTGCCACAAGATAGGGGACTATCAAAGTGAATGTCCAAGTTGGCAAGTGAACAATGCTAATTTTGCTGAATTCGATGAAAATGAAGATTTGTTAAGGAAGACACAAAAACCAACTATCAAGTGTGGTTTCTTGACTCATAATGTAGTAATCATATGGTTGGAACAAAATAATGGTTGTTCAATGTTGATAAAATATTTCATGAATCTGTCCAGTTAGGGGATGATTATAAAATGTAGGTAAGGGGAAAGAGAAATTTGAAGTTTCACATGTATGGAATCACTCAAGTAATCATTGATATGTATTACTTTCCAGGCTTGAAGAATAATATTCTAAGTGTTGGTTACCCATCTTGAATAAACGAGAAACACAAGAAAAGAGGGTTTGAATTGGGTTCACCAAATGTAATCTTTTCAAAATATTCAAACTCTAAGGTTAACAGGTGAATAAATAGAAAAAGGAACACAATCATTTTATGATGGTTCACTGTTAACAAAGGTACTTCATTCCACCCACCAAAGTGATATCACCTTCAAAAACGAATTAATACATTAATCTTGAAAGATTACACAAAAATGTCTAAGTGTTAAGAAAACACTTTAGCCCTCTCAAGTATACAGTCTAACATCTAGTCACTTGAGGAAATATCAACAGCTGTTGATTACAAATGCGTGTATAAAAGGATGCTTCTAAACAAGCAGATTACACAAGTTTCAGTATAGTAACACAAATGTGTTAGTAGCCAGATAAGAACAAAAGTTCCTTGCTAATTTATAAAACTATTTTAAGAATAATCTCCAAGAGATTTCGCAATGTTTCAGCTTGAGTTTTGTTGCGCATAATCGTTGTAGTGCTATATATGCTTATTTTCCAATTCTTCCTTTTATAGGTGATAATAGATTTGTTTGAAGGGTAAAATAGGAAATAAATTACAGCTGTAAAATCCCAACAGTCAATGTGAAAGCATAGTACCAAAATTATGTCCTTATGTCACCCTAGTAGGGTAGTGGTCTTAGTGTATTTGTACTTTAATATTCCCATCTTACGCAAAATATACATGATCTTTTTCTTCTAATCATCAGAGGCATCATTTGTGTATTGATGAAACATGTTGTAGAAGGATCAAAACTTGAGTCTTCAGAACCTAAGTCGAAAGTCTGCAGAATTTTGTTCAGCAGAACCTTCTCAATAGAGTCTTCAGCATTTGGTCTCAAGAAATGATAGCTTTAGAATTCAACATTTTTTCTTTTAGAGATCTTTTCGGAAACTTCAGAGCTTGTACAATCAGAACCTTGTCTTCAGAGTCTTCAGAACTTGATCTTCAGAAATGATGTCTTCATAGTCTTCAGAACTTGTTCAGCAGAACCTTGTCTTTAGAAACTTCAAAATTTGGAGCATTTAGAAACATATCTTTAGAAATTCTTCAAAGCTTTCTTACTAAGTCATAATCAAAAGCTTTTAGACTTATCGTTCTTTAGAACTGTTGTATTAGAAGCATTCTTGAATCTTGACTAAAACTTGTGCACACCATATGTTTTCTTCCAGAGTGTTTATTTCAGAGTTTGATGACGTCACACGCCTTTCCATCATAGTCAGAACCAGTTTAGAAAAATCTACACACTAGACAAAAATCATTAGAGTATACAATTGTTCTCTAAGATAGCATGCAAAGTTATCATCAAAATTTAAGGCTTGATGCATAACAAATCTTGTTCTTACAATTTTCACCACCTATTCCCTTACACTTAAAGCTACACCTCTTGAAATTGTGTTGTTGATTGTCTTAAACATTTTTAGAGACCTTATTTCTATATCTCATATTTAGTTTCATCATGACCTTACAAAAGATCTTAGCAAGCTTGGGATTTTCTTCAGTTTAATATCCTACTTGGTCTCCATAGTTTTATAATTTTCTTCAACTCTATTCTTTGGAGGATTCTTAATATCATAAAAATATTTGGTCAGTAAGAAGTTCTTCATTTTTTGAAATTCTCCATCATGAACAGAATAAGAATCCTGGAACACACCCAAACATAACAGGGTGCTTGCTCTAATACCAATTGAAATTATATATTTAGGAGGACAGATGCTTGACACAATGTGTAGGATAATGTATATGACGAGAGTTAGATGTGTAACGGTCAGAATAAAGGTAGAATAACAATATCACATGAAAAGTTAACCTAGTTCGGTGCAATATCACATATGTCCGACGACATTCAACCCAAGAAAGGAAATTTGTAACACCCCAAATTCGATTATGATTGATTGTTGCTTATTTGAGGATATAAGGTAATTTTGACGGTATATGGTTATGTGGCACGAGACATTGTGGTGAAATTATTTTAATAATATTAATAGTAAGAATAATTATATGATGTTATTTGAATTATTATTTATTAATTAAAATAAGAATTTTAGAAGTAATGAGGGTATTAAGGTCATTCGTGATGGATAAGTGAGGGTAAAATAGGGAGAACCCAATTATGGGTATTTGAAGGAGAATAGAGTTAAGAAACTCATTATTCGTAACATTTGGAGAAAAGAGGCATTAGCTCTGAAGAACAAGAGAGAGGAGGCTAGGGCATATGAGAACTCTGGTGATTTCAAGGGAAGATTTAAAGAAAACAAAATTCTAAGGTATAGGGAGTATTGCATTTCAATATGGATGATATAGAGTTAGATGTTAAAGAAAATAAGAGTTTCGTTGGGTTCGGTTCGGTGTCTCGAACATATGAAATATTCTACTTTGTCGATCAGGGGTTCTAAGTCTTCGCCTCGGGAGCGAGTACTAGGCATACCATCGACAAAGGATAGGCAAAATTGTTACCTTAGTCTAGATGGCGCAACAACGAATTGCACTATTGACTAAATCTAAGTCCCCGACAACGGCGCCAAAAACTTGGTCGCGACTTTCTGAGTCTAACGGTTACTAACTGCAAGTGCACATTCTATCGTGTAGTAATAAAAGATATCGATCCCACAAAGACTTGATAATCAACCTAGTGATGTCGGGTGTTACTATGTTTAGCTAAGACGAGTGATGTTTTTAGTTTTATAAGGTGAAAAATTAATTAAGTTAAATTTATAATAAGAATATTGGTACGTAATTGATTCGCCTTTGCGAATTCAATAGATGGTCGGCTTGTTAAGGTTTATTAAGTTATCTCTCCGTAGAATCTCTTGGTTTAAAAGTTGTTAACTCACACTCTCGTGGTCTTTCCTATTAATATACTCCTAAGTTCAATTGAGAGCTCTCACTGTGTCAATTCAAGTTAGAAATACTTTTTGGAAACCTAAAGGTTCTAATTAGTTTTAAAGCACTTCCGCTGTATTTAAAACAATGCCCGATTTCAGCTATCTGATTATGATCTCACATTCCCGTGGTCTTAATCCTAATCTTTTATACTCTCTTAGTCTCGTAACAAGAGTTGTTTATATTAAGAAATCGAAAGCCAAAAAGTAACTTAATTTAAAGTATTATCCTAATTCTACCGAATTCGTTTCGGTTAGACAACTACATACCGATTAACGGTTTAGCCAAAAATATTAACTAAAAACAAAGAAAGATATAAGGAGAAGAATTTCATAATATAAATAAATGTGGTAATAATTAAACAATAAATAATTAAAATTAGAAACCTGGTTACAATGTTCTTGATCAACCAGACTTTGCGAAATTTAGAAACTAAAACGATTATTCAGTGGCTAGAAACAAATAAAAACAGTGATAGATTCCTAATGATGGAAACTATCACTTGGGGTTGGTAAAGGAAAACAAAGGTGATGCTGAAAATAAAATTGAACTTCGAACGGAAAAACGACAGAAATTCGGGACTTGAACGAAGCTCCTGTTGCAATTTGCAGTAGCTTCTATTTATAGGTGGCAACTTTGGTTTGTTGAGAACTTGAAGGCATGGACTTAGGTTGGGCCTTAATTGAGTTGCTTGGACTGAGGTTGATTAGGGTAGAGAGAAACTCTCTACTAAATATGAACAATTCTCATAGCGTCTCTCTTTGTTTTTAATTCTGTTTCGTAAATAGGTTACTGGACTTGAGCTTGTGACGAGCGTAACAATTATGAGACATGCAATTTGGCCTTGTAACAAGCGTAATAAACATGTGACGAGCTGTAACACGGTGGGAGAACTGACTTTGGTTATGTTGCGGATAGCAAGAGTCGCCACCGACTTTTATTTTAGCCAAAGGAAAGGCATAAAAGAACAGGAAAGACCTTTTAAAAGATTTTTGGGTCCGGGGGGTAGGTTATGTAAAGGGAAGGTATTAGCACCATTTACATCCATGGTTATCCATGGGCTCTTAGTTACTTAGCTCACTTTAAATTGTTTTTGAAAATGTGAAGTGTGTAAATAGAAATTTTCATAAGAGTTTGATAATGATCCATGTACGGATGCGTAAAAAACTTGTGTTTGAAAATTGTTTGAAATTGTGAGGTGTTTGAGAAATTTTTGAGTAGTGAGCAAGTAACTATGAGGAACCTACCCTAAAGTTTAAGTCTTTCTGTTCTTTATCCTTTAAATGGTAAGACTATCCCTATTATTAAGGAATAGGTAGTCATTACCTTGGATGTAAGGGACATGTGAAAGGACATCTGTTTAATGAAGGCAACTGTAGGGTGTATTAAGCATTTTGGGGGGACTGTCATCATTATTCGAAAGGGACAAGATCATTATGAAGGCAACCATTTAAGGGACTTGATCTTTTATTGTTAAGGGACTAGATGACTTTATTTTTAAGGGACTTTGCTTTATACACCCTACTTGACCTTTTTTATTAGGCAACATGAGAGGTATCCCTAAGGAAGTGAGATGGCGATCAAAGATCGACTTACGTGTGTGAGTGTATAATTTTAATATTTATCTTTAAATTTAATGAGCTAAATTAATTTTAAACATACAATCATGTTACACTCCCTACTTTACTAACCATGGCATAAAATAAATATTTAAACATTACTACTAAATATTACATCAAAGGAACAATTACATGATAATAATAATTAAAGCAAAATAAACAAAAATAAATAATAATAATAATAATAATAATTGGGTTAGTGAAATAATAATAATAATAATAATAATAATAAATCACAATGGGGTTAGTAATAATGATAATAATAAATCACAATATATCTAAATGAGGTTAGTAATAATAAAATAGATATGAAAATAAATAGCATTAATGATAAAATAAATAAGAATATTAGCATAATAATTAAAAGATCAAATTTTTATGAACAATTATTATTTAAGATTTAAGAAGAAAATATAAACAATTAATTATCATAAAGTCTTAAATGCTATAAAAATTAAGTTAATTATAAACATATTATGAAAATAAATTATATTAAATTAACAAGTTTTAATTATTTTTTAAACGTATATTAAAAATTATTTACATGCAAGAGTTAAATTATGAACAAATTATAGAATATATATATATATTATGAAAATAGGATTAATTATAATTGAATAACCATATAATTATATTCACAAAAATTAAATTATCAATTTTTAATTAATTTAACAATTTTTAATTAATTGTTTCTAAGCATATATTAACAATTATTTAAATGCAGAAATTAAAAATATAAACAATTTAGGTCATATTTACATATTAAAAAAAAGAGTTAATTATGATTATATTTACAAAGTTTAATTATATTAAATAAAATATATACATTATAAAAAAAATGTAATCATACAATTATATTTATAAATTTTAAGGATTATAGTAAAATTTTATTTACTAATTAAAATATAAGCAAGAATTACAATTAGGGTTTCTTAGAAAATATATTTTTAGGGTTTATAAAAAATAGAGTTTTAGGAATTTATAGAATAAAATTAAGGTTTTATCTATTAATTTACAAAAATAAACAATTTATTGAAAAATATACAATATATGTAAATGTAAACAATTTAAAGTTTTTCTTTTAATAAAATCAATTATGATAATGGGATTTTTATATTTTTTAGGTTTTTACTAATTTAAATAAAATAGCATGAATATAATAAATAAATTGAAAATAATAGTAAAATATAAAAAATTGATGAAATTGACCAAAAAGTAAGGACCTGGGATTTGAACCCAGGTCCCTTACCTCAATCCTCAAAGTGCAAAACCAGCCAGGCTACACGCGCGCGTTGATATAGAGAGAGAAGCTGATCTTTATATTGTAAATCCATTGCATAAATGAATTTAAGTCAAAAAACTTGCTGGAGACTAGTTTCGATCCCCTGACCTTTGCTCCATACGTGCGTGTATCCACCAACTGAGCTAAGCAACATTTGTGAAATAAATTACACACAGTTTCATAAAATATTAAAACAAAAATTCAAATATCATCCGCGCGCCAAAACTCATTCTTCTTCCTTGAGACTTGCGAATTTAGCTGTGAAATTATCTACAGAATTTCCTGCGAATTTACCTGCACACAAATTTTACAGAAAACCTAGATTTTTGAAACACCATGAAAATCGTACCAATTTTAACCATTAATAGCCCAGATCAATTACTCATAGCTCATACATTCCTACCACGATCTTATTATTCATTTAAATTAAGTGGATGATGAAACCCTAATTCAAAGGTTCTAACCCTAACAATGGCTTCTTACGTATTTGTCCATGAACCTGCAAGTTTTTTATCCAGAAACGATCTACATATTACCACAAACAATATTCCAAAGTTAAAACACAATAATATTGCATGAATTTGATGAATCGAAAATTTGAAAAATCAAGAGGAAATTGATTCGGTTAAGGCATATGAGGGTGATTCAAAAGCATGAGATGAGTGGTTTCGGTTTAGGGATGTCCAGGGAACCTCTTGGTGTTCTTAAAATACCTTAAAATACCTTCTATGGATGAATCCGAATTTGAGTTTTTGGATGGTTTTTTGGTTTGTGAAACTTACTCTTGGGAGGCAGAAAATTCCTCCTCTTGTGATTGCAATGAGTTATGTACTTATAGGTGATTGAATTTAGGTCATAAAATTGAATGGTTGTGTGGAAGAATTGATATGAAAAGATCCAAGTTGATTATGCCTTGAAAATCAAATATTCTTGTATGATGGCTTACTATTTTTGGACAAATCTTATGATTTCATTCCTCTTCAATTCCAATCAACATTTAAGACATTCTAGAAGCTCAATCTCCATCAAATATTACATTTTCATATTTTATTTTTATTTAAAATGATTTTTAATGAATTAAATCAAAATAAATAAAAATAAAATAATAAAAATTCTGATTTTTAATGGTTTGGTTCGTGCATGAAGTCAATGTATGGATCGGGTCATCATTTGGCAAGCCCATTTAGAAGAAATTGGTTTTAGACCTCCTTTTTCATCATAAACCAACTCAAAATTTCCCAACTTTGCAAGGGCACATATCCTTCAATTTTAATGCTATGAGGGTGTTCTTGGACATTTTGGAAAGCTTGAAGAGTCCTCTAACCAACCCCACTGGTTTCATGTCCATATCATTTACCAATCTCAAGTTATGCCCTTTTGAAGTTGTTGACTTTTTGTTGACTTTCAAAAGGACCTATAATGTCTTAGCTCATACCTTCCAAATGAAGCATTTTTGGGCTTGGATTGTGAGACACAAAGTTGTAGAGAATTCAATTTCCTTCAAAATGAGCTTTGAGTGGAGACTTGGTGATGAAGCATGTGAAAGTTATGGCTGGTCAAAGTTCAGTTGACTTTTACTGAGGAAACCCTAATTTAGAAACTCCTGATTCTTAATGATCTGAAATCTCCTTGATGAATCATGATCAACCCTTGATCAAATGATGAATTTTACTTCATATACTTGATGTTGGCAAAAAATCATGAAGTTTGACTTTGGTTTGACCACAGTTGACCTCAGTTTGACTTTTTAACTGCATTGACTGATTTTGACTTATCTGATCATCTGACTGAGCAAACTTCTGAGAAAAGTCTTGAAACTTGTCATGGGGGTTATTACACACATATAAGATGTTATGAAGCTCATTTGAAGTCTTGGAAATCCATTTAGCCTGATTAAAGTTAAAACCCTAGTTTTGGATGCACTGCTTAGGAGGTGCACTGTCTGAGGGAATTGTCAACTCTTCTGACCATTTGTGAACCTTGTGAACCTTGTGAACCTTGTGAACCATCATAAAATGTCTTGTGAACCTCATGGGAGGTATTGTGAAGCTTGTGAACCTTGTGAACCTCATAAAGTGACTTTGTAGACCTCATGAACCTCAGGAAGGCTTTGAAAGCATTGGGAAACTTGCGAACCTTGTGAACCTTCATAAAGTGACTTGTAAACTTCATGAACCTCATGAAAGGTCTTGTAAGTGTTGTGAATCTTGTGAACCTTGTGAACCTTCTTAGCACACAAAGTCTTGTATTGTGAGGGCAAATTTTGGGGTGCAACACGAGCGTCTTGAGAAGGTGACGATCGTCACTCATGGGTGACGGGCGTCCCACAATCAATTATGCAGAATTGACATTTTCTTGATCTATTTTATACATTTCTTGTCCAATAAGTCTCATTTTTATATTTTTGCCTCCAAAAGTCATGTTTGATCAAATATCTGCAAAACAAACACAAATCTCGTGTAATATTGTCCAAAATACATAAATTAACATATTAAACGATCAGAAACCGTATTAAATAATCGATATAAATTCGATTTATCAGTCACCATTTAGAATCCTATACAAATGCCAAGAAATTAACCAACTGGTACAAAGACGGAAGGACAAATGAGCTTTTGTTCAGGGAAATGCACATATGCAAATGATGAATGCAATGCTTTTTTTTACTTTCCGTTTTCAAGGAATTGACTCGATTATTACAAACATGTGAAACATCGAGAGCACGAGTATCACAAATTTTAAATCTTTCATAAAAGGAACATTTGCCTTGTCTATATTTGCAACAATCCGAGTTGTTTTCCTTAAAAATGGTTGCAATGATGTCTATGATGCATGAAATGCATGGATGCAACAACCACAAACAAGATCACACAAAACACACAGGTTTAGGTTTTGAGTCACAAGCATAAACTCAAGGTATAAGAACACCAACCCACATTGGTATATACTAAGTTTTTGTATTCATTGTACCTGCAAAAAACCAAAAGGGTGCTAACAGAGCTGCCCGGAGTTTACAACCATCCTTTTGGATATTACCGGTATGTAGGACTACTCCTTAACCGATAATTTCCTCAAGAGACCCTCTTCCGAGTGTAGTATCGCGTGACAACCACCTCAGGTCTATACCTAGATAGTTTCCGCACTACGTTCTTAAATTGGCTTGGATGGGTTAAGGGTTATACGGTCCTCGGTATGATCAGCTCAAGGTCGGAAAAGTAATTCCATGTTACGACTACTCGTTATGACATCAGTAATCCAAGAGAGTCTAACTGAGTGGAGATTATCAAATCGATATCGCTTTGGACTACTCCGTTGCGTACACTTCGAATATCGCTGTCCTATCATATGTTCACTCAGATCGGGGTATAGAATCTATCTCACTCACAGAGGATCACCAAAACCGAAACGGAATAAGCAATAACAAACAAATCAAACCAAAGCAATAAATAAATGAAAGTAGGCTGAATCAACTTAAAGACTACTCCCCAACAGAGTCACCATTTTTCTATAGCGGTAAAATCATGAGTGTAAGCTATTAGTTAACTTAACTCAAAGTAAACAGAGTCGCCACTGCGCTTTTATTTTATTCCAAGTGGAAAAGGAAAAAAGAGAGAATAAATCCTAATGAATCTAAAAGCAAAAAGCTAAAGAAACAAACATAGAAACGGGTAAGGGGATAAGTTACAAAATGGGAAGGTTTTACACACCCAAAATGTTTGTGGTACTCCACGAGAACCCTTTGAAAAATTTATTGCTTTTGGTTTGAAAATGGTTTGCAAATGAGAGTGGAGGGATGAGAGAAGAATTAATTTTTCAATATTTTTGTGTTTGGAGAGGTTTACCACCTCACGTCTACGTACCCACAATATGTAATGCGAGATCATAACTCCATAGTTCATAGTATAAATAGTGAAAAGGGTTGGTTATGATAGATTTTATTAAGTGAAGAGAATTTTTCATTTTCAAGTGGATAGCCTAACAAATCTTCCATGAGAATGAGGGCATGGACTCATACATCATTATGGGGAGGGCGTCAACTCGGATTAAATCAATGAGTATGCCACTAAACCCCCACAAATGACAAGAGACTCAATTACATCAAATTATAACCATGGAGATTGAGAGACTTGCACCCGACTAAAGAATAATGACTCATAATCAACACTTGTAAAAAAACAAACAAAATGGCACAAAGGCACAAAACAACTTGAATGAGTTTAGTTCTTTTTATTTTGGAATTAAAGTCAAGATGATTAAATTTATTGATTTTTTCTTAAAGAAAAGAAATAGTAAAATCCACTTGACAAAAGTCAAGGTTTTATTTATTAAAGAGGTGATGGTTTTGAAAAAACAAGAATCCTTTGAAAAAAGAAGGAAGTTTTAAAAATTGAAGGGGGGAAGAGATGAAAAGGCTATCTTAAAAAAGAAAATAAAAGAGATAAAGGAGGAAAGATTTAACCAAACTTGATGATGCTTCCAATTATGAAGGAAAAACAAATACCAACTCCATGAAGATCTCCAATTCCAATGCAAAGGATAGTAACCAATAGTCCAAGATCAAGATCATAAATTTTTTAGAGGTTTAATCATTTATTAATATTTTTGTGTCCAAGTGGATAAAAGAAAAATCAACACAACAATATAATAGCAAGAATATAAACATGATAATGGATGATAAAGCAATATAAAGCATAATAAAAATAAAGGAGATAAAGGTGCTAGAAGGAAATTAAAATGTTAGTATAGTAATACTACTAATAATATACATAATAGTGGTAAGGTAAACTTAATCATCCACAACCAAAAGAAGAACCAAGGTATTTAGTACCAAAAACCGAAAAAGGAAACCGACTCCGCTTAGTATCTTACACTATAGTAATTAATCAAGGCGATTAGATTCACATTCAATAAAGTTTGAAAGAAGATTGGGATACCCAAAGCAATTACGCATCAAACTTCACAAGTATTGGATATTAATGCAAAAAGATCAATCACTTTGGGATTACGCGACAAACACGAGGTCCGGTCCACGAAATTGAAATTATACAATTGGATTTTTATTCCGAATTCGGGACACATTTAGGTCTATGTTAAGCAATCGCCGAGTAATTTACAAAGTAATTACCCTACAACTGAGGCCGGCTAACATCAATTAAGATAAACGATATTTGTGCTAATGTATGCGAGATAAACGATATGTAAATCGCCATCCGAACACAATGCCGCACGAAAATAAAGGTGAATACCAAATTGAGTTAGACTTATGGTATTATTTCATATTTAAGTTCAATCATTCATCTTGGTGGGTTCAAATATGAAAATATCTCAATAATGCAAAGTACCTAAAGTGAATTAAATAATTCACTTAAAGGTAGATTTGGATTAATGAATATTAACCACTCTAATCTACACCCAAAGTCCATTGAATTTAAAGAGAAATCAGTCCCAAAAATGTCTCCCAAGATAAAAAATAAGAAGGAGGAAGAAAAAGAAGCAAAAGGAACCAGCAACAAGTCATAAATAAGCCAAAAACAGCTTCTGGAGCAGTGTTAATCGATTAACCAATTGGTTAATCGGTTAACACAACAAATTTTAAAATTCTGGCGCAAAATAACATTGGTTAACTGGTTAACCATTTTGTACTGAAAATGGTTAATCTGTTAACATTTAACCAATAGCAGAAAAATAACGAAAATTCAGCATGATCCTCTTTCAAAAACACTTCCAAAAACCATATGATCATGAACTGAATTGACACGAATTTTAAAGTTAAAACACCAGTGAAATTCCTGTAATCAAACAATAATCTATGATCCAAAGGATCAACAACCAAAGTAATCAAAGATCTACATCTTGAGTTTTGATGATGAAGGTAGAACCATGGAGGAAAGTGAATTAACAAGAACAATCTTCAAATTGATCCAATATCAAGCTTGATCTACTGAAATTGATGAACAAAAAGGATATGATGAAGGTTTAGCTCAAAGATGATCAAGAATTCAAGGTGAATTCTTGATAACTTTCAAAAGAGGGAAAAATAAGCTTTTGTGATTTTGAGGTTTGGGAGGATATTTTGCAAAAGATTTGTTGGTTATCAAAAGCTTGAGAATTGAATGAGAAAATGCCTCTATTTAAAGAGTTTAGGTATGAGAATTTGGTGGAATGGAGCTTGCTATGGAAATTCAAAACTTAGCTTTGGAAATTCAAATTTGAAGGAAAATGTAAAAGAGTGGTGATTAATGAGGGTTTATGGTGGATAATGATCAAAGTGATGTAAAGAATTAAGAGGAAAATGGATCTAGAATATTCCAATGAGATCAATGGCTAAAGTGTGTTGAATTTGAACAAAAAATTCAAATTTCGCATTGGTTAATCGGTTAACACATAATCGGTTAACCAAGTCAAATTTTGACAATTTTGTTTAATTTTGATTGCTTGATTGTTTCGGCCCGATTTTTTTGCACGTCGAAGAAGGCATGAAAATAAAGACATGAACCTTGGAATTCCTTGAATAAATCAATTAAATCGGGAAATCCTTGATCCGATAAATTTGAATTATTTGCGGATCGACTTCGGCTTTTATTTGTGAAATTCATTCGAGTTGCGAGACTGTTATTTTTGGATTTTTTTTACCTGAAAAAGATTAACAAACGAAAACAAAAATATTTTTGGATTTTAATTAATGGTTAGTAAACATAAACAAATAAAATAAAATAAAAGCAATGGTGAACCCCTGTGAGGCATAAACCTACACCCGAGAAGAACCGAGAAACCAGTGTGATCTTGTTTTTATGCACAATGCATATGAAATGCGAAGAAATCTTAGGGCAAAAATTATGGTGTTACACATGGGCCTTTCCAACAACCAGGTGGAAGTCTTTGATACACATCACAAAACTATTTTCATATCCATGCAAGTGACATATATTCTTTCTTTCTTACTTGTGATGTGATTGTTTATGAAACTTGGTAATTATACCTCAGGTTTTGACACCTTAATTTTAAGAGTAATGTTTTTCTTAAAGTCAAAGAAAAAAGTGCATGGTTTTTCAAAAATCAGGTTTCCTGATATATTGTGTGTCTCAGATTTCAATGAGAGCTCAAGGTAAAATTGATGCCTTGCATCCTGATGTTTGAGGTCCCTTTGAAACATTTTCATTACAAGGTAATAGATAATTTATTTTATTTGTGCATGAATTTCGTAGAATAATGTGGGTTTATCTGATAAAGACCAAATATAAGGTGCTCCCTATTTTCATGAGGTTTAAAGTGATGGGAAAAAGGAAACCCAAAATTCTCCAAAGTAATTGCAGTAGTGAGTAAACTTCATTAGAATTTGAATATTTTTATGAATTGATGGGAATTCAAAATGAGATTACAACACGACACCTCTCAAAATAATGGTCTTTTTTAGAAGTGAACATGACTTGATGCATAATAAAATTAAATAAACTTCCACATGTGTTTTTTGGGTGAATCACTCATAAATGCTTATTATGTGATCAACATGAGTCTAACCAAAAGATTATACAAGGTTTCATAGGAAATTTGGCTATATCACATTTTATAGTTAAGAACTTGAGGATCTTTTTCTCTTTATGTTTAAAAAACATACTAGACCAAAGAAGGAAGAAACGTGAAGATAAGAGTGAAGCGATGATTGTTGTAAGCTACCACATTACATGTCAATGCAAGTTATACAACCCTCTTACCTAAAATATTGTTGCGAGTAGATTTATATAAATCAATGAGCAAGAATGTTGGAATTGACATAGTAAAGATTTTGAATCTCTTTCAAGTGTTCCATTTGTATTTCATGTTGAGCAGAGTGAACGTCATATACTTGTTAAAACACAATGTATTATTATATTTATAAAAGGACCCTCCTAGGGCGATGGTTATAGGATGCCCCATGAGAGGCGACGATAGCATGTTGCGTCGTGGGAGGTATCATTTTGCCCTGAGGTTTTCCTATCATCCCGTCATGGGAAACATGGGAGAAGACGTTTTTTGGACAGAGAGAAGTCATGGTCATTAACTGGCCCACGTACTACTTAGAAATAGGGATTTAACGATCCATCATTGAATGAGTGGGTGGTGACCATTGTCAAAAGAACCATATGCCCATGAGGCATCTCTAAATACATTTTTCCTATGGGAAGAAAGACTGGTCTTAAGTCATACATATCACACCTATATACGCTTACACCTAAGCATATCACTCAATAACAGAACTTCTAACCTCACGCGAGCAAGTTCTATAAACCACCATAAAACACCATCATACAATGATTATTTCCCATGTGGGCAAGCCCTAACCATCATACAACGTAATATACCTAATAAGCCCTATGTGTCCCCCTGCCCTTGTAGGAGGAACACACACCGTTTTGAACAGTACATACACTATACAAGTAGAGCAAGCAAGAATATCCAAGATAATTAGATTCATAACTAGAAGTTTCTAAAAATATGATGTCATTATGACCAGGTAATCACAATAGAGAGAGAGAGAGAGAGAGATCTAGTGCACATATCATTATTTCTTGATGTTGAGCCTTTCACTATGGATAAACAATTATGAACTCTATGTAGACTAATTATACAGGGAAGAAATTTAAGGCGATAAAGAAAAATCAAACATTGAATCTAGTATTCTTTCTAACAAAAAAATTACTTCAGTCAAATGGGTCTATAATGTGAAGCAATTTCTATATGGTTCCATTGCCAGACATAATACAAGGCTTGTTCCAAAGTAATTCTTACAAAATCATGACCTCAAATTTCCAATTTTTTCATCAGTTGTAAGAATAGAAACAGTCACATTAGTGGTAATTATGGCTAACTTCTTAAAATGGAAACTTGTTATACTATATGTAATAGCTGCCTTGAAAAGTAAGTATATTTTGAGCATCCTCAAGGACTTGTTGTAAAATGTGAAGAATATATGGTCTTAAAGCTTAATAAGACTCTATATGGCTTGAAACAAGCTCCAAGAGAATGTAACAAGAGGACTATTGAGTTCTTAAAGTAGATTGGATATTACAAGTGTATATTTGAACATGGAATATATGTAATAGACATGAATATCGACAAAGAGTGTGGCTTCAATTGTGATTCCTTCCCCATTGCAGCCTCATTGTGATTCATATTCGTGATTAATAGAGCATCCAATGTATCTTGTTAATGAGTGTGGCTGCAATTCTTGTTTATTGAGTTGAAGATGAGAAAAAAAAGGAAGAAATAGAACTAATGTTGATCAAAAGATCAATAATCATTCTTGTAAATAATCTCATAGTTCATGGAAGGAGTAAACACATTAAAATCAAGTTTCACTATTTTTAGAGACCAAGAAAACAATGTCAAGATTACTTTAGAATATCGTAGAGCAGAGTATCAATAATCATATGTTCCAGCAAAACCGGGTTGAAAACTCAAAGAGATGAATATAATAAGTATAAAGACTTTTAATTAAGAAAGAGTGTTGAAGTGTAATTCAAGTTTAAAAGGTGTCACTAAAATTATTTATAAATAAATATATGACTATTATTTGTTCCTTCTTGAAATGTGACTCTGAAGTGCAATATATATAAAATTATTCTCGTTTTTTTCTTATCTATGTGTTTGTGTTTATTTCTACCCTTCTTAATGATCCACTTCGGATAAATTTAGAGTTATGTAAAGATATTTATATGATTGTGAATTCCAGAGTTTGAATTCGTAACTTTTCTCTTATTTTCTCTTAAAAATAAAGTTTTAGTGATTAAACTATTAAACAAAATATATTTTTTTCTGAACAATCAATGATACAATGATATACTAGCATCTAAAAATTCTAGTATTAGTAATCAAAATAATCATACAATCAAAATAAAAGCATCCATAAAAAGTAGGAGCCAATGCATAACGGGCCTAAAAACTCTAGTATTAGTAATATTCGAAGATTTTACCCCGCACCCCCCATCTATACCTGTACCCCCACATTTTTTTAAAAATGCCCATTTTAACCTTAGATTATTTTATTGTATTATTATTTTATTATTTTTTTTTTTTACCATTTGTGTCAGACCGTCAGATAAAAGTAAAAATTTGTCAAAAATTACACGTTCCGGAAGACTTTTGGAATGAGTTCCGGTACGTAAATTTACATACCGGAAGACTTTATGTAAGTCTTCCGGTATTATGATGATTGTACACCGGAAGACTTAATAAAAGTGTTCCGGTACGGAAGACTTTTATTAACTCTTCCGGTAGGAATGAATATGTGTACCGGAAGACTTTATGTAAGTGTTCCGGTATTGTAAGAGTACAATACCGGAAGACTTGCATAAAGTCTTCCGGTTTGAATTTTTTTTTATATTATTTAATTTTTTTTAATTCATTTTTTTTAAAAATATTTTTATTTTGTAGGTGCAGTACCTTTACACGAAAAAGAACCGATATGTGTGAATACATCAGATGTATTTACAACGACAGAGATATTTGGTACACGAGAAGAGGTGATAAGATGGGTCAAAGACACCGGATTACGAAATAAAGTGACGGTCGTCATCACTCGTTCAGATACACAAACAGGCAAGAGAGGAAGAAAGAACAAAATAATATTTGGTTGCGATAAAGGTGGGAAATACAAGGATATTCGTAGTGGAATAGAAAGTGCGACGAAAAAATGTGGATGTCCATTTAAGATCAGGTCGATTCCGACAAAAGATGGATCTGGATGGAAGATTGATGTAAAATGCGGCGTTCATAACCATGATTTACCCGATAGATTAGAAGGTCACTCATTTGTTGGTAGGTTGACAGCGGATCAGAAGCAACATGTTGCTGATTTAACAAAGAGAAAGGTTGCACCCAGAAATATATTGCATTCCTTGTACGAGATTGATCCAGATTGTGTCACTCGTATCACACAAATATAGAAGCAAAAGAGTATGATGGAAAAAGAGATAAGAGGTCCTAGAAGTGAGATACAACATTTGTTTAAGCTTATCGAGGCTGCAGGTTATGTTTTTTGGAGTAGAAAAAGAGATGACTCTGAAGTTATTAAAGATATATTTTGGGCACATCCAGATTCAGTTAAGTTGTTGAATATGTTTCCTATTGTGTTAGTTATGGATAGCACTTATAAGACAAACAAATACAGACAACCTTTGTTTGAAATTGTTGGAATGACATCTACCGAGTTGACTTTTGCTGTCGCATTTGCGTATATTGAGTCTGAGCAGACTGAGACTTTTTGTTGGGTGTTAGATAAGCTTAAAAAATTGTTTGTGAAAAAAGATTTATTTCCACAAGTTATGATGACAGATAGAGATCTTGCTTTGATGAAAGCCATTGAAACTGTGTTTCCGAAGACAAATAATTTGCTATGTCAGTTTCACATTAACAAAAATGTTGGTGCAAAAAGGAAACTATTAGTGGATCCTGATAAGCAGGAGTCAATTGGCAAATTATGGACGGATGTTGTATGGGCTAGTGATGAGGTTGAGTATGCACAACATTTAAAAGAACTTGAGCAAGAGTGTGTTGATTGTCCTAAATTTTTTGAGTACGTGAACGACACATGGTTGACACCACATAGACAAAGGTTTGTTTGCGCATGGATTAATCGAGTCCTACATATGGGTAACACGACGACTAATCGGTATGTTTTGTTTTAGATCCCAAAATATACTTTTTGTGAATTTTTTATTTTTCTTACTTAGTTTAAATATGTATTATTATAGGGTTGAGTCTGCTCATTGGAAGTTAAAGCAGATGTTGGGTAACAGTATTGGTGACATGGTAAAATGTTGGGAGGCCATGAATGACAACTTAAAGATACAAATTAGCAACATTCGAGCTTCTTTTCAAAAGAGTGTGTATGAAGTTGCACATGTCCATTCAAGTCCATTTTACACATATTTACGTACTTCAGTGTCGCGAGCTGCATTGAGGCG
Source organism: Lathyrus aphaca (assembly GCA_963966055.1). NCBI lineage: Eukaryota > Viridiplantae > Streptophyta > Magnoliopsida > Fabales > Fabaceae > Lathyrus > Lathyrus aphaca. The sequence goes on along the minus strand of OZ014524.1, from coordinate 25,193,433 downwards.
CGTTGCTGAAGAGTTAAAGAGAGTTGATTATATTGGAACTAACAAAGACAGATGCCGATGTACTCTTAGATCCACCTATGGATTACCTTGCGCGTGTGAGTTGGCAGGATATAGAATTAGTGGTATTCCGATACCAATTGAGGCTGTGCATGTACATTGGAGGAAACTAAGTATGGAAATTAAGTTGGAAGAAGACTTAGATGAGGAATCAGAAGTGGGTATGAAATCTGCAATGGATGAGTTATGGAAAAGGTATAGGTCACAAGATGTTGTTGGAAGAAGGGCATTACATAGTAGGGTTTATGAACTTGCATTTCCCACAACGACTTCTTTGTTAGCACCACCTGAAAAAATAAAGACAAAAGGTGGAGTCAAGAAAAAAGGCAAAAAACCTGAAGGGTATGATGTTTACAGGGATCCTTCGTATCATGAATATGTTGATCAAGCATCACAATCTTCACAACGACAATCTCAACCATCACAAAATTCAAAAAAGAAATCTCAACCATCTCAACCATCACAACCTGTGAAAAAGAAGTTAAAATTAACACAAACTTCACAGTCATCTAAACGGTTCATCCTTCAATTTCCTTATCATATTAGGTCATTCATTGATGACGTTGTCAACGTAATGTCAGATGGTAATTGTGGATTTAGAGTGATTGCTTCATTGCGGGGTTATGCCGAAGATGGTTGGCCAATGGTTCGTCGGGAATTAGAATTGGAAATTATACATAATGAAAGATCAGCTTTATATGCCAATTTATTTGCTGATCGGTTAGCTGAAGTGAGAGATTCTTTGAAGATAGAGGGAAGTGGTTCTCAACCAATAGAGAAATGGTTGACTCTACCAGATATGGGTTACGTGATTGCGAATCGGTATAACGTGGTACTTGTCTGTCTAGGAGTCGAATGTTTGACTTTCTTCCCTATGACAACTACATTCTCACCCAATGTCTCATTTTATTGCATTGGATTTGTAAACTCCAATCATTGGATTCAGGTAAACATTGTTATAATTTGATATTATTAGTAAATTATTTGAGTAACATTAAATAATGTATTGTTTAATTTTGAATATAGGTTAACATGAAAGAAGGATTTCCATTGCCACCAGTGACAACAGATTGGAGGAACTTTCGTTCTCCAGCAGCAACATCATGGATGGTAGGATTTGTTGCGCGTCTACAACATTGGCAACAACTTACGCCTATATTACAAACTCATTATAAATTATAAACTATGTTATTCATTTTTATTCATGAATTATATTATATGTTTTAATTTCATTATGTTTTTCATTTTTATTTTCACTTAAATAACATATAACATAAATTGGATTCAGGTAATCGAAAAACTATAAATAACATATAACATAAATATCAGTTCAAATGTCAATATATTAACAAACAAAGTCTAAGAAATAATATGACATAAACATAACTATACATCACTGTGAACGAGCAATACGTAAAGCTGCAAACAGATCAGCAAAATGTGGATCATCCTCTTCAGCTGCATTCTGCTGAAGGTAGCGATGAATCAAGGTGGACACAGAACCCCATGCAGGATCAGATGGTCCCGCATCGTACTCAGGAATAGATGCAACTGGCGGCTCATCATAGGGCTCATCATAGGTAGGAGGTACCAATCGAGGATGCGAAACACGATAATACCACTCTAGGTATCCATCCTCTACCTCAAATGGGATAGTCGCCCGTGTAGCAGAACGAATCACCTGGCCAGCGCTCTGGGTGTAACTAATCCACTCAACATCAATGTCACCAGCCATCCTAGGATCAATGGGTGCAGGTGGAATGGACTGACGGTATCCAAACTGTCGAAGACACCTGTCAGGCATGTATGGAACAATAGTATCTCCCCACCTCAAACAACCCCTGAATAGAGAAATCTCATCAAAACGACGATGAACTCTATGATCCTCGAACGGCCTCCATATGACATCAGTCGGTGTCAGCTCATCCATAATGGGTCGCAACTCATCCACCTTTAACGCCCCCTGTTTGTACGTCCACCTCATCGCACGCGGGAGTCCACAGTTCTGAGCAGGTATCCAATTCTCTCCTTTTTTCCCAAGTGTAGGAAAATACTCGTGAATCCAGCACTGTTAAAAAAACAATAACATAATAATTAAATAGAACATAATGAACTTAATAAAATTAAAATTAGAATTAAAAGAAAATCAATAAACTAAATTTAATATATAACTTTAACATAATAAACTGAATTTAAATATATACCTGTAGGAGAGTCGGATAACCACCAAGCTGTTTGCAGCTAAACATAGATGCATCTCCAAGAAACCTATACAGTGTCACCAATGCAGCTGTTGCCCAACTATAGGTGGACAACGCATCCAGGTCCCTAAATAATGCCAAGTATCGCGCCTCCACGAGTGTAAATGACTTATCCGCAAAGATGGTGCAGCCCACTATCACCATCAAATAACATCGGGTCGCAAATGCCCAACGTGAAGCTGCTCGATGCTCTACGAATCGATCATATAACCACTCTATCTTGAAGTACGATCCTCTGCACTCACGAACCTGGAAAAGTGCCGCTCTCGATGTCACTCCAAGATAGTCAACAGCCCACTCAATGGCTAACTCCTCACTGATGGGTTGAGGGTTCCAGAATACCCCCCTAATAGGCAAATGAAGCAGACATGCCACATCATCGAGAGTAATCGTCATTTCACCGAACGGCAGGTGAAATGAAGATGTCTCTATATGCCATCTCTCCACAAATGCAGAAACCAAGTTTGCATCAATCTTCTTCAAACTCGATCTCTGTAAGGAAGCTAAACCGGATCTAAATATGATACCCTCAATCTCCGGTGGAAGCTGCTGTGGAACCATCTGGGTCAACTTCAAACCATGTCCAGCCACCTTCAGTTCCTTCTTCGCCCCCCTCTCCTGAAATCAAATAAAATTAAACAAATTAGATAAACAAATTATATAATTTCGGTTATTATTCAAAACTAAATAATTATAATTTCATTACCTCGCCAAACCATACACGGCTCGCCACGTGATGCTCGTACGAAACCAAAAGCCTGGTATCGTACGGACCACCAGGATACCCCACAGGGTCAGCTGCAGCTGCAGATGTACCAGCATCATCTGCGCGTGATCTACTCGTCTCGCCCCGTCCCATCGATCGCACTAGAATCCTCCCATCTCTGCCGCGTGATCGAACCACTGAAAAAAAACAGAAAAACAATTATTTAATAAAAAAAAAAAAAAAAAAAAAATTCCGGAAGACTTTCTTCAAGTCTTCCGGTACACACGAAAGCATTCCGGATGACTTCAACAAAGTCTTTCGGTAGGCATTTTTTTAAAAAACTTTCCGGAAGACTTTGATGAAGTGTTCCGGTAGTCATCCAAACCATACCGGAAGACTTTCATAAAGTCTTCCGGTACCGGAAGACTTTCACAAACTCTTCCGGTACATTATTTTTCATTCCGGAAGACTTACTTGTAGTCTTCCGGTAAACACGTGCGAAAATCAAAATTTTTTTTCTCTCTGTAACTTTTGGACGGACGGTAAAAATGGAAAGTGAATTTGAATTAGTAACTATTTATATGAGGGCATTTTGGTCAAAAAAAATATTTTGGGGGGGTACAGGTATAATTGGGGGGGTGCGGGGTAAACTCTTCGTAATATTCTCAACAGTCTAATGGCCCAAAGAATTACATTATTCCTCCGTTTAACAAGAAGAATAAATAAATTAGAATGGATTTAAATAGATTAAATCGGAATAAAATAGTTTTTGATTGTTTAAATGCATTATTATTTTATTGTTTGAAAATAAATGAAATATAATAAATTGAAACTTTTGTTACCCTTATTTTAAAAATACTACTATTTGGAATTAAAACATTTATTAGTTTAACTATATCTAATGTATACGCAGTCAACAAGCAACTAACTATGTACTTTTAAATGGTAAGTCTCTTTTTGAAAATTTATTTTTACTTTCATTTTTTCTCATTCAGCAAAATTTTGCTTTAATGGAAGTTGAGTGGTGATGGATCATTATTGCGAACAAAGTTTTGCTTTCATTAGAGTATTTTTGTACCCTCTCATTTGTACATGTCACCCCTTAATATAGAACGCTTTTACGGAAAAAAAATGGATTTTTTTAAAATTTACATATTTTTTAAGGAATTTTTTGAATTTTTTTTATCAAAAATTCAGATTAAAAAATAAAATTTACGGAAAAAAATGAAGAATATCGGAAATCCCATATTTTTGTCGAAAATTTTGAAATTTCTGATACACTATGAAAAATTTCGAAATTTCTGGTAGAGTATTGGAAATTTCGAAATTTTCGACAAAGTAAAAAAAATTAATTTTTTGAAATTTTTCTTAAAAAGTCCGGTATTCTTCATATTTTTTATAAGAAATTTCAAAAAATTTCATAAAAAAATAAAATATCTGATAATGTAAAAACTTTCATTTGTTTCAAATTTTTTTCAAAGGGAGTTTTGGAATTATGAAACTATGAAAATATCAAATTTAAATTGGGGGTGACCGATTAATTCTTCCTTTCATTACTATTACACAAAAAATTTACCTCATATTCCTCATTTATTCCCCTACTCATATATATATATATATATATATATATATATATATATATATATATATATATATATATATATATATATATATATATATATATATATATATATATATATATATATATATATATTTCTTTTTTACCAAAATGTCATTATATAAATTATTTATTAAAAAATAAAAATGTTAAAAAATTGACTATCGAAATTCTTTTTCAAATTCATATGATATATAAAATAAAAGTTAAAAAATATTTAAAAATTAATTAGCGGAATTCTTTTCCAAATTCTTTGTCCTCAACCGTTTAGTTATTTAAGTATCTCTCCATTAAATAATTAACATAATCTGGAAATTAATGAGAGTAGTAATTCTCTTATAATCACTCTTCCCGACAACAACTTCTTCACTCTTACAAGATACATCATTCTTATTATTATTGACTATTCTTTAATATAACAATATGTTATAATTTATGTCTATCCGATTCTATTAAATCTATCTTCAGTTTTTTCAAAAGGTCTAGCATGACCTGAAAGTCTTTTTACAAATTTTTTTCTCATTAAGGTTCTCAATTATTTTATATTACTTAATAAACTTTATAGGTTGACTTATATATGAAATATAAATCAATCTATTTAATATTTGTTATAATATATATGCATATATAGATCAACATATATATATCATTTTTCCTAATATATATATATATATATATATATATATATATATATATATATATATATATATATGACAACTTATTTAGTATATTTTTAATATATATGAAAATATACGTCGGCTTATAAGGTTTCATAGTTTTTTTTTAATAGTTTAAGTCTAACCTATCTAATTAAATATGTTTCAAAAAAACCTAAATATAATATTTTTATTAAAAAACTTGGTCTTATTTGATTTTAAGTAGACTAGGATATACACTCTTTAGATTTAGCTGCCTATTCTCATCCCTATTTACAAAGCATAAATGCATTTGAGACTCAACTTTTCATATACTTTTGAATTTTTTATCACTCTCATTTTCCACCCAGTATCAAAATACACTAGTTTGAACATGGTGTCTACACAATTGTTCCTATTACAAGGACTAATCCAAAACGAAAACAAACAAAATATTAAAAAAATATATATATTTCACAAAACTGAAATTTCATTAGCATGAAAACCATTCATAACCGTATCTCCACTTTCCATTTTATTCTCCCAACTTCCACTCATCTGAAACTGAAAACTCTCCACCATACTCTCTGGCACAGAAACCACCACTCTCACACCATCACCACCACCCATCACCGGTAAAAACAAACAATAAACATCACTAGTCAAAGGACCCATATGCAACGCTTTCCCCTCTCCAAAATCCACATCTTCTAAACCCAATTTCGACCACTGCGAAATTACCAAACTAGTCGAAACATCTGTTTTTACCGTTTTATCCTCCAACAAATCCACAGTTGATCTTATATATTCCTCGTCATTCACCGTTGATTTCGCTTTTTGCACTAACTTCACAACATAGTGAAGGTTATTATTATTATTTCCCACTATGTCCTCTATTTTACTTTCGGCGCACGCTAGTAGAAACCCATTTCCGTAATATCCTTTTGGTAAATTCATGACGGAGCGAAAGTTAACAGAGAATAGTAGTTTCACGTTTAACGTGGAGGGTAACGGTAAATTTAATGAACGAATCCAAGAGCGCCACGTGTGCGCTGTGATTATTTCAAAGGTGGTGCATTTTAATGAAGGGGTGCATTGTTTTTTTAAGTAGAGGATATGGGTAGAATTAAAGGTAAAGGATGTGGGTATTAAGGGTTGGGATTGTATTGATTTGTGGAGGTTTATTTGAGGGTGTGGTTGGGATCTGGTGTATGCGGGGTTGTGGAGGTTTACTGTGGGGGGTTGTCGTGGGTGCAACACGTATCGTGAGTGGGAGGGTAAGATGGTCAAACTGGTTTGAGGGGATGTGGTGAGATGTGCCCATGCATGGAGGAATTGAGATGTGCCGATTCCGTCACATATGCCATGGTTGATTGCGGTGCAGAGAATCATTCCCCCGCAACTTAGACTTGTTATCTGCATATAAGAAACAATTTCATGGGTTTTTTAGTCAATTTTTTCAATTTCTTTGGTTAATTTAGATATTAAGAGAATTATAAATACAAAGTACTACAAGAAATAATAGAAAAATAGTTGTGGATTTGGGAGATAATATTGTTATGCCTAGAACTATAGTTTAGATAAGGGTTTTGATGTAGTCCTAATCCGTTATAATTAACTCGGGGTCACTTAGTCTTTGCTACTTGTAGAAGTAAGATTTCTAATCCTAAGCAATTCATTAGATATTAGATATGTTGACTTAAATATTAACTTTAATATGTTGGGGGAGATGTCACATCCAGTGTTTTAAAAAACAATCGATCGATTCAATTGGTCAAATTGGTCAAATAAAAAATTAAAAGGATAATCAATTTGAATTAACTATTAAATTGATTATATAATTAAATCGACGTACAAATCGAATAAAGTTGAGAAAATTTAATGAATATAAAATTTTTACAAATCAAAAGGATTAATAATTATTCTACTATTTTCCGTTTTAAAAATCGAAATAACGTCATTTTTATACTTACCATTTTAAAAAGGTCAATAATAAAACTAACACAAATTTAAAATAGAAAATATATTTAAAAAATTAAAGTTTAAAAATGAGTAAAAAATAAAAATTCCGTCCATCAAAACTTTATATTTATTCCTACAAAAACTTAATAAAGAATGTTTGATATACACAGTATACAGTGAAAAATCAATTTAGACGGTGAAATTTTAGATATTTTCTGGTGTAATATTTTTTTAACTTCCTTAAAATATTTTGATTTAATAATTATTCCATTTTATTATAAAGGACAAATTATGTGATCGAGTCTTTCAATCAATTATGCACTCCAACCAAAGACATTTTGGTTTAATCACCAATTTCTTGACTCCATGAATTTGTTGCGTTGACGCAGTTAAAAAAAAATCAATATCTATTATGATTATTAATCACTATAAAAAAAATTATAATCCGTTTGTTTTATTTTAAATGTTATTATAATAAAAATTAAATGTTTCTTGACAGTATATTAATATATTTCAATTAAATTATTTTCTCATAAACTCGCACTTGTGACTTCTTGAAAACCTAGTATACTTGTCATGTTAACTTTGATTAAGACTTTGATTTGTACTAAGTTACCAATATTGACTACCCGACAAAAGTAATTCACAAATTGTCGGTAACTTTATAACTTACCCTCTTCTCTTCTATAAGAAACTTTTATTTAAAGCATTATTATTATTTACACAAAAACCAAGAATCTAACCTGAACAACAAGTGGAGGAACATCCAACAAACTCTGAGCCTCCACCTTATACAAAAACTTCCTCCATGATTTATTCGGAAACTTTGAATGTTCAACTAACTCATCTGCCGTAATATCCATGAAAGCTTCAACAAACAAACCACCTTTTCCATTGCAATCCACCTCCAGCTTCTTCTCATCATCATCCTCCAAACATCTTCTCAACCTTCCTGCTAAAGGGTAATAATCCACTAAAACTCTTGATAGAGAAGATTTCAAGTTATTCAAGTTCACTGATTTCTTGAAAATGTATAGATATTTGATGGAAAATCTAAGAAACTTTTGGTCGTCGAGGTTGGAGAGATAGAGAGAATGTTTTGGTGTTGGGGCACTTGGTGGAATATTTGTGACTGGTTCAGATGGATAGGTGCAATTAGGGAGTTCTATTGATTTTGACATGATGGTGATGATTATGATGATCTATAGCTATTATAGGAATAAAGAGATGTAAATAGAGAAAGAAAGAGATGATAAGAAGATGATTGAATGAAAGAGTGGATTGAGAAAACTTGTATAAATAATTTTTGAGATAGATGTGAATGTGACTGGACATTAGTGTAGGACCACTTCATGTGGGGTATCCAGGGAATAAAAACAACACTAATACACCTCAAAATAATACTCTAATAAGGACACCTTTTGAGACACAAGTTTTGTTATTTTTCTCTTATACTTTACAATCATAAAGCTATGTATAAATGGTATGAGGTGCTGCTATGTTTGAGTTTATTATAAGAGCATTTTTTTTTTTAATTCAGCAATACTATTCTAACATCCAATTCCTACACCAATACTTATATCGTATACACTGTTCACCATTTCTTATATCCGATTCCTACACCAATACCTATACCCTATACCGTATAAACTGTTCAAAGTGTATTTTTGAATAAACAATATTTTTTATTAACAGTTTCGATGAATAGTAAATTCGTACATAAACAGTGTTTGTGAACGATGTACATAGACAGTAATTTTAAAGTAGTGAGATAAAGTTGATTAACGCAGTGCAAAAATTTGGTTAAAGCAGTAATAAAGTTGGTTAATAAATGTCCAAGTATTTAAAATAATTTTTAGCAGACACTAAAATTGGTTAATGCAGTATAAAAACTTAGTTAATGCAGTAATAAAATTGATTAATAAACGTTCAAGTATTAAAAGTAATTTTTAGTCGTCATCAAAGTTGGTTAATGCAGTAATGAAGTTGGGTAATAAGCTTTCAAATATTAAAAAAATTAAAATAATAATTTAATATATTATTTTTAAAAATAAATTATAATATTTTATTATTCACCGTATTAGTGAATAGTGAAATATGATGTAGGTTAATACAGTGTAAAAGTGTGGTTAATGTAATAATAAAACTGATTAATAAGTGTTTAGGTATTAAAATAAATTAAAATAATAATTTTTTATATTATTTTTAAAAATATATATATTATTATAATATTTCACTATTTACCGTATTGGTGAATAGTGAAATCTGATGTAGGTGTAGAAAAAGATGTAAAAATAACATTTCTTTATTATAAACATATTCCGACACTTGTTGTCTTATGAATATAGGAAATGGCTATTGATTATAAATTGAGCTAATGTCTATGTTTGAGTTTATTATTAACATATTCACATACATTTATCCACTTAGTTTTATGTAGGTACATAAAATGGATCTTCCTCGTAATCACCGTATCTATTATTTCTATAGATTTTTCAATAAGTGTGCTTATATTTCATAATTTAAAATGAATTTCACTCTTATGAACTAACTTCTTTACTCACACGCGTGTACAAAAATATGGGAATCCTTACTTATTTTTCACTGCATCCAGGCCAGGATGCAACGACCATTGTTGTTTTCACACTGTACTCAAATCATACAATGTGTATCTTACTGGAAAAAAATCTAACATTCACATCATTTTATAATTGATCCATGTTATAGAGATTCACAAAGTTTTACGTTAGTTATCGGCTACCTAACAAAACCCTCTCTTTTTATCAGTGTGTGAATAGGATACCTTAGAAACAAAGTATAATAGGTTTCTTTAGGAAACCCACAAGGGTTATGGTTTAGGGTTACCAAAGAAAAACAACAAAGATTGGTTATAAATTGCTATTCTTTCATTTCTCTTAAAACAAGATTACAAGTATACAAGAATAACAAAAATAACCTCTCTCACTTTTGAATTAGGGTTTTATCTTCCTATTTTCCCTTATTCCAAATATGAGAGACTAGTATGCTATTTATAATAAAACTAACACATTAATCTAATGGACTTTTTAACAATTACCCATTACAAGTTAACTTAGGGTACAAGCTAACTTAAACAATTGGATCCATAACACAAGGCTCAATTAAACAACATGTGAGCGGACTTCGACGACATGCTAAACCTAGAATTTGTTCCAATTTTTCACAATCAGAGTATGAGACCAATTATGCATTACAAATATAACATAGGTAGGATTAACAAAAAAAGTTTTATATATAAGGGGTTTATCGGACACTGATATCAAAATATTAACTTTGACACTAAGTCCTACCCTTTTATTATTATTCATTTAATGGCTAAGATAAATTCTCTTAAAAAACTCATGTATTAGTTTTAAGTGAATATATCTTAACCTTTAAATTATTAATAATAAAGGGGTAGGATTTGGTGCCAAAGTTAATATTTTTACACCGATGTCAAATGACGTTATAGGAGAGGGGGTGATGTACCTGCAAGGTACTCCGACGCTCAAGTAAGTTTCAGGGAGAAGCAAATTAAAGTGTTAAGAAAGTATGTGAGTGATTAGAATTGAATATTTTACCCTCCAAAGGTGAAGGGTATTTATAAGGGCATCTAGTCGTGGATTGCGGACGCATGGCCCTTGACTAGGTATAACTGCTTCCAGTAGTGTCTGAAGGGCAGTTGGTTGCGTGAAAAGTGTTAGAGCGCGTGTAGGGGAAGTCCCCCAACGGCTATATTCTACTTGGCTTTATTTCTCAACGATCACAAGGTCTTGCATCGCTTGTTGGGCTTATGCCCAGAGGTAAGTTGGATCGGACCTTAATTGGACGCAGTGTAACGCCCCAAATTTTATTTAATCATTTTTAATTGGATTGTTGTATGTTGTGTGTGGAGGAAAGAAATATTATTTAATATAATTTGTATTTATATTGAATAATTATATGGTGAATAAATAAATAATTGGAATAATAAGAATTAAAGGGTAAGGTGGTCATTTGTTAAAATTAGTAAGGGTAAAGGTGGAAGTTCATAAGTTGGTCTAAGGGGTTAAGTGGTAAGAAGGAAAAACGGTCGTATTTTGTGAAAAACTGAGAAGAGAGAAGATAGAAGAGAAAGGGCTAAGGCTTGAAGAGGAGAATTTGCGAGGAAGAAGAGTTTTCTCGTTAAAACCAAGGTAAGGGTGGGATTCTTCCGTCTCTTAAGGGACTTATAATGGGAATTGGGTAGGTTGATGATTAGAGGTTTGGGGTTTTGGTGATTGAGTAGGTATTGTTATTGAATTGTTGGTAATCTGATGTTGTTATGCGATAAGTATATGAATTGGATATTAGTATGAGTAATTATGTAATTGTCTGGCTGGAAAAGTGATTTTTGGTGCATAAATTCGTAGTGGTTGGAGTGCAAGTCGCAAAAGGAAGAACTGTGAGAATCGCAGAGCTCGCTTAGCGAGAAGGTTGGACTTTGGAAGAGTCAGAATACAGTGAGTTACTCGCTTAGCAAGCAATCCCACTCGCTCAGCAAGACTTGGAGAGAAAAATGTTGTAATTTAATTCTGAAAAATTCCTTAAAATTATCTAATTAATTTAGTAATACTTAGGAATCGAAGTGGTGTAGTTAAAGGCCTTGAGAGAGGAGTTATACATGTAATTATTGTGATAATAAGTATAACGTGAAAATGAACATATATGAGTATGTTTATTGGTTTTGTTGTTGTTGTTATGTGTTTTAATTGTTGTTGTGACTATATGGTACTATTGTTTATGTACGTTGATGTGGTAAGTGGAAGTGTAGTACTTCATTGTGTGAAACCATTTGAAGATGACTGATGTTGTTATATGCTAAAATATGCATGATATTGATGGAAGTCATTGTTGTGATGAGTTATTGTATGTTGATTGTTATTGTTGAATTGTATAATGTAATTGTTGCATATATGCATGTATGTCATTGAAGTTGCATGACTTGTGCATGGTTGGAGCATCATACCAAGGTGGGGTATGTTCGTTGGATCCGAGTGGGATCATTGCGATGTTGGTTCGGTCATGAAATAGGGATCGTACGTGGCCATGAAATAGGGGTCGAGGGTGTGATCATAAAATAAGGATCATATTGGACCATGAAAGAGGGGTCGAGAGTTCCGACGGAAACTGGATCTTGAAATAGAGGTCGGATTATGGTACCGCATGCATAGAGTCAAGTAAAGTCTCATTGCATAATAGTAGTTGTTATGTATGTTGTGGATGTGTGTATGATGTGAGGGTGTAGTTGTTGTTATTGTGAAGTGGTGTCTAATTATGGTACTTGCTAGTTCTTATTATATTGCTCTTTTATGATGTAAGTATCTCATCCCTTCTATTTGAATGTTACCCTTATGTTGGTAACGTGTAGGTGAGCAGGATAAGTCGAGTGGTGGTCAATGAAGTCGGTGTACTTCACGTCTTTAGGATTTTGGTTCTGATACATCGCTTTGGGTGTCGGGATGGTGTTGCATTTGTTTATTTAATTTGTTGTTAGAAAAACATTTTTTTGTAATGGAGTTATTACTAATTATGTTGATTTCCGCTGAGTTGAACATTTTTGTAAAAACGTATCTTTGAGCCATGTGTGGTTTTGTCGAATTGTGACACTCAAATGTTTTGATGAAATTAAAATACTCTAATTTTTATTAATAATTATGTGGGGTAATTTGGGTGTTACACACAGGGAACCTGCTAGGCCAGTCCAGAACAGGACCCCCCTAAGTCGTTATGCTTGAACGGGGACAGTGACTTAAGGTGGCATAATGACGAGGCTTCAGGTCGGCAGCATTTCCATCTAAAGATTTGCAAGCAAGTAACCGTCCTTAGAGCTCTTGTCATAATAACGGGCATCTAGTAGGTGAAGAAGTTCCACAGACACTTAGGAAAATGGGTATGTCTTCAGAAGATAAAATATTTCCACAATGATGACACGTGTTGGTGGCGCAGTAATAATTTTTTACACCTAGGGGGCTAGCCCTAGGTCATAATTTATTGGATTTTGCGCTTCTCCATGCGAGGTTGAGACATTATAAAAGGGGAAAGAAGCATACATTTGGTCATTACATGCGAACTCTTCCTCCCACCGTACTTTTTTCGCTCTATAAATTTTTCGCTGGAAACTTCATCGTTGCCGCCGCCAGTCTTCAATGGATTCTTTAATGGATCAATGTAACTTTATCTCCTTCCCTTCAACTTATTGCTTGGCTGATGAACATTCGTAGGATTTCTCATGAAGTTCATGGAGTCCTTCAAAGCTTCTGGGAATCTCCATGAATTTCTGGAAATCTGATGAATATTCATCATGAATGTATAAATGTTAGGATGAAATAGGGTTAGGTTTTTAGAAGATGAATATTTTGATCTTTGATATTTGTTAGATTCTGGTTAGGATAATTTAGTGTTAATGACCGGGCATTAGGCCGTTGTAGGCAATGGTCGCGCATGGGGGACTTTTCCCCGATATGACCCTTATTTTTATATGCGAGGATGATTCTTCTCTTCACGAGGATGGTTCCGACATGTCGTACTCGTTCCCTAACGTTTTTATCTAGAAAAAAGGGGTCGAGATGGGGACACGTCATCGGTCCTAATTGTCTCCCTTTCACTTGACTTGCATTGGAAGGGTGGATTTGAGATCGTCGAATTCACTGTGTTTCCTGTACTTTCCAGGTGAATGGAGTCGAAAAGCCGACCACAAACTAGAAGAAAACTTTTCAGGCAAAGCTCTGTGTGACGCGAACTTCCCCGCCACTGACAAATCGTGATCATGGACGAGCCTCGGGAAACGGTATCCCTGTTCGTCGTAAATGATTCAAACGCGTGGAACCGAATAGAGAGAAGGAAAAAAGGGGATCTCGTGAACTGGCGGGCCTTTCCTCCCAAACCCGATCATAGGATATGCTCACATTATCCCTCTATGTGATTCCTTATGTATGAGTTGGCGTTCTGCGAGGTCGGGTATCGTCCACCCTTTACAGATTTTCAGGAGGCTATCTTTATGCATATTAAGCTCACGCCCTCTCAGTTGTACCCCAAAGCCTTGGCGTTCATCAGGGCCTTCAAGCTGGTGACTCATTACCTGGAGATAGGTGCGACCATGAGTCTTTTCTTCGGGTCGTCCATCTTTAGAGGAAGTCTCAAGAAGGTCGACACAGTTGAGTGTTATTCAAGCAGCCAAGCAGACTCTTCATGGCATACTTGGATTTTGCTCGTGATTTTAAGTATAGATTTTATGTGATTCAATCATGTACATAAGCGACCAAGGATTCACTCTATTATAGAGAAGTTGTTGACGGCAGGAAGAGGATGGTGGCCTACTTCCCGTTGGAGTGGGTGGATGCCCACTTTTAACATGGCAGTGATAACTACATAACAAAACCAGAGGATCTGGGTGCTGATGATACGGCGTTGTTCATCACGATCATGAACTTTGTTTCGAGTTTCTGTCCTTTAGACCTCATGGACTCAGACGTGCACATACTTTTGAAACCCGACGAAACACCGAACACCCAGGCTAGGTTGATCAGCACCAAGGCACTACTCAGTTTCCCGAATGATGACGCAATGATGAAACTTTTAGGTGAAACCTTAGTTTCGTTATCCTGTGTTCGAGGCTTTAACTTGTATCTGACATGTTTATCCTTTGTTTTGCAGATTAAATAGCTGAGATGCGTGAGGGCCTTGTTAAATCTAACAAGGGGAAATTAAAGAAGGGGCCTAAAGGCAGGGTCGAGGTCGTTAAAGATCAGGCCACACTTTAGGGGTATGTTGTCTCGGGCACGCCCTTTCCATGAAGTACTTTAGTGGGAACCTCTCCACTAGGAAAAAGAGAAAGGATCGACGAGAAGCCCTACACACCCAAGACTATGGTTGTGCCTTCGGGAAACTTCATCCTGCCCCTAATGCGTCACTCAAAGGCCGTTATTCGATGAGGGGTTGTCCATTCTGGTCCCTGATTTAGATGTTGCAGTCATTCTGACTACAAACCGCAAGGTCATGGGGTCGAAATTATGCTAGGAAGTTGCGGTGATGATGAGGATCCTTGAAGTCGCATTGACAGTGAAGATTAGACTTGATGAGCTCGATATTGAAAATGATTTCCTTGATAGCGATCTGCTTCAAGCGCGGGGACATTATGAGAGCAAGCTCAAGCTGATGAGGGAAATGACTGAGATCAGGGAGAAGATGGCGGGCATGTCTTCCAAAAACGAGCATCTGAAGAAGTAGGTTACAGAGGCAGAGAATAAGTTCACTTCCGGGGAGGACGAGACGGAAGAATAGGCGGTTATGACAAATAAGGCTGAGTTGATTGCTCGTATTTGTTTGCTTAAGCAAGACAACTTGGCCATGTCTTCATTCGGCTTCCACGACGTTGTTGAGCATATCAAGGTGAAGAACCCTGGGTGGAGCTGATTGTTGCAGTACAAGTCCTTTGCATCGTATGGAGAAAGGTGTTGGGATCCCTCCCGACAAGGAGTGAAGTTCTAGCCTACGTGCCATGTTTATCTTGGCATGCGTGCCTTTTAATATATTTTAGTTTATGGACTTGGTCCCTTTTTTGTATAATTTATGACAATGTTCGGTCTATTGGTCGGTTTTTGATATACAATTACTGCCCTTTTATCTTCTTTTTGTGCATTGTTATTAATAATATGTATGCTTTAAATATTTATGTTATTCAACTAGGGATATGCTCGACATGTTTTTGATGAACTTATCGAGAAGCGAGATTTGTTATCACTGAAGGAAGGGGTCATGGGCTCGGTCGAGTTCCCTATTCCCTTAAGGTTGAGACTTTTCCCATCGTGAGCTGGGGGTCCGCCACGTCGGTATGGCAACAACGGAGTTCGATTGAGGTGTCCCCGTTGGGCAAAACATTTATCCATCAACTAGGTAAGAGTTTTCTTTCGTTATTTTTAAGGGTTGTACTTATACCACGGTATATCCCTATGGCTGGGTGTTTTCCCTCCGTAGCGAGGTAGAATGTACCATCTCCTCTGCCTCTACCGCCTCCTCGGTCTACGTCCTCGACCATCGATCTCACCTGTCCTGGTGTGATGTCTGCAATACATAAGTGCCCTTGCTAAAGTAAGAATCTCATCCAATAAACTCCTCTGGCGAGACCCCTCTGGGAAGAAACCAGCATCAATGCATGACCAGCCAATCCTAACTATGCCATGACATCGAGGCAATATATCCTGAGTCTGGTCCAACTGAGACTGCTCATTCTCTTATATCTCCTAATGAGGTGGCCTGAGAGGTGATCCATCTACAGTGGGCACCATGTAGGGATGTGAGACTCTATAAAACCACATGATGTAGCCATCGATGCAGCTCCAATAGTTTCTCAGCTCTGAATGCCCGAGCCTCATCTGGTACCTGATAGTTATGAAAGTCAACAAATATTTTTTCTATCACCCTATGGCTTAGGGTGAGAAGAGCAGACTCAGTAGGGTGCCAAGGAATGGTTTGAGCAAAAGTGAACTATTGCATGACGTGCTTGGGCAGATATGGCACAGTGATGGTCGAACTGCATGCCAACTATCTGAAAAACAATGAAATCTCATCAAACGGGTGTGTCAGATGATGATATGCATATACACTGTATCTGACATCCTCAACAACCATGCGGTCCAGATAGACTTTGTATGGGTCTACCTCAGGGTTTCCTCTCAACGGGACAAAGGCATGTGCCCGTGACCAATCCTTTGTGTACTCAGGCACAGACGCCTAACCATATATCATCGGAAAGTGCTGAAAGATCCATGCCTGAAAAAAAATTTGGCATCAAGAAAATATCACTATAATATAATGAAATAAAAAAGTCGAAGGGTATAAGATTATTACAAAATATAGTGTACAAATGTCTACAATAGTCTTGGTCTTCCAGAGGCATCCCTCTAGAGTCTCAAGTAAGTGTAAGCCAACGTCGCTGCACCCCAGTTGTACTCATGGATTTGTGCCAGATCTAATAAGTACTTGAGGTAAACAAAATTTTTGTACGAGGAGTTAATGACCATAAAAAGTTGTGTGCCCACCAACTATAACAAATAACATCGCAACGCCTCTTGTCTATGTACCTCTACCTCTGCTGGATCACCATCTTCCTCTCCTGCAACAGCCATGGCCTGCTGAAAATGACGCTCCAGGGTGGCGAACCTCACATGCGCCCCACGGGTCTTATCCACCTCTCTCAGTGCCTGATCTGAAGAGAACTCGAGCTCCTCAACCATCATATCCTGAGCCTCCTCCTTCGCCAGCCCACCGTGATGGAGGAGGATACCCCTGATCGATATATGTAGATAACATGAAACATCGTCAAGGGTTATAGTAATCTCCTCGTGTGGTAGATTGAAATAGGAGGTCGTTGGATGCCATCTCTCTGCAAAATCCATCAGGATACTGTTGTGGCTCAAAGAATACCCAATGCCACTAAGGTCCTTCAGACCATACTCAATCATGTCTGTCATAAACTACTCCTCTTCTGCCCATGGTTATAGAACCTCTGGGGGTCACAAAACTGAAAATTAACAAAGAAACAAATTTTAATAAGAAACAATTTTACATATAATAAATTCCGAAAGAAATAAAAAAAATCTCAATAATGTTACCTCTCTCTCAGCCATACATGTGGGACAATATGCTTTGCATTGTTCGTTAACAGACGTATCAGATTGACCCCCCGGAAAACCCTCAGCATCATCATCATCATCATCATCATCATCAGTAGCATCCACTTGTGTTTGTTCATCACCCTCCGGAGGTGGGATCAGATCACCAACATCACGCTCCGATAGTGGAATTGGACTCTCCTGGCGTCACCTGTGGGAGGGCGGAGGTTGTGACGTACCCTTAGTAGCAACTTGTGGCCTCCGGGATGAAGAAGTACCCTCGGCTTATGTTGTAGACAGATGTACATCTTCCGCGTTCTGTGACGTAGACGATACATATGGTTGGGTTTTCTCCTTCCGGACAGAGGCTTGTTGGTCAACCCGTCCATGTATCCGTCTTGATGTAGGTATGTTGTAATCTGAATCTGAGTCAGTCGTCATAATCAGCATATAACCAATAAATTAAAATCAGATACAACAAAAATAAAATTAAAAAAATAACATTTTTTTGTTCCGTAAATGTATCAACGGAATGTTTTCGCAAATGCATTTACAGAAGCACCCAAAATTTAGAAAGTCTGGATAGTTCCACAAGTGCATTTACGGAACGTTCCAACGTTAATTTGTTCCATTGATGTACTTGTGAAACCTATAAAACTTCAAAACACAGTGGTGACGCCATTAAAGGACCTTGAAGAAAAATTTATCAATTTTAACCCCTGATCGTT
This sequence comes from Lathyrus aphaca, assembly GCA_963966055.1. Taxonomy (NCBI): domain Eukaryota; kingdom Viridiplantae; phylum Streptophyta; class Magnoliopsida; order Fabales; family Fabaceae; genus Lathyrus; species Lathyrus aphaca. The sequence continues at coordinate 25,174,817 of OZ014524.1, read as the reverse complement.
TGTTTAATCCATCAAACATTACCTATATTGTTTCTAAACTATGTTTCTAAACTATGTTTCTAAACTTATCTAATGATTTCTACACCTAAATATCTAGTCTAAATCAATTATGGAGAAAACTCGAAAACTCATAAACTCGAAAACTTATGGGTTAAAATGAGCTACGAATGATTAGGAGTTTGTTGATCGTTGTAGTTGATGCTTAGTGTTGAACTCGTGCGACAAAAATCGACTTTTATGGAAATGTGTTTTTAGAGAGTTGAGAGAGATTTTAAGAGTTTGAAGAATATGAAAAGTGAAGAATGAGGGAGGAAAAAGGTATGCACATGAATTATATCAAAATATGTTATGTTGATGCAGCTACGAAAGCATTCCACTGATGTATCTACAGAATAAACCAATATTGAATAAAAAATTGTATATCCAAAGATACATTAGCGGAAACAGGAGAACAAAATTGGTAACGTATCATATACGTAAGAGATCTAAGGGGTGGCAATAAGAAATTCTCCAAATATAAAATATAAATTAATATTCACGATCTGTTACTAGTTTCATGATCTGGTTTTCTTGCATCCATCAAACAAATACCCCACTCCTGAAGACATTGACAAAATCATTTCTGTTGAAGTTCCCGATCCATTGAAACATCCAAAACTTTATAGTCTGGTGAAAACACACATGGTATGTGTACCTTGTGGGGTAGCAAATCCTAAATGCCCATGCATGAAGGATGGAAGGTGTTCCAAGTACTATCCTAAGAAGTTTCAAGATGTCACAATTGTGGATCAAGAAGGATATCCAGTTTATAGAAGGAGAGATCAAGGTAATACAATTGAGAAGGTTGGAGTCACACTTCATAGTGGTCATGTTGTACACCATAACCCAAGTTTGTTGATGAAATATGAGTCACATATTGTAACACCCCAAAATTTGCCCTCTTATTTATCATCAACCTCGAGCGGTTTACGCTTCATTCCCGCATCATTCCGTATATCATTGCATCGCATTTGAAAAATAAATAAATAGATCATCATCCTTTGCATATGCATGAGGTGACTGGTCGATCGAGGCTTGCCGAACATTGGAGTTCAAGAGAAAAATAATATACCAAAAATAATTCAAACCACTTCCAAGCTAACCAACCAAAAAGAGAGATTTCACCTTTCCCTCCACTTTCCTTCCCTTTTCCTTCCACTTTCTTTCCACATTTCCTTTCATTCTTTCCCTCTTGTTTTTCCACTTCAATTCCACTTCATTTCCCTTGGAAGCTTCTACCATGTTCCACAATCTTCTAGAGTGTTCCATGGAATATTCCAAGGAATATTCTCTCTCCAACCCTAACCCTAACTAACTACCAACCCATAATTTTGGATCCCAAGCCTAATTTTTGGGCCCCAAACCTAGCTCCAAGCCTAGCCTCTATATATTCATTAATCACTTCAATGCAAAGGGTTCCCACAATTTTCCAAATTTCGCATTCTCTCATAATCACTTTTTCTCTCTCACTTCCCCTCCATTTTCCCTCCTTTCACCAAAGCTTTTTGTATAAGCTCTTCAAGTTTCACATTAAAACTTGAAGATCTTGAAGCTTATCCTGCAACCTCCATTGATTTGTGGATTGTGGAAGAAGAAGCTATTGTTTTGGTGAAGGTTTCGACTTATCGGAAGCGCACGAAGGTTCAATCATCAAGAACGCATTTATTTTGAGAGTTCGCGGTTTTCGTGGTTTTCTCTTCGATCAAGCTCCGATTCTTGCAACATACACCGAAACACTTCTCCGCTTCGTAGGTTGGTTATCTAAATCACTTCTCCTTTAAGTTATTCTCTTCATCTTGCCACTTTTGGCGTTCTTTAATTGCTTTGCGTTTTTCTTGCGATTGATTTTGTTTCCGTTATATATTGCTTGCGATTTGTGATTATTAATGGATTAGGATCTAAGGTGTTGATAGTCATAGGTTTTGGCATATGTAAATAAACCCCAATTAAGTAGAAATTAGTGTTAACATGTTCCTAGGTATGTTAGGGATCATTAGAAGTGAGTTTGTGGCCAAAAGCACTTATTTTTAAACTTTTTTCACATTCTGGATCAGTGTTAACCGGTTAACCATTTAGTTAACCGGTTAACGCTTGCGTTTTAGCCACAAACAGTGCAGTTTTAGGTCCATTAATCGGTTAACCATTTGGTTAACCGGTTAACGCTGTTAATTTTTTTTGTTTTTTTACTTATTTGATAGCTTAGTCCTTATCTCTAGTGCTTTTAATGTTTATACATGTTTAGGTATTGATTTTAGGGAATTTTTGGGTCCATTTCCAGTAGCTCATTCCCCCATTTCGAGTCGTTTCGACGCGTTTCCGTTCATGTCGCGTATTATGCGTTTTTGTATTCCTTTGTGCATAGCTTGGTTTCTTGCATTTTGTTGCTATGTTTGTGCATTATTTGGAATGTGATTAATCATGTTGCATTCTGTTTTTACATGTTTCACATTGCATTAAGTCATTTTGCATTTCATTGTATCAAGATATGTTGCATTTTGCATAATCATGTATGTATGTGCATTTGGTTGCATTTGGTTGCATGCTTAATCCTATCATGTACATCAATTCAATTCTGAATTTTGCATTGAGTTTAGTATTCTTGTTGAGCTATCATATTGCATGTTCATAATCAATGATCATCATGTTCATATGCCATATTCATGTGCCTCATTTTGCATTACTAGTTGCATAATCAACCATATGATGCATTCTTGCATAATCCTTCAAAAGTGTTCATGTTATTTCAATTATGTATGATGATCCATGTTCAAATGCATGTTCATGATGAAGTTGGTGCATTTTTCATTGAGTTTTTGCATTAAAAAATGAAAATAATCAAATCTGGATTTTGCATTTCATAGCTGTTTTTGCATATAGGTGCTGTAAAATGTATGTTGGTTGTTGTGTAGTGCATGCTGTATTTGACCTTTTTACACCTACCTTTTCATGCTGCATGCTGGCTGTAAAAAGCTGATTTTTGTTATGCATTGTTTTCATAGCTGATTGTGTGTTTGAGTGCTGTAAATAGTTGCTGAATTTTAGTTTAGCATAGTGTAGACACCCTTAAACTTAAGATTGAGTCTAGTTTAGGTCCAAGTTGCCTTAGGAATTGTTTGGTGTGTTTACCTCATTCTTTTTTTAATAAATTGCACACTAATCTTTGTTTTGTAGAGGGGAATATTGAAGTAAGTTCTCTTCAACTCATTCTTTTACCTCCTTTATGCATTTAATTTGCATTTAATTTCCTTTACTTTCCATACTTGTGTGTGGTAGGATTTCCCCCTCTTTTGTAGAATCAACTTAATTCTCTAGGAAGTAAGTTGCATTCTATTTCTTTTCTTCTTTAGGATTAGAAAAACCTCATAAACCATTAGGATCTCCCTTTTGTATATAATAAATAACTTAGGGTCGGTCTTAGTCCCCCTTAGTTTTTGTCCTTTTCCGACTTGAGTCATTCTTTCTCATCTCATAAAGAAAAACAATAAAATACTTAATAAAGGTTGAATGTTCTTATACGCCATGAGACTTTGTTGCGGAGTTCTTATACACGTCCTGTTTCGGGGCGAGGTGTAAGTCCCTATCACGATGGATAAGTCTTAGTATGAGAATGTTCACAAACAATAAACTCCAAAACACTTCTTCTAAAAGAAAATCAACAAAGACATCGCGTCTTCTCTTCTCATCTCCTAATCTTTGCAGACGAATGTGACTTGCCTCAAAAGTTCAAACAGCGAAATGGTAAACACCCTCGAGTCAGAGCTGGTAACACCTGAGCTAGAGCTATGGCAACGTCATCCTAAAAAAATACAAACAAAGTTCCCGCCTTAGTTAGGCGAACTACGTCGACTCTGATCCTTATTTTCCCGATGAGGTACGTAGGCAGCGGGGTAGGGCCTGTTCGAGCACATTCTTTATTTTCCCTACATTTCCCCCTTTCTCCATTACCATTCTATTTTTTTCAGTTCCCTCTCTCGTTTCAGTTCTATTCCATTTAGCAGTTTTATTCAGCAGCAGTTATTTCTCACCCTTTGAAACAAAAGAGCAAGCGTGGATCCCGTCGGGTACGGCGGACGGTCTGGGGTGCTAATAGCTTCCCAGGTCGTAACCGACTCCCAAACCCAGATATTTGGTTCGCAAGGCCTCGTCCTTTCCTTCTTCCTCATGTTTGTGCAGAATTACCTTTCCCGTTCCATTCGGGATGAAAATGTCTGGCTGGCGACTCTACCTTTCCGCGTCATTTTCGCGTTTGTACTAGGATGAAAATCTCGGGAGCGACACATATAAATATGGAGTAGTGAAATCAAAGTACATCAATCAAGTACCTTTTCAAATACATCAACAAAGGTTCTGATAGGATCTCATCTGTTATTGTTCCTAATAACAATGGTTAAGATGGTAATATTGATGAAATCAAACAATACCTTGATTGTTGTTATGTCTCACCAAGTGAAGCTTGCTGGAGAATATTCTCTTATTCAATTCATGGTAGAAAACCAATTGTTGAATGATTGTTTTTTCACTTGGAAGGAGAGAATTCAGTGAACTACAAAGATTTTGAGCAAATAGATACTCTTCTACTTAATCTAAGTGTCATTGAATCAATGTTTACTTCTTGGTTTCGAGCAAATGATCAATATGAAGAAGCAAGGTCTTTAACATATGGACAATTTGTGTCAAAATTTGTATATGACAAGAGGAAAAGGTGTTGGAAAACACGTAAAAGAGGTTACACAATTGGTCGACTAATTTGGGTTCCACCAAAAACTGGAGAATTGTATTATATGAGAATGTTATTGACTGTGAAGAAAGGGCCAAGATCTTATGATGAATTAAAGACAGTTAAAGGGTTCAAGCACAATACTTTTAGAGAAGCATGTTTTGCAATGGGCTTCCTACAAGATGACATCGAGTTCATTGAAGCAATAAAAGAGGCTTATAATTGGGGTTCTTGAGTTTTTTTAGCAAAATTTTTGTTACAATGTTATTATCAACTTCCATGAATCGTCCAGAACATGTTTGGCTTAACACTTGGTGCTACTTATCAGATAGGATTCTTCATGAACAAAGAATTTTGTCACAAAATTCAGGTTACATTATTACATATTGCAAAAATATATATGACACAATAAGTATTATGCTTTATCCACTATTAAATTGTTTACAACATAAGATAGACTGAACTTTGTTGGCTGCAATTTTGTTTTTGTAGATTTGACATTATCAGACGAGGATATTCAACAACTCACTCTGATGGAAATTGAGAAGAAGTTACAGAAAAATAGAAGAAGTTTAAAATAATTTAAGTCAATGCCATATCCAAATGATTATGTCCTTGAGTTTCTTGGAAATAGATTGATATATGATGAAAGACAATACAACATCAAGGCTCAAGAAGAGATTTACAACAATCTATTTCAAAAGTTGACATGTATTGTTCTTATAATGATTACAATATAATTTCTCTATAATATATTAAGCAAGTTATAATTGTATTTCATCTTTATTGTCATGAACTCAAACACATTCGTGGTACTTATGATATATTGTTCATGAATTAGATTGTAGGAATTATATTTTCAACGTATTCATGAAAATGAATAGTGATCGGTATTCCTTCATTAGCTTTTGTGACATGAAGTTATTAAATTTATTCGTGTAGTATATATTTTTAGGAATCAATTGAGAAACTTTTATGTTGTTTTATTTGTTATTGTAGATGAATAACTTGGCATCTTCAGAGAAGTTATGCAAGCATTCACAAATCAAAATGGAGGAGTATTTTCTTATATGGTTATGGTGGGACTGGAAAGACTTTCATGTGGAACACACTTTCTGCTACTTTGCGTTGTCAAGGAGATATTGTGTTGAATGTAGCATCTAGCGGAATAGAAAGTTTGTTGTTACCAGGAGGGAGAACATCACATTCAAAATTCAAAATTTCAGTTCCATGTTTGGAATCTTCCATCTGTAACATTGAGAAAAAATCAAATCTTGTTAATCTCTTGAAAGTAACAAAACTCATTATATGGGATGAAGCTCCTATGGCTAATAAGTTTTGTTTTGAAGCTCTTGACAAGTCTTTGAAGGATATAATGAGTTACTATGACTTTGAATGTCAGCAAATTTTTGGAGGCAAGATTGTAATTTTTGGTGGAGATTTCAAACAAATTTTACCTGTTGTGCCAAGGGGTACTAGGCCGGAGATTGTCCATGCAACAATAAATGCATCATATATTTGGGACCATTGTAAAGTTTTGACTCTAACAAAAAATATGAGGTTGCAGAGTGGTTATAATATAGCCAACTTAGAAGAAATTAGGCTATTCTCAGATTGGATTTTACAAGTTGGCAATGGAAAAGTATCAGAACCCAATGATGTCTAGTTTGAAATAGATATTCCTGAAGAGCTACTCATCAGAGATTTTGTGGAGCCTATTCAGTCAATCGTTACAAGTACCTATCCAGATCTAATTCAGAATTACACAAATCCATATTTTCTACAGTGTCGAGCTATTCTAGCATCACCTATTGAAATTGTTGATGACATCAATGACTACATCACTAATCTCCTTCCAGGTATATTTTTATCTATATTAATATTATTATTTGTTTGGGTAAATAGATTAATTTCATAGTTGATGTAGTACATAGAGAAGTCCGATACATATATACTCTTTTCTTTATCAGTGTCTATTTAGATAACTTTAATTATAGAATAAAAAATTTATTAGTCATATTAAATGTTTCTTTTCAAATATATTAATATCTAAACTTTAATATCTGTTATTTTTTATGAAGGTGAATGTAAAGAATATTTGAGTTCTGATTCCATTGATAGATCAGAAGCAAATGATAATAATGCTTTTGAGCATTTGACACAAGAATTCTTGAGTTGTCTTAAAACTTTTGGTTTGCTTAACCATTCTTTGAAGTTGAAAATTGGCACAACAATCATGTTGATAAGGAATTTGGATCAATCAGAGGGGCTTTGTAATGGTACACGGTTGACAGTTACTAGGTTAGCAAACCATGTAATAGAAGCAAATATAATTTCTGGTACAAATATTGGTAACACTATTTACATACCAAGAATGTCTTTGTCTCCTTCTCAATCTCCATCACCATTCAAACTGATCAGAAGACAGTTTCCAGTTATAGTGTCATTTGCTATGACTATCAACAAATCTCAAGGTCAATCATTGGATTTTGTTGGTTTATACTTGCCCAAGAATGTTTTTAGTCACGGACAACTTTACGTTGCTATTTCAAGAGTCAAGAGTAAAGTTGGATTGAAGATCTTAATACATGACAAAGACAATAACTCCTTGGCTAAAACAACAAATGATGTCTTCAAAGAAGTTTTTCACAATGTCATATAGGTACATTTTTAATATTTATCATATGCCTGATACATAGATTAATATTTTCTCTTTTATTACTATATTACATAACATGTCCAATTCTTTATTAACCTGTTGCATGGACAATATCCTATCTAACATTAAATGGTGCTACATGATATCTTATTAAATTTGGCCAAGTTTAATATAACATTAAATGATGATATATGATATCTTATTAAAATTAGTCAAGTTTAATATAACATTAAATGGTGCTACATGATTTCATAATTAAATTTGGCCAAGTTTAATATTGCCATGCAATATATCTGTTGACTGCATCTTCAACTAATTGGTATTTCTAGAGTTAGCAAAATATTTTTATTAACATTTGAAATTTCTCATGTTAGGTGTTTTCGATGGTTGCTGCAACTAGGAGATTATGGACCAGTTAGCTTTTGTAGGGCTCATTATTGGAGTTTCTTGTCGTTTTATAGTTTGCTGTTACAAAATTCATATCTTCACATATATACAATTGTGAGACATTTGGATTTTGTTAGTGCTGCTATTTTGTAGTTTCATGTTGTTCTAGAATTGTCACTGTTATAACAAAGGAGAATTATTCCAAACTAATTGTTGTTTTGTTCGTCATTTTATTAATTTTATCAAAATTTGGTTCATTTTAATCAAATGTTGGTTATTACATTTTTGCCAATGCTGGATAATTAGGGATTCAATTTAGCACTATCAATGAATTTTAAAGCAGTTGAATAGTACGAGATACAATATAATGAGTTTGTGTCGGTTTGATTTTGTTATTTCTATTTCACAAAGTCATATATATTATAGATTGAAAATGATATCAGGTTGACATGAAAATGATTACAACTAATTTTATAATTTAGAAATAACTTTCCCGTGCAGACGCACAAGTCTTCTACTGATTAATATTCACGATCTGTTACTAGTTTCAACTGCACTAATAACCATGGAAATTCAACATATATCTACTAATTAATATTCACGATCTGTTACTAGTTTCAACTGCACTAATAACCATGGAAATTCAACATATATCTACTAATTAATATTCACGATCTGTTACTAGTTTTAACTGCACTAATAACTATGGAAATTCAACATATATCTACTAATTAATATTCACGATCTGTTACTAGTTTCAACTGCACTAATAACCATGGAAATTCAACATATATCTACTAATTAATATTCACGATCTGTTACTAGTTTCAACTGCACTAATATCCATTGAAATTCAACATATATCAACAATATCTTTTAGGATGATGTCTGAAACTATATCATCCAGATTTACCTCTCTACCTCTCCCTCCACCTACTAATATAGTTTTTTGTTTACAATGTTTATATCATTTTTCTCTAGTTTCATTGAACTTTTGTAACGATGTTATACATTAAATATTTTATAATTTTTTTAAAAATATAATAATATATATGCAATAAAGTTACATGTTTATAACAAAAGTAGTTTGTAAGATTTTAGAAGGAAACAAAAATGTATTTTTCTTCTATAGTATATCCTTCATTAATTAGAGAGAGGGAGTTATAATATGTCAGTAATTTATTATGAAATCAAAATTAATCAGTGAGGGAATTTTAGATTAAGTGGTGAATTTTTACTCAAGAAATAACGAGAGATTTATTTTCTCTGTGACACAAATTAATTCAGTCACAATTTGGAAAGAATTTCAAATTCCCTCACAAACATTTTACTATATCTAAATTCGTTACGAATTTTAGATATCACTAAATTGATCACTAAATCGATTACAGAAAAGTGTTTGTAATGGAATTCTAATATTTTTGTGATGAAATTTTATCTTTTTTAAATTTAATTTTTAATAGTAATTTGTAATGTTTTAAAAATCAGATCGGTTATCAAATCGGTGAGGATATTGGGTCCTTGGTTCATTGCTTGAACTATTGGATCATTGATCAAACCGAATAACTAAATCAGATAAAATCAGATATCTCGGTTGAATAAACATATCACTATAACAAAATTATAAAGGTATTAAACAAATCGAACGAAATGACTTGGCGTCGGAAAAAAATCACTAACACCTAAAAAATTTCATAATTTCATAATTTTATAAGTTTATAATTTAAATTCAAATTTGAATTAATTAAAAATTTGAGTCAAGTAATTGATTTAAAAATTTAATCAAAACATCAATCTCAAATATAAATTTATTTTTGTTGTATATCTAACATACATTACCATTTACTTTATGCAACACCCGAGTAAACTAATAAAAACCAAAGATATTAAACATATTGGAAAGAAAATAGAGTATGTTTAAATTCCACAACCGATTAATGGTATAATACTGCAATAGCATCTATTTACTATATTTATAATCGTTGTCATCAATTTTTAAAGGAAAGAATATCAACTTTCTCTCTCTTATATATATATATATATATATATATATATATATATATATATATATATATATATATATATATATATATATATCGTTTAAATTTATAATTTTTTTTTGAATTGTCAGTTTTTCAAAACCGTCGATTTGTCGTTTTTACCGGTTTACACAGGTTCTCACCAGTTCAATTGCATATCCGATTCAATAATTGAACCAGATTGATTACCATTTCGATTACTGATTCAACCGGTCTGACTGGTCGGTCCCGTTTTTAAAACTATGGTAATTTGAATTTATTATAAACTAGTTCTTGGATCTCTTGTGTATGAGAAAGGAGAATTTTTTTTACTCAAATTCATTTTTTCAAACAAAAATCCCAAAACTAATCCACTTTAAAAATTCCAAGGACAAGAGTAACTGATGTTGTCAAATCAATTAGCGACAACTTTTTAACTTTAAGAGATAACACCAATTGGATTAGAGATATCATATGGTGTTGTCAATCCAATTGGCGACAGTGTGTAAATTCTCAGTGGTGACACCAATTGATTTGAAGACAGTGTATAATCATAATTTGTTAGCATAAATAATTAAAATTAATATTTAATTAAAAATAATATTACATAAACAAATGACAACGATCAAGTTGTTCATACCAATCACCGATTTCATATCCCCTAGCTACCCTTACTCGTTGTCCTCGTTGTAGATTTACTCAAGGTGTTTGAGGATTTGAGGTCTCAGTAACATCTCCAACAGGTAGTGGTTCTAGTATGCAAGTTATGTATTTAACCTTATTAAGACACCTAGATAAAATAGGAACATATAGTTGAGGTTCCGCTTGTTTGTCTTATTTGTATAGCTTTGTGTAAAAATGTAACGTAAAACATATATATTTTATGGATGTGTCATTTTTCTCCAAGCATGAGGTTGGTCTAGATTGTCATACCTAACGTCCGTCAACCTCAATAGCTTTCCATTCCCATATGCACAAAAGCAATTTAATAACTTCATATTAGTTAATTCACTTTACTAAGTATTGTCTCTAAGTAATTTATTTGAACTTTTTTTGTTTAGATGGTCGGCTCGCAGTATGACTTACAATAATTGTCCTAGACATTGTATCGTTCAATACCGCAATCTCTTGGATCACCTTACACCTAGAGATGTAATGTCACTAATCGAATCATTTTTTTTAATATCATCTATTTTCTAATCTTTTTCTCTTCTACAATTCATTTGGCGTCTATATCTAAACTTGAAACACCAACAAGAAGTTAGAGAAGAAGATGAAACCGTATAGACTGCATACGTGCCAATCATGAGATTCACCATTGTGGAGATGCATCACAGTGACCGTGTCAAATTACAGTTTGGGATGCATCAAAATATCTCATATCCCCCGGCTGACCTTGGTAAATGGCAGCAGCAAAAAATTAATGAACAATGAAACTTTTTCGATTGGAAGGATTTTGCTAATTTGAGTGTCGTAAATGGAGGGACCGACGTGCCCAATCATCTAGATCGCGCGCCAATGACCCCTTCAACACATCGCATGGATCGCGAACTCAGTTTCAATAGTGTGTGGCTTCATACATAAGGCTACTTAGAAATGCAAGAACTTCTTAGGGATTATGTTGAGGATATTCCTGAGACCTAAAATCCTCAAACACCTGAAGTGAATCAACAACGAGGGCAACGAGTAAAGATAGATAGAGATGTGAAAACGGTGCTCGGTATAACCAATCCGGACATCGTCATTAGTTTATGTAATATTATTTTTAATTAAATATTAATGTTAATTATTTATGCTAAAAAATTTATGATTGTATATTGTCTTCAAACCAATTAACGCTACTTTTGAAAATTCACGCATCGCCAATTAGATTGGCAACACCATATAGTGTCTCCAATCCAATTGGCTTCATCTCTTAAAGTTTGAGAGTTATGGTCAATTGGTTTGACAATAATACTTACTATTGTCCCTAAACTGGGATATTTTGAAGAAAATAAAAATTGAAAAATGACTTAATTTGAATATTATTTGAAAAGTTTGTTATTTGAGTAAAAAATTAAAAAACGAGCAGAAAAATATTATAATATTTTTAACATAGTAAAAAAAATTCAAAGTTTATCACCTCATTTTTTCTTAAATATTAAAATATTTTAAAATTAAATATTACAATTCATCAAATGACATTGAAGTTAACAATTTAAATAAAAACATAATTTTGAAGAAAATATTACAACAAAAATTAACCTGTATAATCGACTCAATTTAATGTGATAAAACGTTGTTTTGGTATCATTATTCAATTTTATTACTAAGGCTGTATTATAAAATCCAATATCTATTGAATTTGACATTTTAATTTACAGTCCCTTTTCAAAATAATGGTGGAGGCTATAACCTCATCGTATATATGTACTCTTTTACACTCACATTTAAACTATTTTTAAAGACAAATTGTGATTGCTTTGAGTTTTGCAATGAAATTAAAAAACATTATAACTCAAACAAAGTTCTGCTGATAAGAGATTAGCACCATTATAGTTAATTACTTAATTTATTGGTTAGACACAAAGAATCCAATCCTAGATCTTTTTAAGGAAAAATAGTTTAAGAAGTTAAACTTTAATTAGTAGCGTTGCTAAAAGAGAAGAAGATTGGACGTAGTCGAATAAACGCTTTGATTAAATTAAGGATAACGATTATTTTAGTGACAGATTTTAATAATATTTTTAATATTAAAAGTAAAAAATTAGAATGAAAAATTTTAAAATAATTATTTTTTAAAAATTTTGTTTTAAGGAATTAAAAGTGAAAGATAAATATTTAGGAGGATTATAAATATATTTAACCCTTTTTATTTATCGATGAATAAAAAAATTAATATTTTGTAAGATAAATGAAAAATGATATGATGATGTAGGTCAAGATATGGTTTATATGGCCACCACAAAAGTGAGTTGATATCTATCATGGATCCTATGATAAAAATTTGGGTGGAGCTATATATATTTCATTTCATGTGGGTCTATAAAGTGGTTTGCTAGTTGGCTAGTGCTTTTAAGTGGCATTGGGATTAAAGGGAAAAAAAAATTCATATTCTTCTTTATAGATAAACTAAATAATTTTACCCATATTAACAAATGTATTCTTTATTTTTTAAATTTCTTATTTTAAAATTATTCTTTTAAAATAGTTATTAATTTATAAATATTTATTTAGCACATATATCAGTTGAGTATCTCACCCACATCTATTTTGAAATAATTTTAAGAAAAATAATCACATCTATTTTAAAATAACTTTAAGAAAATATTATTTATTATTGTTTTTTATAAGCCAATATATAACCATAAACTAAAGGTACAACAGGCTACCCCTTTTTAAAACGACTACCTCTTAACCTTTCTATCAAATCCAACAAATAATTAAACAAAAACGTTTCATTCATTCTTTCTATCTTTAACCAATCACAAATTCTTTTCATTAGAGTTTTTTTTTTTTCAATATTCTTTTAAGGAGTCACTAAAAAAACACGTAAAATATGGTGGTTTTAATACGACAGTTGTAAACCGTCGTAATTTACGTAAATAATGGCGGTTTTGTAAAATGCCATAATTTACGATAAGTTATGACGGTTAGAACTCCCATAATTTAGAAAACAAAGTTTAATTCATTTTTCACAATTTCTCTCCTATTTTGTTTGGCGCTTACAACATACCATAATTATTATATTTTATTTATATTTTTTTTTATTTCTATTATGTAATGTCCAATTATTTCTTATTTTTCTCAAAATCTACAAACCCCATTTACCTACATTTCCCCCAATTTTTTTCACCCAATTTCCCCCACTAATCCAAAAACCCTAATTAACTCTCTTCTTCCCATTCCTCAAATCATATTAGAGACAAATAACCTTAATCAAATATTTTTACCAAATCAAAAAATCAATGTTGTCGCTTCAATTATCTTTCAATCTAACATAATTGTGTCACGACTTACCGTCCTATGGGGAGTCAAAATGGGTCTAAATCTTTATGGTGCTCTAGTTATCGGCAACCTTGATCCATTGGGTTGCACTGCGTCTGGCCCTGCCACTGCACATGCAATCGTCGCTCCTGCAGTGAAGACGACTTTTGATATAAGTTTGAGAAGCTTGATGTTGATGCGAATATTTAGATAATTAAGGAGGTTAGATCTTTTAATGATTTGGGGTTTAAGGAAGCTAAGAAGTTGGTTTAGAATTTTCCTTGTATTTTGAATAAGAGGGTTACTAAGGAAGAAACTATTTCTATTATTGATAAGATTAAGGAATTATGTGTCACTCTTGTGCTTGAGTGATTTTTTTTCCGGTCCTTGTTTTTTGTTAGGTGTATAATCAATTGTTCTTTGTGATTGTTGTTTTATGAGAAATTATTGATTTTTATTTCATGAAATCGTGTCTACTAGGTGTTTGATGAAATGTGCAATAGTAGTTATGAGTTATTTTTAATCATATATTCTTATGGAAGATACTTTTGAATTGAATATGAATTGGTATAAATAATAAAGGGTTAAATATGTTTTTGGTCCTTATAAATATCTCAATTTTCAATTTTAGTCCCTACTAAGAAAATAATATATTTTAGTCCCTACAAATTTTGTATCCATGCAATATTAGTCCCTATTGTTTTCTAAAATTTAGAAAACTATTTATTTACCCTTAAACTTTTAAATTTTTGAATAATTGTTTTCATCCATGTTAAGAATACTATAAAATATTCTTTTACTAAATTTTAGAATTTTTTAAAATGAGAAGAATTAAATATGAATTTTTAAAATTTCAAAATATAATTGATCTTACCTGATCAGGAGAGCCTTCTAGTGGTCGAACACGAACAACAAAATGGTTGACAAGCGAGGAGGGGGTGTACCTGCAAGGCACTCCAATGCCAAAGTGAGTATACGGTACAAAATGGTAAGAGAGAAAGTGTTTCAGAATACCTGACCCTTCAGTGAGAAGGGGTATTTATAGAGCCCCCAACGCTGGGCCAATGTTCTTCCTTGGGCTGGACTAGCTAGGCCCAAGGAAGAACTGCCAAGGTACGCGTAGGAGCGTGTGAGACCTAGCATATGGTCTTGCCCTTGGTCAAACTGCCCCTATCTTTCAGGAGATGGTGGGGGACAGTGGGATGACTTGGAAGGTGATGGGGAGACGTGGTATTCCCATCATTAGTCCAATGGACAAGGTGTTTGCCCGACGCACCAAACACCTACTCGGGCAATTGTAAGTCTGCCCGACTATGCAGAAGATGCGGCCGATTGGATGGGCCTCTGCCCGACATGTTGGGCCATGGCCAGCAGGATCCTCGAGGCCCAGTCCAGAACAGGAGCCCCCCCAAGTCGAGTCTCCAGTTGGAGTGATGAGTTAAGAGCAATAGAGTCGGGCACATTCGATATGTCGAAGTAGGATATAGACCGTGGAGTGGGTCATCGGGATTGTCTGCGCCACAGTGGTTGACCTTAATTATTCGGTAAACCGAGGAGAATGTATTTTGAATAGAACGAGGCGTGGTGTCTTTAATAGCCGATGAAGTTTTAGTTGAGTCGAAGAGACCTAGGGGTGCTCGACGTCGTTCAAGATTCTCTTAAGTGTTGCGTCCGAGTAATTTAAAGCGTGTCGCTTCGTTTCCCGTGCTAGGGCCGGCCTAGGGAGTCTAGGTAATGATTACCTAGGCGTGTCCCCCATGCGCTTACCTTTTATATAAGGTAGAGAATCCATTTCATTTCATATTTTTCGCTCATACGTTTAACCGGACTAGCAGTTCAAGTGTTCTTCTCAACCATCGCCGTCGCTTACCACTGTCAACTTCTCGTGCGCCACCGTTCTTTCCCCGTCATCATCATGTTAGGTAACCCTTCAAATCTTCTCTTTCTGATGATTTTTACGCTCGGTAGGTAGTGAAAACAGTAATTTTCTGTTTAGGGTAAGTAAATCACTGTTTTAGGCTAATTTTTAGTTTTTAGATATGATCGTCCCGGGCATAATTTGCATGACCCGGGAAAATTATGCATATTTGTGTGAATGAGTCGGCCATAATCATCATATGTTTTATGAGTGTCGCGAGCGCCCTATGCATTCGTCGGGCAATAATTCCTTAGCTTTCTTAGGAACTTTTAGGCGTTCCGTGAGCGCTCGAGATGGGCCCCGACCCGTCCCTTTGTTGATTGGGGCAATGTTAGTGGGAACTTAGAGCGCTCAACTCTTCTCCCTTTCACTTGAACTGCGGTGGAAGGGTGAATTTGATGCGATGTCGAATTCACTTTCTCCTCCTACTTTTTCAGGTACAGCCGACCAGAGACAGCCCGAGGAAGGAAACGAGGTCATCTCTTTGTCCGATGAAAATAACCTGTCGTGGGTCGCCGACGAGCCTTTGGAGGAAGAATCTTACTTTGCGGATGAAAATGTCACTGCGTATGCGGTGGTCGAGGATATAGGTCCCGAGGATAAACCCAACTGGCAATGCTACGCTCCTAGGGAAAACGATCGGATATGCTCGCGCTTCCCAGGGAAACATTTCTCGATGTATGAGTTCGCCTTCCGGGAGCGCGAGGATGAGGCTCCCCTTCAATGACTTTCAGATGGGGGTCTTCCGGTGGCTCAGGTTGGCTCCTTCACAATTACTTCCCAATGCCATCTCATTCATCCGAGCATTCGAGCTGGTCTGCCGGTATCTTGGGATTGACTGTACGCTGCCCCTTTTCTTCCGTGTTTTCCACCTGCAACGGTCGGGCGCGGGAGGATGTCACAACTGGGTGTCTTTCAATCAACCTTCGAGGTTGTTTAAGACGTACGTTGATTTAGCCCGTCACTTTAAAGGGAGGCGGTACTCGGTGAAACCGATCACCCAGTATGCTCTTGACAGCCTCTATTCTCGTAAACAGAATGCAAATAGCGAGGATAAGTTAATGTCGAAGATCCCCTTAAGATGGCAGCCGGACCATTTTGATCTGCCGACTAGTCACTATCGAGTCCGACATGCGAGTCTAGGGACCGAGGATAGGCTGGCTTATCAAAAGTTGGTCGACTATGTCCATAGTTTCAACTTGGCGGTCTGCGTGGATCGACTTGACAACCCTCACCTACACGACAACGGGATGCCCGTCCTAGAGACCCGCCTGATTAATACCAAGGCCTTTCTCGAGTGCGATATAGACGAGGCGACCATTCGGTTATTACGTAGGTTCTCCCGACCTTTCTCGTTTCTTTGATGTTATATATGTTTGCTGATTCTGTTGACTTTGTTTTGCAGGAAGCATGCCCTCGGCCAAGGAGCGCGCACTGAAGTTGGCCAACTAGGCAGAGGCCCCTAGAAGGGTCCCAAACAAGAAGAAGAAGAAGAAAGTGAATAGCCACGTCTATGAGGTAGCAACTGAGCATGGGGTCGGTAGCTCTGGCACTCCTAGCTTGACTACCGATTCTCCCTAAGCTGTCGCTCGACCCAGCTCCCCGATAACAATATGGGATATCCCTCCACCTTTCGTCAACTCCCTCCGTTCGAAGCATCAGCGGACAGATATATCTCTTTCCCTCTTAAGGGTCGTGGGCGGTATGCCATCGTGCAAACAGGGAAGCTACATGTTGCCCCCTTGTTACTTGAAGAGGGATTTCTTCCAGTCTGAGGGCTCTGTTGTGGTGGCGGCGCCTGAGGCGAAGGCTTTGCTCTACCTAGATGCTACTGGTAGGCGAGAAAATCTCGTCGGGGATATCGCTACCATTATCCGGGTCATAGAGACGGCTTTGGTGTTGTCTGACGCTGCTGTCTCCACTGCTGTGTTGGAGGAAGCGCTCGAGACTACAAGGGCCGAGAAGAACAAGCTCTCCAAAGATTTGTTACGGCATACGCACCTCTTGCATGTAATTGAACGGCCGGGTTTGGCCGAATTAAATATATAATATCTTGTTCGTTATTTTATTGTGTTCAACTATTTGGTTCTGCTATTAATTTTGAAATTTTTTGTGCTCGACTAGTTGGACTCGTCGGTTTAGGGAACCGGCGAGGTGGCGGGTTTTACGTCCGTCGTGAATCGGGATTAGGGTCGCGGTTGGATACCCTATTCTCGGGGCTTGGGCCTTCCCATCGCGAGCTGGGTGCCCTGGTGATGTGGTACTGCGATGTTGGAGCTCGTTTGAGGTGTCCAACATCGGGAAAGGTTGTGCTCGCCTTATATGGGCGTTATCCTCCCTTTCGATTGGTGACGAAGGTTGTGGTCGTACCTCCCATGCCTTCCCAAGCTGTTTTTATCTATAGTACTGCTTAAATTTTATGCGTTCCATGGTCGAGCAAGTTCTTCACCTTGTAGGTTTTCGAGGTAGTAGGCCTCGTTGCCCGTCTTATCTCGGACACGGTACGAGCCTTCCC
Organism: Lathyrus aphaca; assembly: GCA_963966055.1. NCBI lineage: Eukaryota > Viridiplantae > Streptophyta > Magnoliopsida > Fabales > Fabaceae > Lathyrus > Lathyrus aphaca. The sequence continues at coordinate 25,156,598 of OZ014524.1, read as the reverse complement.
AGTTGGAAGCTAGCTTGCCTTCCCGTGGGTTTTTCTGGTTCCGTCTGAGGACCAGGATGCCCACTTGGAATTCTCTTCTTATGACTTTCGTGTTGTGGCGTACAGCTATTTTGTGTTTAATGGAAGCTTCTCTTAGGTCTGCCTCAGAGCGGATCTCCTCGACGAGGTCTAGTCGACTCGTAACGCTTCGTCGTTCAACTCCTCGTCAAGGGGTGCTTCTGTGCGCCTCGTTGACTCTCGAATTTATACCGGGATGACCGCCTCGATACCGTATGTTAACCTGAATGGGGTTTTCCCGGTTGTGGAATGTGGCGTTGTGCGATACGCCCAAAGGACAATGTGCAGTTCCTCGACCCACGCCTTTTTCTCCTCGCCGAGTCTACATTTCAATCTGCGTAGGATGACCCTGTTTGCTGCCTCGGCTTTCCCGTTAGTTTGAGGGTGCTTGGCAGACGTGAAATGTTATTTTGTGCCTAAGTCGGCGATGAAGTCTTGGAATCTTCCGCCCGTGAATTGTGTCATATTGTTGGTGATGAGGACTTGGGGTATGCCAAAGCGTGTGAGGATGTTTCTTTTAAAGAATCGGAGAATGTTCTGTGTCATTATCTTGGCCAGGGCTTCTGCTTCTATCCACTTAGTAAAGTAGTCCACCCCTACGATGAGATATTTGTTTTGGTAGGATCCGGTCACAAAGGGGCCGAGGATGTCCACCCCCCACCATGTGAAGGGCCACGGAGATGAGAGCGTCTTTAGCTCATTGAGGGGCGCGAGATGCATGTCGGCATGCCTTTGGCACTTGTCACATTTTTTTACATGTTCTTTAGAGTCGTGTTGCATTGTCGTCCAGTAATAGCCTGCTCGCAAGGCTTTGTGCGCCAATGACCTCCCACCGAAATGTTGAGCATTGATCCCCCTGTGTATCTCTCCCAGTATGTCAGGGACCCTTTCCTCTTTGACGCATTTGAGTAACAAAATGGAGAATCCCCTTCGATAGAGTTTTCCCACGAGGAGAACGTACGAGCACGCCCTTCTCTTGGTCGCGGCTGCCTCTTTGGGGTTCGTAGGGAGTTCGTCCCTAGTGAGGTAGTTGTAAATGGGTGTCATCCAGCAGTGAGCATCACCAACTGCGTTTAGCTCGAGTGGGGGAGGTGATCGTTTGATGCTTGGTCGGGGAAGGTTTTCCTGGATCACGAACTTATTTCCACCCTTCTTCCTCGTGCTTGCCAGTTTGGACAGGACGTCTGAACGCGTGTTGTGCTCACGGGGGACGTGTTGGACCTCCCATGCGTCGAAATTTTCGAGTTTTTCTTTCACTAAGGCTAAGTATTCGATGAGGTTGTCATTCTTAGCCTGATATTCTCCTCGTACCTGTGATGCCACGAGTTGAGAGTCGGTTGATATCTTTACCTCCTTTGCCCCTAAGTCCTCGGCTAATCTTAGACCCGTGAGGAATGCTTCATACTCGGCCTGGTTATTAGTGGTCGGGAAGGCCAATGCCAGTGAGACTTTGATCAGGATACCATCCTTGTTTTTGAGGATGATCCCGACGCCACTTCCCGCCGAGCTAGAGGCACCATCGACGAAGATTGTCCACTTGTGGGTGCCGCTAGTTAGGATCGTGCTATGCGTCATTTCTACGACAAAGTCGGCTAAGACCTGAGCTTTCAGATCTTTCCTGCTTTCGTATTGGATGTCGAACCCCGATAGCTCCAGCGACCATTTCAGCATTCGACCGACCATGTCTGGTCGACCGAGGAGTTGCTTGATGGGTTGGTCGGTTTGGACCTTAATCATATGGGCAAGGAAATAATGTTGTAGTCTCCTTGCGGCATTTATCAAGGCTAGGGCGACTTTCTCGATCTGTTGATATCTGAGCTCGGGGCCTTGGAGAGCTTTGCTCGTGAAGTAGATAGGTTTTTGCCCCTCGATGGTTTCTCGAATGAGGACAGCGCTGACGGTCTTCGTCGCCACTGACAGATACAGGTACAAGGTCTCTTTTTCTAGTGGCTGGGATACGACCGGAGGTTCGGAAAGTTCCCTTTTTAGGTGGAGTAATGCCTGCTCTCACTCTTCAGTCCATTTGAAGGTGGCCTCTTTTCGTAATAGTTTGAAGAAAGGCAAAGCGTGTTGGGCGGACTTGGCGACAAAGCGGGATAAGGAAGCGAGCATACCGTTGAGGGATTGAATGAATTTCTTTGAATTCGGAGTTGGGAATTCCGAAAATGCCCGGCATTTGTCGGGGTTGACCTCGATTCCGCACTCTGTGAGATAGAAGCCGAGGAATTTACCTGCTCGGACACCAAAGGTGCATTTTTCAGGATTAAACCTCATTTTGCATTGTCTCGCCTGCTCGAAAACCTTTCGGAGGTGTCGGGCGTGGTCGACTTCCTCGTATGACTTTACGAGCATGTCATCCATGTATACTTCGAGCATGTCCCTGATCTCTCCTTGGAAGACCTTGTTCATCATCCGTTGGTATATGACCTCGACGTTATTTAGCCCGAAGGGCATTAAGTTGTAATAGTAATTGCATGTCGGGGTCATGAAGGCCGTGTGCCTCTTGTCTGTATCCGACATAGGGATTTGGTTGTATCCATTATATGCGTCCATAAAAGACAAGAGTCTGAAACCTGTAGAGTTGTCGACCAGTTTATCTATGTTAGGCAGAGGAAAAGAATCTTTGGTACAAGCCCTATTGAGATTGGTATAATCAACACACATACGCTATTTTCCATTATTTTTCTTAACGAGGACTACATTAGAGAGCCAGGTTGTGTACTGGGCTTCAGAAATAAAATTTGCCTCTAAGAGGTCTTTTACATCTCGTTCAGCAGCCTTCGCTTTCTAGGGAGACTATTTGCGCCTACGTTGTGTTACAGGCTTAATTGTCTGGTCTAAAGCTAACTGATGACAGGCGACCTCGGGGTCGAGACCGGGCATCTCTGAATCATACCATACGAAGAGGTCATTCTTCTCTTGGAGGCAGATTGTGAGTTGCTCCCTTGTCTCTGCGGGAAGTCTCGTGCCTATCTTCAAAACTCTGTCGGGGTTGTCGCCCAAGGGGATGAGCTTGAATTTTCCATCGGGGGCCGGTCGGAATGGATGGGTCGGGGCTTGCCCATGGACGGGGTCCTGTGCTTTAGTGTCGTCCTCGCCGGTGCGGCTATCGAGGTCGACGACGTTGATTCCCTAGGGGGAGGCTGCTCTTCGACCCTAGGCTTCTTGTTGTTCTTGGTGTTAATTATGGCATGTCCTTTTACCGCGGCGTCATAGCATCTCCGTGCGGCCTCGATGTCACTGTGGATCGTGACTACACGACCTAGATTGGTATAGTACTTTATTTTCAGATGGACGGTGCATGGGACCGCTGTCAGTTCGGCCAGAGTTGGGCGTCCGAGAATGTAGTTGTAGAGGGAAGGGCACTCTATCACCAAGAATTGGACTTTGAATTCTCTAGTTGTTTCTTGCTCTCCGAAGGTGACGAGGAGTTCGACATACCCCCACGGGTTTGTGGTGGCTTCATTAAATCCTTGAAGGTCGGATCCGACGTACAGGGATAAGTTAGTTTTGTCCAGCTTGAGAGTCTTGAATAGGTGGACATACATGATGTCCACTGAGCTACCTTGGTCAACCAAGATGCGTTGAACGTAGAAGTGCGTCATTTTGGCTCTTATTAGTAAGGGGATGCTTGAATTAGGAGAGCTGCCTTGCAGCTCTTCGAGGAAGAAAGATATTGGGTTGGAATTTCCCTGGTATTTTGTCAATGTTGCCAACTGTTCGGGCACAGTTAGTAGGAGTTCGTCGAATTTACGTTTCACTGAAATGGCAACATTTTCATTGTTCATCCCTCCTCCTGATATAACGAGAGTTGTTGGGAAGTCTTCCAGGGACTAAGAGCCGCGAGTCGTCCCCCTGGTCCCGAGTCGGGGAGATGGTAGTCCTCCGGGCGGGATATGTATAGGGCTACTTGATATGAGGAGTCGTCGGGCGGTGTATCTTCGCGAGCTCTCTTCATCTCTTGCTCCTCGTGCCGAGGAGTTTCGTTCCTCTTGGTGTACTGTTTAAGATGGCCTTCCTGAATCAGGATCTCAATTGCGTCTTTTAGATGGACGCAGTCTTCGGTCACATGTCTGTGACTCCTGTGAAAACGACAGTAATTAGACTTGTCAGTATGGGGCTTGGGTGCAGAAGGTTTAGGGAACCTTACTTTGCCCTGCTTAAACTCGGAATTGATGCACTCGGCGAGGATGCTTTCACAGGGAGTTATTAACAATGTGTATTCGTTGTAACGGCCCGCGGGCCCCCTTCCTTCACGGGTCTCACGGGGTTTCTCCTCCCTTTGCTTGTCTCCATTGCGGCGGGGAGCGTTGGGGTCCTCGTGCTTGGGGTGATCGGTTTCACCGGTATTACGGTTATTCTGAGCATTGTGGGAAACATGTTTCTCTTTATATCTGATGTAAGCTTGGGCTTTGTGCAGGAGCTCGTTTAGGGTACGGGGAGGCTCTATCCCGACCGCTTTGTTGAGTTCGCTTCTGGGAAGGAGTCCCCTCTCGAGGAGGTATTTATTCACGTGCTCTGTTGTATCTACCTCGACGGCTTCTTGGTTGAACCGATCGATGTACAAGCGTGGTGTCTCATTATTCCTCTGCACTATGGCTTTGAGGGTTGCCTCAGTTTTGGGGTGACGCCGGGAGGCTGTGAAGTGCCTCGTGAACGTGGATTTCATGACTCTCTAAGACGTGTTGGACTCTGGGGCCAGGCTTTTGTACCAGGCCATGGCTCCTTTTCTGAGGGTTGTTGAAAATAGTATGCATTTGAGATGCCCGGTGATGTCGTTGCGGTAGTCAAGCATAACATTTATGTTGTCGACATGGTTATCTGGGTCAGTCGTCTCGTCATAAATGGCCAAGTGTGGGGGTTTCTCCTTGCCTTTGGGGAGCGGTGCTTCCATAATAGCTCGCGAGAGCGGGAAATGGGGATCCTCTTCATCACTTCTCAGCGGGAAAAAGTCCTTGTTTCCAAGACTCTGCTCGCGTCGAGGCGAGGTCCTCGATCGATCGATCTCATGGCGTATCCTGGATCTGTTCTTCTTAGGTTCGGGGGAGTGTTTCCCTCACCACGAAGGGGAACACCCTTGTTTCTTCGTGGCTTTTGGAAGTTGCTTCTCGTGCAACATTCTTCGTCCTTGTTGGGGGCGATCTTCCCGTCGGTCAGCCTCCAGGGCCATGATCCTCTCATGCTGCTGGTAGAGCATAAAACTGGTCTGGTTGAGGGCGTTCACCATAGCAATCATGGTGACGTCTCCTTCGATGGGCACTGGGATAGACTGAAATGGAGCGACCGACGAAATTTGAGATTGGGGTTGTGGAGTCCCATTATCTTCGGGTTCAGGCGACGGAGTGGCAGGTTACCCATCTCTGATATCGGCCTCGTTGTAGTTCAGATTGTCCAACTACCCTTATCTTTTAGGAGATTGTGAAGGACAGTGGGATGACATAGCAGGTAATGGGGAGACGTGGTCTTCCCATCATTAGTCCAATGGACAAGGTGTTTTCCCGACGCGCCAAACACCTGCTCAGGCAGTTGTAAGTCTGCCCGACTATGCCGAAGATGTGGCCGACTGGATGGGCCTCTGCCCAACATGTTGGGCCATGGCTAGCAGGGTCCTCGAGGCCCAGTCCGGAACAATAATGAGAAAAGTAATGAAAATCTCGAGTAAGAAATTAAATTTTGATCTCTTTTTTTCAAGAAACTTTTTATAACATTCTAAAGATGTCGCAAAAAAAATCATTTAAAAATACACATTGGTTTAACAAAAGGGACTAAAACTATGTGCATAATAATGTTGTAAGGATTAAAATATATTATTTTATTAATAGGGACTAAAAATGAAAATTGAGATATTTATAAGGACTAAGAACATATTTAACCCAATAATAAATGATATGTATGAATGTTAAATATTTTTGATGACTTGGAAATTTTAAAAGATGATTGCAGTATCGATAATGAAAATCTTCTATACTAATTGATCATATTTTGCTTTCACTTAGAACTGGTTACAACTTTATATATTAATATAGAGCACTTAGCATCGTAGCAAGTCATCTAGGAGGATTTGAGTTATTATGATTTCATAATAACCTTTTCTTGTCTAATCCTTCACAAGCCTCTATTTACTACAATTGTGTTCTCTATTTCTTGTAAAGAATGGTTGTTGTGGCGATCATAGTTATTATAATTAAGACAATTTTGATTTTACAGATAATTGTGAATACTTTAAAGGAATACTTGCAACTAAAAGTAATAGCAGGAAATGAAAACATGATGTGGTTTTTGAAACCAAAAATATCCTAACTTTTCACCATGAATAGTGTTTTAACTTTCACTGTGTATGTTATTTAGGTCTGCAGTTCAATTAAGCTACGATGAAGCTAGAACATGTCGCCTGGAAACCAATGAGGTACAGTTTTTCGATATTGGGGACTTTTCCCCATTTTGGTTAGTGTAAATTTCTGTTCTCCGCATCTTAAATATTTTAGTGTACCAATTTAATACCATGAACTTAAATCCAATTTAATATTTTAACATATCTAGTTTTTATTTTTTGATTGGGCAATGGTAAAATGAAGATTTTATAAGAGTTACAATGAGTACATTTACCATTAATTGCAGAAGAAGTGTCTGAAGCAGACTTGCCATCATTGTTATTTTTTGTTTATGTAGTGGGGGTTTTATGATTTATATGTTCTTCTGTTGTTTTAGAGTGGAAATCAAAGTCATAGGATTGTGTAAAGGTAATCAAGGAATGGAAGAATAAGGCTTCTGCAGCCACAACAAACTTGTCCAAATTGAATTGTGTGAAAAACTCAAAGATTTGATGAGAAAAAATTATTTTCTCTTATACTTTCATGCATATAATGAATCCATAGCCAACATATTTAGTGTTGTTACAGGAGGAAAAAATTCAGAAAATCTTGGGGCAAAAGGAGGTGATATTAGAGAAGCGTGAACTATAGTAGATTAGACTTCCAATCATATAAGATCCTATGGATACTAATAGCTCAATGTAGATAGATTTAATGCAGTAAAGTAGAAGAGATACAATTTTATTTCTTTCAATTTGTCATTATTTGTCTGGTATATAATATTATTTCATAGCTAATAGTGTGTGCATGTGTGTGATTGGCTGCGCGGCAAGGCCATGCCATAAAATATTTTGGAGTAGTCCTTGTTTTGATATCTTAATGCCAATAAATTTCAATTTTGTTTTAGTAATTATCTTAATTTTTTAGTTGTTATATTTTTTATTGCTACTGTGTGCCTTTGAGTTTAGTGAATACTAGTATAATATTTAACAACTTAATATCTAGTTTCCATTTCCATGAAACTTTTTAGATTGAAAGGTTATGTTTTGTTATGTGAGTCAATGTAACTCTTTAGATTGAAAGGTTATTTTTCTATACTATTTAACATTTCATCCAACTTAAATAACCAAAATCCAACTACAAATCATTGAACCAAGGGGTAAAAACCAATCATTCCCACTCATTTATTCATTCCAAACCTCATTCATTACACTGTTCAATATAAAATCTCATTCATTACATACAAAATATCTATTCATGAATATAATATTGAAACTCTGTAAAATAGAATCTTCTCAAATTAACTAGCTTTTATAATAGATAGCTTACATCGTTAAGTGATTACAAGCTTACAAAAATGATGGACATGCACTAGATTATGACAGTAGTAACATCATTAAATTATACTGTTAATTCTGGTTGATTGTAAATTTTAACTAATTTTTCCATTAATGGTGCAAGATTTTATACTATTATTTCTATCTCATGGAAGCAAAGGTGCTTATTCATATGGATTTATAGAATATGCAATTGGATCAATTCTTATAGAAAATCTTAAAGATTTGGATTATCTTCATCAACCTGAGTAATATTATTCTTGATTCTAATGGTGAGTTATATTTTTTGATTTTGTGATTTTTGTTTGTTTTTGGTTTAGATTGAAAATGATTCATATCTAGTTTTAGTTTGCTTCGGTTCCAAATTACTAAACCTGCTCATTATACTTGCTTTTAAAAAATAATACTAATCAATTATTACCCTGGCAGTTTAGATAATTAAATTTGAGAGTCTTCACACTACTAATAACTAGAAGTATATTAGTTAACCATTGGATTTCTCTTATATATTGATACAATTTTAGTATGAAATAATTTGTCATAGTGTTTATGATGCTAGAAAAAAGTGCATACACATCTTTCAATTTTTAAGTTATGGTATTTATCTCTATATTGAATATCTCTTTCTTCACAAATTCAAGAACTTTTTTTTAAAATAGTTGGTTGTTGCAAATATATGTGTTTTGTAGTGATGCACAGGTTGTAGTTGATCTTGTTCCAATAATTACTTGCGTACCAATGAGTATCATAAATGTCATTCATTTATGCTTTGAAAATCCAATTACAATGGCCCTTGGATAATAGGTTTGTATTAATACCCTTGATACTTAACCTACTTATGTCCATTTCCTTATGTCATTTTAATTGATGGATTTTTGGGCATATTATTTAGTAAAATATATACTGAAATATATTTGTTATTATATTGAAAATTATTTACTATATATATTTTGGTTGACTAATTATATGGAGCATAATATATATCAATATAGCTGGATTTATATTATCTTAAGAAAACGAATGAAAATTATGGCAGTTAAAACCGCCATATATTTCTATATATTTTATGGAAAAAAAGTAAATAGTGACGGTTTAAACTGCCATTAAATACTAAACATAATCGACATTACATGCTAGGTATATTACGCTGGTTAGTGTGGCGATCAATGGAAAATCTCCATTTTATACCAAGCGGCTGCAAAATATCCGGCATTTTATAAAACGTCGTTTTTTGTAAATTATGGCGGTTCAAACCGCCGTAATATTACTTTTCTAACCACCACAATTCACCCGATTTTTTGTAGTGAGTTATTAGTAGAAAGTGAATATTTGACAATTTAATAGAGATGTTTATTTAAATTGAAATAAATTTATTTTGATAATGACTTATGGATTTATAGTATATTAATTTTTAAAAACTATTTAAAATTTAATGACATTAATATTTCTTAACAGAACATGAATAAAGGGTTTTTTAAAGAACTAAAGAACGAGTGACAGACCAAGCTCACACTTCCGATAAATGTTGTGGTTCAAAATAGAAAGGAAAAACAAATATGGATGATATTTAGACACACGTTGTTCAACTCACATGTCAAGTATCGAGAATAGCTAGATAATTTTGAGGATTCAAGAAAGACAAAAAGATAAGAATAGATTATAACATAATCATTTCATAAGAGGGAGTTGATGATGTTTTGACCAAAGTTTTGCAATGAAATCAAGAACTCGACACTAGTGTGTAGTAATTCCAGTCATGGTGAGTAACTTGTTGAACATGGGCCAATTGCTTCAGAATGAGTTTAGCATGCATTTTGTCAACAACTACATGGAGGTCTTTGTGCACATAAGAACACTAATTTTGAGATCTTGTTTCTTAAAATAGAAGTTTTTAGGTCTATATAAATACAACAAATTTCAATGTCTCTCTTTTGAGGTGATTGAAGGCGATACTTGGATATGGTACATCGAGTATGGATACTTTAATTTTAAGAGTATTTTCTATTTTAATGTCAAAGGAAATGGTACATGTTTTGCACTGAATCATGTTTCTTGTATATACGTGCAAAAATTTCTTGATAGGAAAGAAACAAAAGAATTTTTGTGTGTCTCATATTCTAATAAGAGCTTGCATAATGATGTTTGAGTCCATTTGACATAGTGTCTTAGTGAGAATATATGTACTTTGTTTCCTTTGTGAATGAGTTCAATATGATCACATGAGTCTATCTAAATAAAATTAAATATGAAGTGCTCCAAACTTCTGTGAAGTTTAAAGTGATGGAAAAGAAAGAAGCACAAAAGAACCTATTTTTTTAGTGATGGAGATGTGAGTACACTTCAAGAAAATTTGAATCCTTTTGTGAAGACATGGAAATTTAGCATGAAATCATAACATCACACATCCATTCAACTTAACGATATTACTTAGAGGAGGAACATGACTATCATGAAATTGATTAGATGCTTGTTGAAACAAAAGAAACTTCCACACATGTTTTGGGGTGAAGTTGTTACAACTTCGTATTATGTGCTCAACAAGAGTCCAACGAAGATATTAGACATGTTGCTACAAAGATAGACAAGTTATATCATAACCCATTTTTCAAGAACTTAAGGATCTTTGGATTGTTTTAGTTCAAACATATCTCATACCAAAGAAGGTAGAAACTTGAAGATAAAAGTGAAATGACAATTCAAGTAGACTATCGCACTACAGATTATTACAATTTATACATCCCCGTCACCCAAAAGATTCTTACAAGTAGAGATGTTACAATCAATGAGTAGAAATGTTAATTGGTGCAGTCACGATATTTAATCATCTAAAGTGTTACATTTAAGTTCTATGATGACTAGAGTGGACATCATATACCTGAAAGAGGTGTTGTACAGATAGATTAAGGAAGAAGATATTGAGTCATTTATCTATGTAGAAGCAATTATTTCTAAGAGTTCTAGTGCACCTAGACTTATTTGTTTATATTGAGTCATTTAGCTATGTAGAAGTAGTTATATCCACTGCGTGGAATACTATTATAGGGGAGGAAATTAAGATGATAAATAAAAATCAAAAAATGTATTCTCCTTACTAGCACAAAAGAGACATATTGCAATCAAATGGGTCTTTAAAATTAAGCATCTTCGAGAGGTTTCTATTGTCAAACATAAGGCAAGGCTTGTTACAAAGGGATTATTACAAAACCTTGGCTTGACTACACATAAAGTTTACCACATTTTGCAAGAATTGAGACAATTTGATTAGTGGTAGTTATGGCTAACTTCTTGCAATGGAATCTTGTTTAATTATATGTTGAATATTCATTTCTCAATGACCACCTTGATGTTAACATTTATGTTAACAACCTTACAAATTTATTTTGAAATGGTGAAGAAGAAAATTATGGAAGCTTAACAAGGTTGTCTATGATTTGAAACAGGCTCTAATAACCTAGAATGATATGGGTTTTAATCTTGCATCTCAAATCTCTTCATTATTTCACCTGCATATCTTTTTTGGTGCATCATCAAGCCTCTACCACTCTTGTAGAATTCGATGCCAAGGAAATATGAGAGATTTCTCAAGTCTGACATTTCAAACTCCTTGCTCGGGTCATGTTTGAAATCTTATATCTCCTTCTTGCAACTTCTTGTTATCAACAGATCATCGACATATAGACATAGTATAAGAAATTCGTCATGCTTCTTCTTCCATATACTTCATGCTTTATTGTGCACTTCACAAATTCCTTATCCCTTAAAAATCCATCTATCTTCTTATTCTAAGCTCTTGGAGCATGCTTAAATCCATACAGAGCTTTATGCAGCCTGTACACTTTTCTTTCTTCACCTTGTTTCGCAAACCCAACTGGTTGTGCAACATAGACTTCTTCTTCTAAGGGGCCATTGAGGAATTCACACTTCACATCCATCTAACATGTGTGCCAATTGTTCATATTCGCTAGACCAATAACCAACCTGATTGTTTCGATCCTAGCAACATGTGAAAATACTTCATCGAAGTCGATTCCTTCCTTCTGAAGAAATCCTTTCGCCGCAAGTCTCACCTTGTGTCAAGTCACTTCCCCTCTAGGATTCAGTTTCACCTTGTATACCCATTTCACATCAATTGCCTTCTTGCCTTGAGGCAATTCGACAAAGTGACCAAGTGTTTTTGACTTCGATAGACTTCATCTCCTCATTCATTACTTTCAACCACTTCGATTCTTTTAATGCCTCAGTTGTATTGACAGATTCGACATCTGCATAGAAAACATAGTGTACCATCTTACCTTCTTCATCGACCACATCATCTGATGTAATCACACATTCTTGCAACCTTACATGCATGTGTCTTATTCTTTGAGGTCTGCTTGGGCCTGCTTCACCTCTAACATCTTCTCGTCGAACATCTCTTTCGACTTCACTAGCTGGTTCCTTACATAAGATTCCAACTGAATCTTTCTTGAATTTTTCAGTTCAATCTCACTCTTTAAGCTCATTTATGATCATGTCTCTGCTGATCACAACATGCTTGTTTGTTGGGTCGAACAACTTGTAACCTCCAGTCGAATGATATCCTATCTGAATCATTTGACTAGACTTTTCATCAAGCTTCTTCTCAACTGATATGGCAAATGTCTATGTGCTATAGATCAAAATATCTTCAGATGACTTAAGTTAGGCTTGACACCAGACCAGCACTCTTCTGGTGTAACTCCTTCTAGATTCTTCGTCAGACATCTGTTCAAAATATATGTTGATGTCGACACAGTTTCTCCCCATAGTTCTTTGGGTAAATGCTTGCCATTCAACATATTTCTTACCATGTTCATGATGGTTCGATTCTTACTTTCTGCAATTCCATTATGTTGTGGAGTGTAGGGTGGCACCACCTCATGCATAATCCCTATTTTTACACATAATGCATCAAAATATTTTGACACATACTCTCCACCACCACCAGTCCTTAAAATCTTGAGCTTTCGACCATTTTGTCTTTCGACCATAGCTTTAAACTTGTTAAATACCTTGATCACTTCACTTTTCTTCTTGATCAGGTAGGTCCATAATTTTTGACTGAAATCATCTATGAAACTGACAAAGTATATGTTACCTCAAATCGAATCCACTTGGATAAGACCACATACATCATTGTATATGACTTCAAGAATTTCCTTCGACCTGCTTCTTGCATCCTTGTTGAAGTTATTCCTGTGTTCTTTCGACTAATACATTATTCACACACTTCATTTGGGATGTTGATTTCTGACAATCCTGAAACCATATTTCTTCTCTTCAAATCGCTGATGTCTTTGAAATTTAGATGGCCAAGTCTATAGTGCCACATTTATTCATCTCTGCTAGCTGCAGTGCAAGGCATTTATGCTCCATCACATTTAGTTCAATCTTGAAGGATATATTATGAGACATTGTATACTTTAAGATCAACTTACCACATGCATCGATAACTAACATCATCTTGTCTTTGATCGGCATCTTGTTGTTCTTTTCGACCAACTGCCATATACTGAGCAAATTGCTCTTTAGGCCTGGTATTTACAACACATTGGAAATTACTGACCTCTTGTCATCTTTCCTCATAATCAGAACGTCATTAATACCTTCAGTTGCTAGAGTATTGTCATTTGCAAATTTCATCATGTTCTTCATTGAGGGCTTCAAGTTGACATACCAAACTTTCCTACCAGTCATGTGTGATGAGCATCTTGAGTCTAAGTACCATTAATCTTGGAATTTCTCTTCATCTCTTGTTGTGACCATCAACAACATCTTTTCTTCTTCATGTTTCGCCATCTTTGCATCAGCTTCTTGATTCTTCTGTTTTTCAGGACAATCACTAAAATAGTGATCATACTTCTGACAATTGTAACCCTGAATGTGACTTTTGTCTGGCTTTCGACCACCACCTTTTCCTCTACCTGCAATATCACCTCTTTGGTTTCCTTGGTTACCGGGATTTCTTTTATTCGACCATCCTTCTTCTTGCTAATTTCGACCAGTCAAATTTCTGTAGCCACTTTTGCCTTTGTTGGCAAACACCTTTCCTTTGCCTTTCTTATCTCTTGCTGATTGAGCATGCAGAGCCACATCACTCTTCGACTCTCCTTCTGCTCTTTCAATCATTCTTTTTTCGTGAGATTCAATTGTTCCATGATGCTCTTCCTTCGTCAATACTGACATGTATTTCGACTCTTCTATGGCTACTACCATGTGGTCAAACTTTGGAGCCAACGATCTCAAAATATTTGAGACAACTGCTTTCGTCGTCAGCACTTCTCCACATACTTTGATTTGATCCAAGTTTCGTAACTCTTGTGAAGAAATCTGTAATGATTTCATTATCTTCCATCTAAAAGTAATTCATAAGCTCTTTTGTGAGTTTGTAACCTCACCTCTTTCACCTTCTTTACACCTCTAAACGACTTCTCTAGAATTTCCCACGCATCCTTTTGTTGATTCTTTATCACTAACCTTCTCAAAATTATTTGGATCAACACATTGATGGATTATAAAGAGAGATTTATAATCCTTCTTCTTCAACTCTTTGTGTGCATCCTTTTCTTGATTTGTTGCGTTCTCGACAAGCGTTATTACTCCTTCCTTCACAAGATCCCATAAATCTTGATAACAAAAAACAACTTTAATCTGCTTGTACCAATTCTCATAATTATCTTTCTTGAGAATTTGAAGGTTTGCCGGAAAGTTCACATTTGGATGATTCATCGTTATCACTTTTGCTTCCCACAAATCGTTCAAACCAGAGCTCTAGATACCAGATGTTGGAATTAACTCAAAAATATATGGGAATTCTGAACCTTTCTTTATGAACAAGAAGGGTTCTTAGTGCAACAATATCAAAGAAAAGAAGAAAATCGAGAAAGAAAAGAAATTAGGGTTTTAAGAGAATTTGGAGAAGAATGTGGTTATCCACAACTGTGGGATTTTTTCCTTATATTCACTTGCAACTGCAAACTGTGAATTACAATGTGTTGGAATGTATTGATTCATTACAAAATATAAGGGTTGCTCCCTATTTATAGAATTAAGTTTGTTTGCATCCCAAGCAAAAGTCAAAAACTATAAAAGCCCAAAATAATTATTTTGAAACTAAATCAAATATAGATCCAAAACAAATCTAAATAGAATTTGAATCAAATATGTGTGAAACAACTGTTTCGACACACTTTTTCTTCTATTGAGCAACCTGCTTCGACATAATATATATATATATATATATATATATATATATATATATATATATATATATATATATATATATATATATATATATATATATATCGATCCTGATTCCGTTGTAATACACCTTTTGTATCATTGCTTGGATTGCCAAATCTAAGGTAATTTTCTCATTAAACAAATTGTTATGAAATTTAGTGGCTAAATTTATGTTGTGATAGGTTGATTAAGCTTAGCTAAAACTAAGCAGGTAACTTTTTCTCATAACCTTTTATTAACAAACAAACAACCTTTTCAAAGTGGTTTTTAAAACTGAAAAATGTTTTTAGTGTTTTCTGTTAAGTTCATCTTTTTTATCCCGGGGAAGGGAGTTGTTGATGATTTCAAAAACGAAAATTTTTGCTGAAAACATTTTGACATCTTTGATTTGGGAGAAATCCTTTTATCCCTACGGGTTGATAGTTAAACAATTGTTGTTTGCTTAGATGGCTTTTAAATGGTTGTTGTTTATGTTAAAATTATGTTATGAGTCCAAGTTATCTATTTAAGATTTAGCTTTGCATATCAACCAATCACAACATTCTTAACATGTTCCTTTTATGGATTTTGATTATGATAACCATCAAAATAATTTAATCAAAAATGAAGAACTAGTTGAATATCCAAAAAATATGGATAAACTCAATAAATGGGTTATACCCTCCGTTCCTTCTAATCAAATTTATAGATTTGGTAAGATGGATGTTTTTTCCTGTTTTGCTATCAAAACTCTAGAGCAAACTATTCAAATTTCTGAAGAAAAACAGACAATCAAACTGTTAACTAAAAAAGATTTGAAACCTTTTAAAAATTATAATTTTATCCATATTGGATTGGTTCAAATTGCTTTAAAACCTTTAACATTATTAGGTTTAAATTCTAACATAATGGCATATGTTTGAGATGGTAGATGTATAGATTTCAAACAATCTTTAGCTGTTATGGTAGAGACAAGTTTGTGTCATGGACCAGTCTACTTTGATGTTTCACCTAATTTAAATCTATCTTTATCTGATAAAAATTTATTAGATGCTATTAAGTTAACTGTTCATACTAACGGTTACAACTTCAAACCTGGAAGTGAAATCATAGCAATATGCTATAGAATCTATTATAAGGTTCTCACTACGCTTAATCCTAAAGCAAAGCAATTATCGTTTCCTGGAACTACGACTTTGGTTCAAACCAATTTATTAACTTCCAATGTTGCAACCAATAGATTGATAAAGTGGGATGCAATAAACTTCCCAGAGACATGGTCTCTCCCTCAGAAAATAGATCCTGAACCTATCCTTAATAGGGATATAGATCAAATAATTCAGACTACTGAAGGAGATTTAGAAATAAACTTCATTCCTAAAAGAATAATTAGGATACCTAGATCCCTATCTGCTAGACACTCAGTTAGTGAATTTTACACAACTCCTAGTCAATTACCTAGACCTTCTACATCTCAAATAAGAGAAGAGATTGAAGTTGTTGAGAATATAAGACTTAGCGAAAATAGAATTCCCCAAGGGATTTATCAGAAACCCAATACTCCAAGAGTAGAATCACCTACTCTGTCAGATATGGATTTCCAGTTATAATGTTAGATTATTCCCCTGGTAGTAAGATGAGAAAACTCGTCAATGATGAGTTTCAACATGAGAGATACACCCAATTCAGAAATTGGTTTTTTGAAAAAATTTCAAAATCTAAATTAACCCAATTTAAAGAAGAATACTACACTCAAATGAGCCTTGAGCAAGATTTCGTTACTTTTGTTAAATAGTTTGTTAAATACTTTATAAGTAAAAAACAATAAGAAATCCTTGTGTTACAAAGACTTTGGGAAAACATTAGAGGAGAAATAATGGAATCTCCCTTTCCCCCTGAACAGACAATAAGTTTGAGTCAAAATACTGAAGCTACCCCTTATCTTAACCTTCAATTACAAAGAGTTGAACAAAATCAAGTTACTCTTAAGGAATTAAATTCCGTCATCAGGTCTCAGAATTATACCAATGCCTACCTTTTGTGCTTAGGAGAATAATTTATCTCTTTGGAAAAAGATCTCTTATCCATAAAAGATCTTTTAGAAAAACAAATAGCACGTCAAGATATCATTATTGACCTCATAAATAAACCTAAGGAACAAATATCAACATCCACTATTTCAGATGTTCCTATAGTGCAACCTCCTGTTTCCATAGAAGGATTTAAAATGGAAACCAATGGTCAAGAATTTGTTTGTATTTTAGAACAAAAGTTAAAGGGTCTTAATATCACAGTTATGCCTCAGGAAGATTATTCTGAAGATAATAACGAGAACCATATTGACCAACTATTTGATATGTTTGCTAATTTATACATTAGTAACCTTGACATTAATAATACTAATAGTATAAACCCTGTCTATTCTCCTAAACCCATAGAAAAGTATTATTATAAACGACCCTCACCGCAAGATTTTCTCTTTGAGGAACCTGAACCCTTCCAAAATTCTTATTCAAGAAAAGCCATTTATGAATGGAATGTTGATGGTCTTAATGACAAACAAATTATAGATACAATCCATAGGATGATCATGTATTCCACTGTTTGCAAGCAACATGGAAATTCAGATAGTTCAATAGCATCCTTTATAACAACAGGATTTGTGGGCCAACTTAGAAGCTGGTGGGATCATTATCTCAATGAAATCTCAAAAATTAGAAATACTTAATCACAAGAAAATCATTAAGATAGAGCCAGGTACCAGTACAAGCACTATTATGGCTATGACCATCACAGGAGAAGAAGATGCAGTGTATACTCTATGTTTTTCCCTCTTACAACATTTTGTAGGAACCAATGTTCCCATTAGAGAAAAAATCCAAACACTTCTCCAAAACCTTAGGTGTCCTTCTCTTACCCACTTTAGATGGTATAAGGATACTTTTCTTTCAAGAGTTTATCAATTAAACAATCCCAATTCTTTGCATTGGAAAGCAAAATTTATTGATGGATTACCCCATTTCTTTTCTAAAAAGGTTAGACAATCTTTAAGACAGAAAAATGATGGGATAAATATTAATTATTCTAACCTTACTTATGGTCATATAATTAGCACTTGTGTTAATGAAGGATTAGCTTTATGTAATGACATAAAACTTAGAAATCAACTTAAAAAGCAAAAGCTTTCTGAGAAACACCAACTTGGTGAATTTTGCGAGCAATTTGCTTTTGATCTAGGAAAATCTCCAGATAGTAAAAAGAAAAAAGGAAAAAATTTCCGCAATAAACCTTATAGGGATAAGCCAAAAAATTCTTATAAAAATTCTTATAGAAATAAGAAAAAGAGTCACTACAATAAAAGTAGACCTAAAGAAAAATCTTTTGACCCTAAAGGCAAAAGAAAAGCCAAAAGGCTTGACATAACATGTCATAAATGTGGCAAATTTGGCCATTATGCCAACCAGTGTTGGACTAAAAACGCTCTTAATGAGATAGAAGATGAACAATTACGTTCTCAATTAGAAAAGGTCTTACTTCTCAATTCTGATTCAAAAAATTATTCTTCAGAAGAAGATATAAACATGATTTATGAATCCTCTAATGAAAACTCTTCTGATTATTATGACAATAATGATTGTCAATGTAATCAATTAAATTACTGGAAATCAATCGTTGATATGAATGGGTTAAATGTTTTAACCTCAGAACAAGATGAAGCTATAAAAGCTATAGAATCTATTTCTGATCAAAAATTAAAAAGAAAAATGCATGAGGTCTTAATTCAAGAAAACTCAAAAGAGGATTTTCCTATCATTACAGAAGCACCTTACCAATTAAGTGAGGTTTTGTCTAGATTTCGACATTATAACATCCGTGAAACTCCTGTTTCTATTATGGATTTACATAGAGAAATAAATCTCTTAAAAAATGAAATATCTCACATTAAAAGAGAAAACTATGGTTTATCTCAAAGACTTACTTTTTTTAGAATCTAATAGTTCAAAGATTGAAGAAATAGCTTTAACTGGTAATCCTTCACATAGTAATGAATTTCTTTCTCTCATTGATAGAGTGACCTCTCAAAAATGGTTTGTTAGAATAACTTTAGTTATTAATAGAAAATTCATATTAGAAAATGAAGTTGCCCTTATTGATAGTGGTGCTGATTTAAATTGCCTTCAAGAAGGAATTATTCCCACTAAATATTTTGATAAAACTACACAGCCTCTTACCCAAGCTGTAGAAGCATACTTCAAGTTCTTTGTTTTGATGACGTCAACATTATCCAAGCTCATTCCAGATTGCAAAAAGTCGAGATGACAACAAACGATCAAGACCATGGCTATGCATCATCAATGGAATGTTTCCGATCGATTCAAGATTTTGTGCTACACTTTCAAGACTTGTCTCAAGGCTTAGGTATATCAATAATTAACTCTTAAATACGATATACAAGTGTTCAACATAATCTTCATTATTTTATTGCATGTGCATATTTTTTGAAAATAAAATTGGAACTGGTTTAACACTTTTAACAGAAATATTTTTCTGAATTTTAACAGTGTTAACCGGTTAACCATATGGGTTAACCGGTTAACGACAGCAATTTTCAAATTCTGTGGTAACGTTCATAGGCGTTAACCGATTAACCTATTTGGTTAACCGGTTAACACTGAAGAAAGTTTGAAAAATTGTTTCTTTTTAAATTCAAATATTTTGTTAAAGTTATACCTCTTCATGATTTTCTTTCATAAATTTTTATACCTTTTCAAAAGAATTTGTTTTCAAATTTTCATACCTTTTTGAATAGGTGTTTCATCTATTATAAATTCTAACATTTTCAAATTCATAAACAACCTCCTAGAAAAATTTCAAATATTTTCATACAATCAAATTCACTTTATTCAAGTTATCTTCATCTTTCAAAAGTGTTCATAAGTTCATAATTTTCATATTTTGTCTTGAACACTTGTGTTGAATATTTATAGTGAATTCTTGATTATAGGAGAAGATCAATTTTATTGATATCATTTCATTGTACTCTCACTCAAACAATATTATAGAAAATGTCTTTCTATTTTGTGACTTGTGTTCCAAGGATTGTTTGGACATAAGGGTAAGTGTGGCAAGAGGATTGTTCTTGCACACTTGTTTGTATAGTTTTGTTAGAAAGTAGGCCTCACCATTGAAGGTGTGATAGGATGTACTGTTCTAAAGAAAACTAGTGGAAATCTCTTTCGGTTTGGAAAGGGGACTGGATGTACCTTCGGATTGTGAAGGAAACCAGGATAAACCTCCGTGTGTTCTTTACTTTTCTGCTTTACAATTTTTGTTCTTTAATCGTTAAAGCAAAATCCATCCATCTAAGAAAAAGAATCGAGAAAATATTGATAACACCTAATTCACCCCCCCCCCCTCTTAGGCGCATTCTGATTCTACAATTGGCATCAGAGCAGGTTTAGGTAACCTGTTCCTACAAGATCCTATGGCTTCCGTAAACTCGAATCCCGTTTTCAAAGATGGTGGAAGTAGCAACAAGCCTCCGCTCTTCTCCGGTGAATACTTCGATTTCTGGAAAATCAGAATGAGGGCACATCTTGAAGCCCAGGGAGAAGGCATATGGAAAGCAATCGAAGAAGGTCTGCATAATCCCGTCAATGTAATCAACGGTGTTGGAACGACGAAGTTGAAGAATATGTATGATGAAGATGATAAAAGAAAGATCCTAAATGAGAAGAAAGCAATCAACATACTTCAAAGTGCTCTTAGTATGGACGAATTTTTTTGTGTATCACAATGCAAATCGGCGAAGGAGATTTGGGATACTTTGGTAGAAACACATGAAGGAACAACAGAAGTTAAAAGATCAAGGCTTAACACGTTAAGTCAAGAATACGAAATGTTCTGCATGCAGCCCGGAGAATCTATTGTGGCGTTACAAAAAAGATTTGTTCATCTAACCAATCATTTGATTGCACTCGGAAAGACCTTCACCAACGACGATCTCAACTTGAAAGTTCTAAGATCTTTGACAAGGGAATGGCAACCGAAGGTGACCGCGATTTCGGAGAAGAAGAGTCTCTCAACAATGACATCCGCATCTCTATTCGGCAAACTTCAAGAGCACAAATTGGAACTTGGAAGGCTCGAGAAGCATGAAAGTCAAGAGAAAAAGTCCAAAGGAATTGCTTTGAAGATTGACACGAAGGATGACAAAGATGACGAGATCTCCGAAAATGAGAACTTCATGCTTCTTGTTAAGAAGCTTGGTAAGTTTTTTAACAAAAATAATAATTCTTCTTTTCCTAAAAAGAATAAACATTTCAGGAAGAAGGATGCATCCACATCGAATCAAGAAGTTACATGCTATGAATGTGGAAAGCAAGGTCACATAAAACCGGATTGTCCAAGACTTGCGAAGAAAGGAGGATTCAAAGGCAAGAAGGACTTCAAGAATAAAAAGGCTTATGTCGCGTGGGATGACAATGAAGTTAGTTCCTCATCGGAATCGGAAAGCGACGAATGTGCAAATATGGCGTTAATGGCGTCACATCACTC
Organism: Lathyrus aphaca; assembly: GCA_963966055.1. Taxonomy (NCBI): domain Eukaryota; kingdom Viridiplantae; phylum Streptophyta; class Magnoliopsida; order Fabales; family Fabaceae; genus Lathyrus; species Lathyrus aphaca. Next base: position 25,135,096 of record OZ014524.1, on the reverse strand, counting down.
CGATGAAGAAAATGACGAGGTTAGTAGTAACTTTTCAATTTATGAAAATGATGCACAAGAAGTCATAGATGAACTTCTAAAGGAATGTAAGACTTTGTACAAAAATATTTCATCCCAAAAGAAGAAAATATTGTCCTTAGAAGAACAAAATAAATCTTTTGAAAAATACATTGAAGATGAAAAACAAAAGATAAAGGATGAAAAACAAAGCCTTACATGTAAAAATTGTGAGTCATTGTCCTTTCAAATTGTTCAACTCAAAAGAGTTTTAGAAAGATATGAAAAAGGTCAAATTGGCTTGGAGGAAATTCTTAGGCACCAAAGATATCCAAATGATAAAAGTGGCCTAGGATATTCTAAGTTTTCCAAACCAAGCACAAGTGAAACCATTTTCGTAAAAGCTAGTGAACAAATTGTTAAGGAAAAGACTAACAATGTTAAAACTATGCATCAAAGTCATAAAAAGAAAAGGATTATAAAGAAACAAAAATATGTTTCTAAATTCAAAAGTCAATTTCAACCTATTTGCTTTTATTGTGGAATCAAAGGCCATACACCTAATGCTTGCTATGTGCGCAACATTGGTGTTGCTAAAGGGCATTATGTGTGGGTTGAAAAGGAAACTAACTATCAAGGACCCAAAGCAATTTGGGTACCTAACAAAACTTGACTTTGTTTTGTAGGTATGCTTGAAAACAACTTCTATGCAATGGTATCTCGATAGCGTTTGTTCAAAGCATATGACGGGCGACATCAACAAATTTTCAAGTCTAACACTTAAGGCCAAAGGATACGTTACTTACGGTGATGATAACAAAGGAAGAATTCTTGGAGTTGGAACCATTGGTGCATCTCCTCATACAATCATCGAAGACGTCATTTATGTGGAAGGCCTTAAACACAACCTTCTTAGCATAAGTCAATTGTGTGACAAAGGGTTCCGAATCAACTTCACAAAGGAGGAATGTTTGATAGAACACGAAGTCACTCATGAACTCTTGCTAAAAGGTAAACGATTTAATAACATTTTTATGATTTCTTTTGATGACTCTCTTTTGAAGGTGAAGTGCTTAATGGCAAACAACAACGATGCATGGCTTTGGAATAAGAGGATTGCTCACATTCACATGGAGCATTTGAATAAATTATTAAAGCATGATCTAGTTGTTGGTCTTCCAAAGATGAAGTTTATCAAGGATAAGCTTTGTGACGCATGTCAAAAGGGGAAGCAAACCAAAACATCCTTCAAGACCAAGAAAGTGATATCTACTACAAGACCACTCCAATTGTTACATATGGATCTTTTCGGTCCATCAAGAACAAAAAGCTTCGGAGGTAACGTTTTTGCACTAGTTATTGTTGATGATTTCTCTAGATATACTTGGACTTTGTTTTTAGTGCAGAAAAGTGATGCCTTTAAAGCATTCAAGAAGTATGCCAAGCAAATTCAAAATGAGAAGTCACTCTCAATTGTTTCCATAAGAAGCGACCATGGTGGCGAGTTTCAAAATTCATCATTTGAAGATTTTTGGGAAGAGCATGGAATCTCTCACAACTTTTCCGCACCTAGGACTCCTCAACAAAACGATGTCGTAGAAAGGAAGAATAGGGAACTAGTGGAACTTGCAAGGACAATGCTTAGCGACTCGAATTTTCCTAAATATTTTTGGGCGGATGCGGTTAGCACGGCTTGTTTTGTAAGTAACCGTGTCAATATTCGACCTATTCTCAAGAAGACCCCTTATGAGTTGTTCAAGGGAAGGAAACCCAACATATCTTTCTTCCACATTTTCGGATGCAAATGCTTCGTTCTCAACAACGGTAAGGACAACCTTGGTAAGTTTGATGAGAAATCCGATGAAGGTATTTTTCTTGGATATTCTCTATCAAGTAAAGCTTTTAGAATTTTCAATAAACGTACTCTTACCATTGAAGAATCCATACATGTTTCGTTTGATGAGACTAACCCCTCGAAAGAGGATAATATTATTGTGGATGATGATGATGATGTAGATCTATCACAACAACAAAGGAAGATATCAAAAGAACAAGCAATATCACAAGAAGATAAGTCACCAACCATTGAAGAACATCAAGATCTTCCAAAAGAATGGAGAACTCATAGAGATCACCCGATATATAAAGTGATTGGTGATATTAGCCAAGGCGTTGCAACTCGACTCAATCTCAAGGATGCTTGCCTCAACATGGCGTTCGTGTCTCAAATTGAACCAACAAAAATCGATGAAGCCTTAGGCGACGATCAATGGATAATAGCTATGCAAGAAGAACTCAACCAATTCGAAAGGAACCAAGTTTGGACTCTTGTACCAAGACCGGACAACAAGCATATCATAGGCACAAGATGGGTGTTCAAGAACAAACTTGACGAGAATGGGATCATAGTTCGTAACAAAGCAAGATTGGTCGCACAAGGCTACAACCAAGAAGAAGGAATTGACTTTGATGAAACATTCGCTCCGGTAGGAAGGTTAGAAGCAATTAGATTATTACTTGCTTACGCTTGTTCTATGAATTTTCAGTTGTACCAGATGGATGTCAAAAGCGCTTTCCTAAACGGTTACATCAATGAAGAAGTCTACGTCAAACAACCTCCTGGTTTTGAAGACTTCAAGAACCCGTCTCATGTCTACAAGTTGAAGAAGGCTCTTTATAGCTTAAAACAAGCACCAAGGGCTTGGTATGATCGCCTTAGCAACTTCCTATGTGAGAAAGGTTTTACTAAAGGAAAGGTTGACAAGACTTTGTTCATCAAGAATCTTAAGGGTAACACCTTACTTGTTCAAGTCTATGTCGACGACATCATCTTCGGTTCAACAAACAAAGATCTTTGCGAAGAATTCTCTCTTATGATGCAAGGCGAATTCGAGATGTCCATGATGGAAAAGATGAACTACTTTCTTGGATTACAAATCAAGCAAACAAAGGATGGCATCTTCATCAACCAATCCAAGTATTGCAAGGAGTTATTGAAAAGATTTGATATGGACAATTGCAAAGAGATGTCTACTCCAATGGGATTCGGAACGTATGTTGATCAAGATCTTTCCGGCACTTCAATAGATATTACAAAGTATCGAGGTATGATCGGTTCACTCTTATATTTGACGGCGAGCCGTCCTGACATTATGTTTAGTGTTTGTTTGTGTTCCCGCTTTCAAGCTAATCCGAAGGAATCGCATCTCACTTCCGTGAAGAGGATCATAAAGTATCTCAAAGGAACGACGCACGTCGGACTATGGTATCCTAAAGGTAGTACTTGTTCTTTAATTGGTTATTCTGACGCTGATTATGCAGGATGTAAGACCGATAGAAAGAGTACAAGTGGTACTTGTCACATTCTCGGGAATGCACTAGTGTCGTGGGCATGCAAGAAGCAAGCATGCGTTGCACTTAGCACGGCCGAAGCGGAGTACATTGCAGCAGGAAGTTGTTGTGCTCAAATCTTGTGGCTTAAACAACAACTTCTCGATTTCGGTATAGATCTCGGTTGTATCCCTCTCCGGTGTGACAACACAAGTGCCATCAATATCACGAAGAACCCGATCATGCATTCAAGAACAAAGCACATTGATATCCGACACCACTTCCTTCGAGATCATGTTTTAAACGGAGATGTCGATGTTACATTCGTGGATACACACAATCAACTCGCCGACATATTCACAAAACCATTGGCTAAAGAGCAATTTTACAAGATTCGACAAGAACTTGGTATTCTCAATGAAGGTGACATCTAACCTTTACTTTAAAATTGCTTATTGTATGTCTTTATTGCTTTTTATGTATGTTTGTTCACTTTTTAGTCATAAAAGGCTAGCACTCCCATTTCGCCGTTTTTCGTTTTTCTCACTTTCGTATACCCGAAAATAATCGGTTTCAAAAACTTTTTTGATCAAAAGTTGAGTTTTGATGAGTGCTAACACTTTATGAAAAAAAAAATTGTGAAAAAGTTATTATTTTTAGGCTAAAACATGCTGCTGGATGTTTCAAAAAATTCAAATTTTTTAACCGTTAACCGATTAACCTATTACGTTAACCGGTTAACACATCCAAAACTTGGATTTCCAGCGCAGGTTTCAGCTTCTGTTTGTTTAATTGTTTTTTGTTTTATTTGTTTTACTATGTTTTATTATATCATTCTAGTACACATATTGCATGTTTGGTTCATTCTCTTCCACATGTTTTAAACTTTTAAACTCTTTGACTACCAAAACACTATTTATCATCCTCTTCCAACTTCCAACCTTCAACAAATTAAACCCTCATTTAAAACCCACTATTTATAACACTCTTCAAACTACCTTAAACTCACAAAATATTATCTCCTCCATAAACCCTAACTCCATCATTGTTCATGGCACCCCAAAGGAAAGGAAAGGAACCGGCTTCTGTGTCAGAAGAAGCTCCAGCTGTAGAAACAATGGATTCTACCAAGAAGAGGAGGCTGGATTTCAAAGTCAGAGTCAGACCACTGCTTAAGGGTAAATATGTTCTTCTGAAATCCTTCAAACCTCCAACATTTAAATTTCCTTCATTGCTAGAATTTCAAGGGATGCTTGATTTTGTTGCTGGCAATGGGAAAATTTACCCGGATTTGGTCCAATCCTTTATGCATAATTTCTCTCTCAACATGGATAGGCATGGTAAACATAAGCTGCATACTCTTGTTCGAAATTGTGAAATTAAGGAAGATTTAGGTGCTTTGGCTGCATCCTTGAACATTCCTTTTTCTGGTGTATTTCTCTGCAAAGGTGTGAATCACATGGATGACATTTGGTCCGGCTACAACAAAATGGAGTATTATTACTCAATCTGTCGTTTTCCAAAGGATGTTGTGACATCGGGACAGCGCACTACAAGAACTTTATGCTATGCGAAGAATTTGACCGTTGATGATCGGTTGTTACACTATATCATTTGCTATGTGCTGCTGCCCAAGGATTCAAACCACTCTCAAATCAACGACTTGGAGATGCAAGTTCTATTTGCTATCAAGAAAAGGGTAAAGATAAATTGGATGCTTACTATGATGTATCACTTGAAGCAACAACTCTCTTTGAAGACAAGACTTTCGTATGCTAGGCTCATTTCTCGGATCATTGCGCAAACCGACTTGGTTATTGGTAGGGAACCTTTTATCGCCATGAAGGCTACGGCAAATGAAATCAATGAGATTACTATTGTGAAGAATACCGGAATTGTGTTACGCAACGATGGTTCTTATGAATATGTCGATGGTTCTTCCGCTCCATCCTTTCCTATTCCCGAAGGTGGCATAACCAATGACTTCCTTTACACCACCATCATGACACACCACCGAGAAGCTCAACAAAACCACCGTGAAACCCAACGCACTCTCAAAAGTCTTCGGAAATTGATTATCGGTTCTCACAACCAACCCGAAAAGGAAGATGAAAGTGAAGCCGATAGTGAAGATGGTGAAGATGAAAGTGATGATATGTCGGAGGAGGAATGAACATGCATGTCTTGTTGTTTTTTATTGTTTTCGTTTAAAAATTCTGTTATAAGTCCTACGCTTGTTAGGCAATTTTGATTTCGGTTCGGTTATGTTTTCGTACTCTTATCCGTTTCAATCCAATTATGTTTTACTATGTGTATGTGTTCATATATGCTTTCATACTACATTGCATCATGCTGAATTTTATGCTGTATTTTTTTCATATTTATGCTTGAACCTCTCTTCCTTTTTGCTAATGACAAAGGGGGAGAAGAGATTTGGTTTCTAATATCTCTCTGTGCAGAATTTTGTCTCTGTTTTAGATAGGGGGAGCTGCTGAACATAGGGGGAAAAGCAAGTCTAGAACATGATTGATCGATCAAAGCTTGTACGCAAATTCGCTCGGTTGTCATCATCAAAAAGGGGGAGAATGTAGAAGCATACTTCAAGTTCTTTGTTTTGATGACGTCAACATTATCCAAGCTCATTCCAGATTGCAAAAAGTCGAGATGACCACAAACGATCAAGACCATGGCTATGCATCATCAATGGAATGTTTCCGATCGATTCAAGATTTTGTGCTACACTTTCAAGAATTGTCTCAAGGCTTAGGTATATCAATAATTAACTCTTAAATACGATATACAAGTGTTCAACATAATCTTCATTATTTTATTGCATGTGCATATTTTTTGAAAATAAAATTGGAACTGGTTTAACACTTTTAACAGAAATATTTTTCTGAATTTTAACAGTGTTAACCGGTTAACCATATGGGTTAACCAGTTAACGGCAGCAATTTTCAAATTTTGTGGTAACGTTCATAGGCGTTAACCGATTAACCTATTTGGTTAACCGGTTAACACTGAAGAAAGTTTGAAAAATTGTTTCTTTTTAAATTCAAATATTTTGTTAAAGTTATACCTCTTCATGATTTTCTTTCATAAATTTTTATACCTTTTCAAAAGAATTTGTTTTCAAATTTTCATACCTTTTTGAATAGGTGTTTCATCTATTATAAATTCTAACATTTTCAAATTCATAAACAACCTCCTAGAAAAATTTCAAATATTTCCATACAATCAAATTCACTTTATTCAAGTTATCTTCATCTTTCAAAAGTGTTCATAAGTTCATAATTTTCATATTTTGTCTTGAACACTTGTGTTGAATATTTATAGTGAATTCTTGATTATAGGAGAAGATCAATTTTATTGATATCATTTCATTGTACTCTCACTCAAACAATATTATAGAAAATGTCTTTCTATTTTGTGACTTGTGTTCCAAGGATTGTTTGGACATAAGGGTAAGTGTGGCAAGAGGATTGTTCTTGCACACTTGTTTGTATAGTTTTGTTAGAAAGTAGGCCTCACCATTGAAGGTGTGATAGGTTGTACTGTTCTAAAGAAAACTAGTGGAAATCTCTTTCGGTTTGGAAAGGGGACTGGATGTACCTTCGGATTGTGAAGGAAACCAGGATAAACCTCCGTGTGTTCTTTACTTTTCTGCTTTACAATTTTTGTTCTTTAATCGTTAAAGCAAAATCCATCCATCTAAGAAAAAGAATCGAGAAAATATTGATAACACCTAATTCACCCCCCCCCCCCTCTTAGGCGCATTCTGATTCTACACAAGCTGGAGGAGATAAACTCACAGTTAATTATAAACTGTCTAATGCTTATGTTTGTAACAAAGATATTTGATTACCTACTCATTTTATTCTTGTAAAAAATTTAACTCATAGAATTATATTAGGAACTCCTTTTCTGCATAAAATTATGCCTCTGGTTAATGTTGACCAAAAGGGAATTACTTCTATTATCAATAATAAAATAATTACTTTTGAATTTATTATTGATCCTCATAGTAGGATGATTAATGAAGTTAAAGATATTCTTCTTAAAAAAGAAAGACAAAATTGTTTTCTTAAAGAAGTGGATTTATTAAATATCACTTCTCAACTTAAAAAACCTGAAATTCAAGATCAAATTAAATTAATTGATCAACAGTTTAGAGATGAAATCTGCAATGATTTACCTAATGCATTTTGGGATAGAAAGAAACATGTTGTTTCTTTACCTTATCTAGATGACTTTAATGAAAGTCAGATTCCCACTAAAGTTAGGCCTGCTCAAATGAACCATGAGTATTTGGATTTATGCAAAAAAGAAATAGAATCTCTTTTAGAGAAAAAATTAATTAGAAAATCCAAATCTCCTTGGAATTGCACAGCTTTATATGTCAATAATGCTGCTGAAAAAGAAAGAGGTGTCCCTAGACTTGTTATAAATTACAAACCTCTTAATAAAGTGTTAAAATGGATTAGGTATCCTATTCCTAATAAAAAAGATCTTTTAGATAGATTAAACAATGCTTTAATCTTCTCTAAGTTTGATATGAAATCTGGTTATTGACAAATTCAGATTAATGAATATGATAAATATAAAACAGCATTTACTGTACCTTTTGGACATTATGAATGTAATGTCCTTCCTTTTGGCCTTAAAAATGACCCTTCAGAATTTCAAAATATTATGAATGATATTTTTAATCCTTATACAGAATTTATAATTGTTTATATTGATGATGTCTTAGTTTTTTCTAAAACTATAGATCAACATATTAAACATTTAAAAATATTCAAAGGATTAGTTAAGCATGATGGACTAGTTATATCTGCTCCTAAGATGAAACTTTTTCAAACAAAAGTTGGATTTTTAGGTCATGAAATTGACCAAGGAACTATAATTTCTATAAAAAGAAGTATTGAATTTGCTTCTAAATTCCCCAATATTATTACAGATAAAAAACAATTACAAAGGTTTCTTGGTAGTCTCAACTACATAGCAGATTATTATGAAAATCTTGCTAAAGATACTGCCATATTACATGTTCGGCTTAAAAAGAATCTTGGCCCTTGGACAGATGAACATTCTCAGGCAGTCCAAAGAATTAAAAATAAAGTTAAATGTTTGCCTTGTTTATCTCTTGCTAACCCTAAGTATTTCAAAATTGTTGAAACTGATGCTTCAGACTTAGGCTATGGAGGAATCCTCAAACAAATAATACCTGATACATCAAAAGAAGTTTTGGTCAGATTTACTTCTGGAAAATGGAATCCTACCTAGGAAAAATATTCTACTATTAAGAAAGAGATGCTTTCTATTATAAAATGCATTTCTAAATTTCAAGATGATCTTCTTAATAAGAAATTTTTATTCAAAATTGATTGTAGCTCAGCTAAATCAATTATTGAAAAAGATGTTAAAAATCTTGTTGCTAAGCAAATCTTTGCTAGCTGACAATTTCAATTATCTATGTTTGAATTTGATATTCAACACATTAAAGGTGAAAATAATTCACTTGCTGATTATCTAACTCGTGAATTTTTGCAGGGAAAAAATGATGACCCCATATAGGGGTAGAGGCCGCGGTTATGGCCGTGGTGGAAGAGGGAGTAACAATATGTTACCCCATCCAGAATCAAACATTCCTCTAATAGGGGATTAGACTACAGTTTACAAAGGTAGAAAAATGCAGCAATTGCCTGCATCTTCATCAAAAAAGGAAGATATTCCTTCCTCATCCTCTAATAAAAATACTTCCTACAAGGAAGTTGCGGTTAATAACCCACCTCAAGAGCAAATGGATTATTTTGAAAATCCAATAACTGAAAAAATCATGTATATTGATGATGAAGATATTAAGATCAATCCAAATGATGGATGGTCTATCAATGTTAGATACCTCGAATCAAGAGGATATCCAGGTCTTCATGGAAAGTCTAGACCTCACCTAGAAATTCTTCTAACTGTTACCGAATCGGTAACATTTACTCACCATTATCAGAACAATAATCCTGAAAATTTTATAAACTTCAATAAATGTCATATTAACAAAATTTTGTTACCTAGAGAATGGGGTCTCAACCCAAATGGTGAAAAAGCAATAAAAATTGCAGAAGGAGAGTATATTTACTTTAATTACTGGGACTATGTCCAAGCTTTTACTAAAGCTTTTTATTATCAAAATCCTAAGAATAAGCACTCTTGGTTTTTCTCAATAAACCCAGAGATAGTTAATAAACCTATACCAAATTGCTTTTATGAATGGTGGACTAAATTTGGTCTGTCTTTGGAAATATTACCTAAAGAGTTACTGGATTTATACAATCCCTGGTGCGACAATAGTCCACTTGTTATAAATATTTTATCTAACAATTTGATCACCGGACAATGTCCATTTTTGTTCTTTGCCAAATTTCAGATTCCTTGGATATGGAGATGGTCAGTCACCATATCTCAAGATAAATTCAACATCCCCATTTTAGAAAGAAATGTCTTCTATAAATGGTGGAACAAAATGAGTTCCGAAGAGGTCTAGAATAAAGTAATATTAATTCAAACAGCTATAGCTGAAGACCAAAATAATAAGGTCAATGAGCAAAGTTCCCAACAAATGTCTATGGGAAATTTGAATAACTTCTTCCAGAGAAAATATCCAAATGAATCGGAAGATGAAATCATGATTAGAGCATTGGATTATATGAAGAACCAATTCTTCTCCAACTTCCCAACAAAATCAGCAAAAGATGAAGATTCATCTATGAAGACCAGCTCTTCCATGGGATCAATTGATTCCCACAACTTTGACTGCTTGGCAGGAGAAGCTCAAGCAGATGACCCTACTGCAAGAATTTCTGGGACGCAATGATTCAATTTATGGCGCAGAAAGCAAAAGGAAAAGCAATGAAATAAGAATCCAAAGACAAACAAAAGAAGACAAGAAAAATAATATTATCTTGTCTAAAGAATCAAAAACAAATATATGAAACAAAAAAAAAAGAATCTCAAAACAAAGAGATAAAAACAAGAAAAGGAATCTTATTTTGTCAAGAGAATCTCAAATTTTTTGTTTTTTGTCATAATTAATGTGTCGATGGGGCCCAGTGAGTACCCGACATTAATTATACAACTTGTTTAGTAGTTTACCGGCTATTGTAAGTAGTTGTTATCGGCTTAAATAGTAAGCCTTAGCTTCCCTATATAAAGGGATCTAAGTTTCTTTTGTAAATCAAGTTTTTGAAGTTGAAATATATAAGTTTTTAAAAAATCTTCTCTACCATCTCTCTATAATCCTCTATCATTATATTAATTTTGATCCTGATTCCGCTGTAATACACATTTTATATATATATATATATATATATATATATATATATATATATATATAAACAGATGGTTAAATGCTTGAGGTACACTTGCATTTCCATATTCAATAGATGTTGTGAGCAGATTTATGGAGAAAACTAAACTGTCACATATACAAACAATTAAGAACCATCTGATATCTTAAAGTTACAATAAACCATGACATCTTATTATTTGATTAGATTGTCAGATCTAATTAATATTTGTAAGTCCAATTATTATATAAAAAAACATTATCTGGTCTAATTAAATTGAATAATTGCCTCAATCGTGCGGATTTCAACTATTTGCCCACCATGGATTATATATAATTCATATGAAAAAGTTTGTTATGTGAGTCAAAAAGGAAACAAAGATATGAAATATTTATTTAATGATATAGTATGGGATAGTTTCTCATGAGTTGTGTGATGATGAAATGATATGCATTACTAAGAAAGATAATAATTTAGTATTACTATTGTAGCATGCGCGTAAAGGATCCATAGAGAACTAGTGACGTGCGATATGGCACTTACCAACAATAAAATAATCAGAATAAAATAACAATGAAATTAAATTAAATACTATTTTATGTGTCTCATAAAATAAATTTGTAAAAGAGTGTATTATCTGGTTTTCAAAAGCTAGTGTATGAGTTTTACTCAAAAATTCAAAGAGTGGAGATGAACAAGACGTGGATCAAACTCAATAAAAGATTGATTAGATCATTGTAATATTTGTGCAATACATAACTAGATTTAGTATTTAGTATGGATGTTACGAGTAGATTCATGGAGAGATCGAAAAAGTCTCACTTGACAGTGATCAAAAGAATCCTAAAATATATTAAAGGAATTCTTTGTTGCTAAATTGTCTTTCTCGTATCGAATACGGGACAAAAATACAATTTATTTGGTTTCAGTGATTCTAATTGATGTGGTGATAAAGATGATAGAAAGTTAACAGTTGGATACATCTTTATGTTTGGTAGAATATCAATCTCATGGTGTTCGAAGAAAGAACCGGTGGTAGCACCCTCGTCTTGTGAAACTAAGTACATTGTGGCTTCGTTGTGTGCGTATATCAAGCCTTGTGGTTCATGAATCTATTGAAGGAGTTGGGTAGTTATGAGGGTGAGGCTACTACACTTCTTGTTGATAATATTTCTGCGATCAACCTTGGGAGCAAGCACATAGAGATGCGGTTTCAGTATTGAGAAAAATAGTGAGTGAATGCAAGTTACGATTGGGTTATTATTGAAGTGAAGATCAAGTAGCGGAGTTGTTGACCAAGGGATAACAAATGAGGTGTTCAAGGGGTCGAAGAAAAACTTAAGCATACTGAACTTGAACCAATTGAAATGAGATGATGTATTGAAAAAACTATTTTTCTGTCATTTCTGTTGGTGTAACGGATTATATTGTTTAGGGTAACCGGTTACACCAATTTTTATATCTTCACTGTTTGTTGACCATGTGATATCAAGTTGCATTGTTAACAAGGACGAGCCACCAACCATGATGATTCTTTGCAAGACCTTCTGTTATTCTCTTATACTTATGATTTTTGGACCTTTAACCTTTATAGCCAATTCTTTTTCCAAAATATAGATATTAGTTTTTCTATAAAAAAAAAGTATCCAAATACAACATTTTAATACTGAAATACAAAACGAATGTATGATGGTAAGAATAATATTTGGTGAGAAGATATTATGATGCAATGCATGGGTGGGGATGGGGGCTGGCACTTTGTAAAATGGAAAGATCACAATCACATCAAGGTTTGATCTCATACTGTGCATTGGAATAATTTTTGGTACGAATTAGGAAAGAATTAGGCAACAGATAATTGCACTTTTATTTCTACAAAAGCCACTCCTACCACACAATTTTTTACTTTTTTCTTTTTCTCTTCGGTCGGTCGAAGAATAATAATTGAGTTGAGAATAAGGAATAGAATAGCTGTCACAATAATATAAAGCTACCCTTAACCATTCATTTGTTTGTCTTACATGATTTTTAATCAAATAATTATACATTTTGAGTTTAATAATAAAGTATTATTGTTTATTGGGTGGATGAGGTAGCTCAGTTGATATTTGCTTGCTGTGTAGGGTAAGTCGTTGATCCAGGTTCAATCATTGACAACAGTATTTTCTTTGTAAATAAGTTGTTGATGGTTTATAAATCAATAACTTTAAAACTAAAATAAAAATATTACGTCCGAGGAATTTCCAACACAAGAAAAGAAATCTATTATTTTGAATTAGTACAATTAGTCTGATTGAGAACAAGAATTCAATATTGTTTAATGTCTCTTCTTAAACCTAGTGACTTTCTATTTAGAACTACAAAAATAAAGGACTTAATGCCTCTCACTTTCTCTCAATCATTAATCCCAAGTGATCACTACAAAAATCATAATAATGATTATTGAATTACAACTCAACTAAACAAACTAAATCATATGCTTTAAGATATGAATGAAAAGGCTAGAGTGGTGTACAAGCAACACACAAAGGACTCAAATAAAATCCTAATATGAAGAATCTTCAATTAAGCTCATTGTCTTCAATGTTAGAAGGAGTTTCTTTAAATAGATATCTATAGATAGATTTTTCCAATGGCCATTTGAATTTTAATCATTCAGATATTGTGGAGATTTGGTTAAGATTTGTTTTTCAAAACATCTCCACTAAACGATTTCATTTAATTTGAATTTAAATTTGATCTTATTAAATTATCAAACAAATCTAACGAATTAGATTGCTGAAAGATAGCAGCAAATCAATCATACATGAATCCAGAAGCACGCTCAAAAATCACATAAAAATGCACTAAAGCTCAACAAGGACCAGATGAACCATACCTATTAGAACATCGTGTCCTACATATGTCATTTCTTAACCAAAATATCTTGCAAATTTTTTGTTATTTTGCATAATGTAGTCAATCAAAAAGGAACAACAAACCCCCCCCCCCTAGAATTTTTTGGCAAAACAAGCAATACACACTTAGAATCATAAGCAAACCACACACAAACACTTAGGGAGAACAACAACAACAACAGAAGTACAAAATCATAATAACACACTTCAGTAACACGCATCAGAAGTGCAAGTGGTTGCTACACATCAATCAGTCAGTCACACAATGATACTACCATAATTAGTCAAGCACACAAGCCAACATGCATGCACACATACAAGGTCAGTATTAGTCAGCAGAACACACCACTACACTACACAAAAATAATCAGAACATCAAAGTTCACACACACTCAGTAGATCAGCTCACATATGCTTAATGTCCAGATTTTATGTTCATCAGGTAAAAGCATAAGCAAAAACAAACCAAAGCACACATCTATAAGACATGTTGTATGCAAACAACTAGTCACTACTCCACAAACACATTAGAACATCCATTATAGTAGAAATAGTACATACACACCAACAAATGTAGTACATACACAATATTACTCCCCTTTTTGCCACAATTTGTCAAAGGTGTTAAAAGAAAGAAACCCATAAAACATGAACCATTGACATTTGCAAAGCCACAAATACCAAAGTTGGATTATAGACCTAGGTACAAGGGCAAAAACAATCATAACATCTTTCTTCAGAAACATCACAAATAACTCCAGTCAGATGACTTCAGTCTTTAGAGCTTGATTCTTCCTCTTCACTTAAGAATACTGCATCTTCCTCACTGAGTAGATATTTACTCTTGATGATTTCCAATCTTGATCGATCTCTTTAAATAAATTTGAATCTCTTAATTATTCTTGATGTATTAGATTAGTTGACATCCTCCAAAGACGCACATGATAAATCAAGTCTTTATTAGGAAGTTTGAAATATTTGTTACCAGTATGAGACAGATGTCTCACAGATCGTGGAACATTTTACTTAACATCTATCTAAGTAACACAATTATGAATCTTGAACAAATCAAATAAAATCTTTACTTGATAAACATCACAATTTAAAATTATCAAGTGAAGGATTAATAATAACTCTCTTGAAAAAAAAACTAACCCAAATATTCCTTAAAAGAAAATACAATTAAATATTTTCTTGAAATTTATGGATTAATAAAATTCTCCCAAACGTAATCGTCTAATCATAATAGAAATAATACAGGTTTTCTAACCAAATGTTGAACAAAAAATTAAGTGCAGTAAGAATAGTCTACGCGTAAAGATGTCACATAACATGTTAAGACATCTTGCTAAATAAGTTGCTTATAAAAATAATCCAATCACACAAGCAGGAAGAACACCAAAGTGAGCCAGAACAACAAAGACCAATTGCAAAAACCAACAAACCAGCAGCAGATCCGAAAAACAAACAAGATGTTATAGAGATTGTTCTAGACATTCTTCAGACATAATTAATTGAGTGCAGTGAAACCAAAACATGTAAGCCAATCAGAACCATGAGTACGAGCTTAAGATCACAACAACAAGACACAACTTCTTATGAACACTACTAGTTGGCAGCAATAGTATTTCTTTCAAATCATCATATCACCATATCCCTCTAGATATCTCAAAATGGGAAATGTATAATAGAAAAATCCAGCCCTAGGCATAGGTACTAGGTACAAATAACACAAGAACACATACCCTGAAATTGTAGTAGCAACAATTTTTTTCTTCAGACGGACATATGTCAAACACATTGTTTGGAACAATGTACTTATGTAGCAGCAACAACAAGTTGAAGTGAAAAAGCTCCAACATTTTTTCCATAAAAATCCAGATTAATTTCATCAACAAGTGCACAAATGTTTGACACAATGTCTACCACATCTTTCCCAAATTTAGTATGTAACTCAAAATCAAAATACTTAGGGAAACACCAATATAGTCATCACAAATAACAATGTATTTCTTTTGAACATTCAAATTATTATAGATTGGATAGGGAACACCAATAACCGGTTAGATGCCATGAGACTCAACATCTTAAACCAATTGACAAATATAACATTTTCCAATTTCCAAGGTACCATGAGTTCCTACTTGGTACTGAAAACCAGTGATGCAACAGATGATTGCTTCTGGTTACAGACTTAGAAAATTATCAAAACAAGATTCATCAATAATATAAACATATGGAGGCCCAATGTATAGGAAATTTTTCCCAACAAATAGCTTGTTCCTGAAAATCAGCAACCCATCAGGAATATGATCAGTATATTTTGATGCACATTCTTCTACTATTGTACTGGCATTTCTATAGTTTGTTTTAATAACTTTACTATTTTATTGTGTTTTTAGATTTAAGTTTATTTTTCCTTTAATTTAAATTTGTATTTTATTTTCAGTATTAACAGTTATATGATACATGTTCATTGTGCAGACCATAATTTTAGTTACGAGAATCAGATTGATGTGTTCGGATAGGCATTGGAAAGTTAAGAGAAAGAGCTATAAGTTTCGTGTTGAATTCAAAAGATGATTCGAGTGAAGTAGTGTCAAATAATTCGTTGAAGTTTCAGACTTTAGAGAATAACCAATTTTGGGCTAGTTTTTAGGTTTTTTCGACCCGTTAGAATTAGAAAGGGAAATCGTTATTTTTTAAGATAGACAGTCGTGGTACTATTCACTCTCTCTCATATTTTTCATTCACGAAAATTAGAGGTTAGGATATGACTTTCATTGAGAACTAAAGTTCGCACGGTTGATTTTCTATAATTGGTTTCCGCCAATACTTTGAGGTTTTATAAATTTCAATTTAATTTTGATTTCTTTCCAATTATTTTTATAAACAAATTTTTTCAATTCTATTACTTTTGTTTGCTTAATTTAATTGTTGCTTATAGGATAGAGTTGATTAAATTCTATTGTTGCATGATCCTTAACTTTAAACACATTAGCATAGCTTTTTTGTTATCGTGCTTGATTAAATCACATTTGCTTAATTTGTGAAACCTTAAATTCGCTTGCTTAATTTGGATAGTAGGAACATACATCAAATAATACGAATTGCGCTTGTCAGTGGGTATTGTAATCGAATAGGGTCAAATCCGCTTAGGGAACTGAAAATTATATTAACCAATGATAAGTTAGGAAATCAAAACAGTAGATCAGCTTATTTCAATCACTTATTATAATCACTTATTATCAATCAAACCTAAACCCCCCATAAAGCATTACTTTAGTTGGTTAATTCAATAAAAGAATCCTTGTGATACGAAATTCGAGTGTCACTACCCTAAACTACACCTAAACTCGTTTTTGACCTATGTGCAACAGCGAATCAGAATACCATCATTCTTAACCATAAATTCCTTTATCAGCTTAGGATAACCATATCCAACATTCAAAACTGTCTTCAAAAAATGAGTATCACTAAGAAGATCCATAATTTCACTATAATGTAGTGATTTAACATAGTGTTATTCTTCCTCCTCACTTACAGTTTCCTCTTCTTTAGTCGTAATCTTGTCAATAAAGGGAACCTTATCAAACCCCGCAGGCTTGCTTCTATCTGAAAAGTCATCAATCATTGAAGAGGAAAACTTCACACACTTTCCTCTATCATACACCTTTATATAGTCCTTGATGCCTTCAACATTACACTCAGTAGAAATGACCCTAATGAATTCCTTGACCAGTTTTTCATAGCAAGGACTACCATCAGTTACAGTTCTCGTTAACCCAGCAGCTTTCAGCAACTCCATAATCTTTATACAATCAAAATATTTTTTTCCTAGCTCTCTTTCACAAACAACCCTTATTTGGAAAGCATACTTCCACTTTTGAACACTTGTTTCAGAATGAAATGAAATATTATCCATGGGAGCATAAGGGATATGTATTATCTTTCTACCAACCTTTATCTTTATAGTGTGCGCAATATCCTGGACATCTTCTTCAGCATCTATCTCAGAGTCATTTTATTCACATCATTATTACCAAGGTAAGTTTGCTCATCCTTCCCCTGAGTTAGAAAATCGGTCACCAGCATGTCATACAGGTTTTTTGGCACAATCTGATTGACATTTTCATTACCATCTTTAGTGACATTTTGAGCATTTGGTTACTCCACAATAGTTGAGTGCAACTACTTCTAACAAATATACTTTGGGAATCAAAGGTGTAGTCCTTCATTTGCTTCACTTTAAAGTCAAAAAAATATGTAACATCTCCTACCATGCTCAACTCAAATTTAGATTTCCTTTTTTGAGCAAAATGTTCCAACATCTTACTTAACATCCTATAAAACACAATATCTTCAACATAAATGTGAGCTATCATCATATTTTCATTGTCTTCCATATTGACACCCCTCATGTTATTGATATCATAAGTAACAACCATATTGAATTCCATATAATAATTCTTCTCAATATTACCATAAACGTCAATGACATTATTACTAACATTCTAATTGACTTCCACATTCAAGTATCTATTGAGGAAGACACGTTTTACATCCTGTCGCTCCCGATAAATGGGACTGGCCCTGATAAAGGTACAGACGCGAACGGTCGGCGAAAGGATGAAATGAAAAGAGTCGTCAGCTAGGCATTTTTATCCCGAAGGAAAGGTAATGCTGCATAAACCTAAGAAAGATATGGATAAGACGGTTGCGAACCAGAGAGACTGAGAAAGGGGGTTGGTTACAACCTGGGAAGGTATTAGCACCCAGATTGTCCGTCGTACTCGACGGGATCCACGCTTAAAAGATTTGTGTTTTAAAGGGGTAGTGTCAGTGCAATCTGTGTATAAAAGGGGTGGAAAAGGATGTACAGGTGTCAGTGTAAAAGAAGTGTAAAGTGTGATATGTATAGTGTCAGTGTAAGGACGAGAGTGAAATGCTCATGATAATGAGGCTAAAGAATAAGGCTAGAAGGAGGGGGAATATACAGAGACTTTTGTTCGATAACTGTTAAGTTATGCCTACGTATCCTCTCGTGCAATGAGGAAGTCAGAACACCGTAGTTCGACCCAAAGAGACTGAAAGATGAATTGACAAATGAACTGCTTGCTTGTCTATGCTCAAGTGTATGACCTGTCTGGCTCAAGTGCTTACTGTCTTGCATTAGACGGAAGAAGCGAGTTCTCGTTTGTGAGTGAGGGAGATGAGAAAAGAATCCCGAAGGAGACGATTATTGTTTGTTTTTGAGTTTTCAGTCTTTTATTGCTTTTGAGAATTTGTCATAAGTTAATGAGCTTAAGCCTAAACCAATGGGTTAGTAAACTCATCACATCTTCCCTCTGATTAGGGGTAATGAGAATACCTTAAGTGTGAAGTCAGCTTCTCACACTTAATCACCCCGATGTAGGATTAAGATCATTAACCTACTTGTGATTATTTAGATGTTTTTGTTGTTTTTGTTTAGTGTTAAGTAATGAGGTTAAGCCATAATCAGGGATTAAACAGACTCATTACACCATCCTAATAGAAGGATAATAGATGAGAATGTTTAAGCTGAGGAAAGCTCCTCAACTTAATCCATGATTAGGGATTAAACTCATGACAAAACAAAGCCTTTATTAGATGGATTTTAATTAGTGATATGATGATGAAGTGATTTTTAGGGTTTGTAAGACAACTTGAGGAGGACTTGTCCATTAACACTAGGGTTAGTCCTTCTTAACCAATTAAGGAAGAATTAGAACCCCAATGCAAGGCCCAAGTTACAAGCTTGATGTCTTGATGATTATTTAAGTGAATTGATTAAAGGATTTAAACACATGAAGGGTTTAACACTTAGGATTAAAGTTATACACTCCATCCTAATAGAAGGATGCAGGCATAAGCTTAATCACAAAGCCTTAAAGCCTTTAGGGTTTAGTCCCTGATTATGAGGTGAGAAGAGAAGACTCAATGAGACACAAAGGTAAAATCTAAATGGGGGACTAATCAAAACCCTAATCATTGTCATGCTTGGTTATTCCTGAGGTTTGTGAGGTTTAAGAAAGAAATCTTCAATGGAACCACCAGGAAGCAGATGAATGGAGCAAAGAGAAGCAAAGCAACTTGCTTCATTTAAGAAGACAAGTCACTTGAAGAAAGAAGGTAAGATGAAGAAGAAAGAGCAAGATCAATCTCAAACACATAACAAAATGCAGCAAGGATGCATAAGAGAGATGAAAGGAAGTTGTGAGAAGTGAAGGCAAATTCACTTCTCAAAGTAACTTACCACCTGAAAAGTTAGTGAAAGAAATGCAATGCAATGCAAAATGAGATGGAATGGCATGATGCAAACCAAAACCAGAAGCATATATGAGATGATAATGATGCTATGAGATGATGCAAACATGGAACAAAGCATGGGGATGATCATACAAACTTATGGATGCAAATGAAGCAAGTTAAGAACCATGATCATACATGAAATGTTATGAAGTGCAAATGGCATACAACTAGGCAAATACAAGATGCAATGATCAAACATGATTCTAATATGTCTTAAGATGTCTAATGGATCAAGAGGATGCATGAAATTTTATGGCAAGTCAAGGTATGCAAGCAAATGCAAGATGAATACAAAAGGAAGCCCAAATTAGGGTTTATGATCAATGCAACAAACAAAAACCAAAATCAGAAGCAAACATCAAGATAAAAAATTGAAAATGCATCAAATGGAACCCTAACCCTACACAAACTCACTGCCCAAAGGAGGGGTTCTAACTCTTAACCTAATGAGGGTTATGAATTTCCTAAGATTTCTAGGGTTTTAGGGTACCTTAACAAGAAAAATGTCAAACAAAATGAAAATGAAAGATCAAATCATGCCAATTTAGTCTCACAAACTACATGATATGCAAGACACAATGCAAAAAGAACCAAAGTCCAACTCTCAATGGTTAGGCAGAAATGAATTTTTGAACATTGGATCAAAATAATGCTTTGAAATTGAATTAATTCCATGGAAAATTATCAAAATGCATTAAGATCAAAAAAGAAATTTGGTTTGAGGGTTGGACAATGTTTCTAAATGATTTTAAAGGTTTCATGAATTTTTTGGTGATTTTTAAATACCTAAAAGTATTTTTAATTAATTAATTCTCATTAATTAATTAAAAATAAACTTTTAAATGATTTAAAAATATTTTTTAATGCAAAAAATAAAAATAAAAATGTTTTTGGTTTCTGAAAATTAATAAAAGTTTGTACAAAAATTTTCAGAATTTTTAAAATTGTTTTGCTATTTTAATAAATTGGAGAAAAGAAATGAAATAAAATGCAAAATAAAATGAATTAATGGGAAAGTCAACCAGATCAATGGCCAGCATTCAAATGATACACGCGGGAGTTGACTGGCACGTGTTTGGATGGCTGAGATTCACTCTAAAATTTGAATTTAATTAATCCTTATTAATTACACAAATGACTGGATTAGGGTTTAATGGAAGATCTGGACCCTCCAAACACGCGTCAGTCAAGCAAAGTCAACCAATCCTACGCTCAGAATTCAAACTCTCATTAATTACAGGGATTAGCCCTAATCATTTTCAGGTGGCCGGAGAAGACTTCCGGTCGTCTTCTCCGGTGGGACTCCCACCTGAAAATCTCTAAAATCCTCAAAACTTCACAAAAATGAAAACTAAAAGCCCAGAAATCATCCCCACACATCACTGAATCAAAACCCCCATTCAAACATCATTTTTCATTCATCAATCGGCCTAATCGAAGCAAAACGTTTCTAGGGGAAAAAATTTCAGACAGTTCATACATGCTAGTTTCTCAATCATTTTCAAAAGTAAACACATATTCATGATCAGGGGAGTGCATAGAAGCTTTTAAGAACTTAAAAACATGTTTCTGGAAAAAAGTTTTGAGATGACTACCTGAACTGAAGCTTTTGATTCAGGAGCTTTCTGGCTGTTTCTTTGGCTCAAATCCACTCCAATGATCCTCCTAAGAAGCTTGCAATGCTTGTTTCAAGTTTAGAATGGATGGTTTGAAAGATGGCAGAAGTTCTGTTCAATGGCAAGTGGTGATCGTGTTTTTGATTCAATGGCTTTCAGGCTGTTTTAAGGGTTGGTTTGTGTTCAGTGAAGCATGGTGAGATTGTTTGTGAAGTTGGTTTGTGTGTTTGAGGCTTGTGCTGAGAGTTTCGAAGACTCTTGCAAATGGAGTGGAAAATGAGAATACTCAGTTAGAGAAGGCTTCAGGCTTGTGTTGTAGTTGCTTTGGCTTGCTTTTTGCTTGTATAAACAATTGGGATTGGTCAGAAGAAGTGATGTGTGCTTTTGTGATAGGTATGGCTCAAGTTGCCAAAATGTCAAAGTTGTGTAAGAGAAGCATGGGCTACTTTCTAGCCAAGGAAAAAAGATGTGTCCTGCGCAGCATGATGTGGGGAGAACCCTAGGATTGATCAGCAAGCCAGCAAGCAAGTGGGTTGTGACTTATGATGAGTTTTGCAAGTTGGTTCACTTTTGATTCTTATGAGATATCTTGCTCCATAAGCCATAAAAATGAGAGATTTCTTGGTGCAATCTGACTTTTAGGACTTGTATGATCATGTTGTGAAGTTTAGAAGTCCATTTGATAACTTAATTTGCCTTGAGAAGTGAATTTGCAACTTTGCCTCTTTGGTGGAAAACTTCAAATTTTGTGATTTTTGCCAACTTTGACAAGCCATAACTTTTGATCCAAAATGAATTAGGTCATGTTCTTGTACTTTTTGAAAAGGGAATGATCCATTCTACAACTTTCATGACCAAAGTTTTTCCATTTGAATCATTTTTGAATCAAAAAGTAAAGGTTGAAAAAGTTTCCTAAAATGGTAATTTCATTAAAAAAGTCAAACTTTCCCAAAAAGTCAACTTTGCAAAAGACTTGAAATTCTTCAATTTTGTGAATTTCCCACTTCTTCTATGATCAAATAAAGATCATACACAATCAAAATGATGAAGAACACCCTTTGGTTGGGTCATTGGGGGCCTCAGATGCCCTGATTTTACACTGGCTTGCTTGAAAAGTCAACTCTTGATCAGATGACTTCCCCAAGGAATTTCTTCATGAAAATTGATATGCATACTCCCTATAACATGTAGAGACCAATGGAAACAAGAATGACCAAAAAAATTGGAGTTATGGCCTCTGAAACCAAAACCCTAATTTTAGGTCATCTGAGCAGTCAAACCTGGCTCTACTTCCATGCCATTCCCAGTTCTTGTGATTCTTTGACATTCTTGACTTTGAGAGGATATAATATGATGCTTGAACATACATGGACCCCTTTGAAGTGATTGATGACCTTTGGAGTGGCTCAAGAAGCTCTTGGATTGCTCAGATCACAAACCCTAGGTGCAGATGACTTTGAATCTATGCAGTGAATCAAAAATGTGGTATGAGATGCTATGATTGAGTTTATGCATATGAAATGATCACAAGCCATGGTGTGAATGGGTGAGGGAAAATTTGGGGTGTTTACAGCTGCCCCTATTCAAACATGAGTTAGTTGTGCAGGATGTAAGCAACGGCTTAACAGGCAAACAAGATAACTTGTGATTGAATACCAAAGACAGTCCAAAATTTGCACTCACAGAATGAAGAAGAAAAGGGATATAGATTGTAAAGGAAAATAAGGTATGATATAAAGTATGGGCGACGGAGGACGACCGTCGAGCAGAGGACGACTGCTGGGAAAGAGCAATGACGGGGACGGCCGACATGCTGGGAAAGGTGCGGGAAATAAAGCGATGACGGGGACGGCCGACATGCTGGGGATAAAAAGAATTATGATGGGGACGGCCATCAAGTAAAGCTGTAAGATTCTCTGGGGATTAATGAAAAATGATGGGGACGGCCATCAAGTTCGTAAAGCAAAGCAACCAACGATGGGGACGGCCATCGGGCTAAAAAGAAAAGGGACCACGACGGGGACGGCCATCGGGTTAAAGAATAAATGAAATAAACAGATGATGAGGTACGGTCATCAAAGGTGAAGGACGATCACCTAGCAGGGGACGGCTGCTCTGTAAGGGTTAAGATGAGGGACGGTCATCTAAGGTGGAGGACGACCACCTGGCAGGGTACGGCTGCCAAAAATATCGCGACATAGGACGAATGCCGGATAAAAAGTCAACGATGGGGACGGCCATCGGATGAGCATGATGGAGGACGACCATCAAGAGATGAAGGATGATCACCTAGCAGGGGACGGCTGCTCTCGAATGTCAGATAACCAAAATCAACAATGGGGACGGCCATTGGATAAAATGATGAAGGACGATCATCAAAAAGGTGAAGGACGATCACCTAGCAGGGGACGGCTGCTAAATATCACGACATAGGACGAATGTCGGATAGAAAAGGTCAACGATGGGGACGGCCATCGGATGAGCATGATGAAGGACGATCATCAAGAGGTGAAGGACGATCACCTAGCAGGGGACGGCTGCTCTCAAGGTTTATCATGACATAGGACGAATGTCAGATAAAAAGGAAATTTGCTTTGCGGGCGATCTACTGGGGAGTAGTAAACACGGACGAGTGTTTACATCCAAAAGAAAATAAGAGGTATAAGTGTTTGGTATTGTGTATAGATTAAAGATGCGGACGAGCATCCCTAAGACTTTGATACGGACGAGTATCAGGTAGAAACAAACGCTAGACGCATGTTCTGAGATGATGATACGGACGAGTATCAACTGGTTAACAAGGAACACAGACGAGTGTTGAATCTGAGGGGACTCTTCTGGGGAATAGTAGACACAAGACAAGTGTCTATATTCAAGAAGACAAAAGTGTTTGACACGGTGTATGGATTAAAGATGCGGACGAGCATCCTTAAGACTATGATACGGACGAGTATCAAGTAGAAACAAATGCTAGACGCATGTTCTGAGATGATGGTACGGACGAGTAC
This sequence comes from Lathyrus aphaca, assembly GCA_963966055.1. NCBI lineage: Eukaryota > Viridiplantae > Streptophyta > Magnoliopsida > Fabales > Fabaceae > Lathyrus > Lathyrus aphaca. Next base: position 25,110,572 of record OZ014524.1, on the reverse strand, counting down.
CAACTGGTTAACAAAGAACACGGACGAGTGTCGAATCTGCGGGGATGTAAATGGTGTATACGAGATACGGACGAGTATCTATATAAAGAAAACAACTAAGAGTAGTGTATATTTGAGTGTTCAATCTGCTGGAGAGAGTGACACGGACGGGTGTCAAGAGGTATATATACAAGTATATGTTTTACAAAGTGTTTGAGTAAATATACTGGGGAAGGTGACACGGACGAGTGTCAAGAAAGTTATATATATAAGTATCTGTGAGTGCAAAGGGGATACTTTGGCTTTCTACTGGGGGTATGACACGGACGGGTGTCAAGAAACATCTGCAATACGGATGGTCTGTTTGTAAAGAGTGCTCGGGCGACTTTACTGGGGAATCATGACACGGACGGGTGCCAGGAAGTATCTGTATTTGTTAGTGAAAATGCCTTAGCTCTCTGTTGGGGAATCTGGGGAGCATTCTGTATATTGTTGATGGGTTGCTATTATTCACAAGTGTTTGATTCAGACCATGGCTTATGATTATGCTACATGTTTGATTTTTGCCGTAATGCTCCGTATTAAACGGAATGCTACGCTCTGTGGTAAAAATATGATGCGAATGCTATGATTATGCAAAAGATACCGATCCGGGATTCGGATCCCGTTGCTGTGAAGATCTCTGGTTGATCTGTTTGAAATGAACATCCCAGCTGGGGATGAGATCATTGGTAGATCTGACAAGATGTATCTGCTTGGGGATATAGGTCACTGATAGACCCATTCCCGTAATGAGGGACCCAGCTGGGGTTTGAGGAAGTCCTCGTCACTCTGTTGTGATTCCTTTGTGTGCTGCTCTTTTGGATAGAGGCTGAGACTCTGTGGGGAAGCGGTTCCCTGTTCTTTTTGTACTTGGATGGCAACTCATCTGGGGAGAAACAACAAGTGGCAACTCGGCTGGGGAGAAAACACTTTGAGTTGCTAAGACTGAGTGTTGATTTGTTAGCTTGCTGGGGTGAAGCTTTCATGCCCCATGTTGCGCTTTTGAATACCTGCGATCCTGCAAAGACAGAGGGACGCACAAGTAATCCCGAGGTATCCCTCACCGGATTCCATCATAGGAGTTTAGGCACCCCCGGGAGTAAGTATATTCCCTGCAAGCACGTAGTTCTTATTTTTGAAGATAAACATCTTTGTTCATGCAATCCGTTTTTTAAAGACATCAGACATTCTTTGCAAACAATATGTACAAGATGAAACATGACTGAAAATCTGATTTTATTAATTCATGTGTCCTGAATTGGCAAGATATAGTCAAAGAAACATATCTCCTAAAATGAGGAGATTGTTATAAATTGAGGAACAAAAGATGCTGGCAATGTTGACGACGCTTTGAGGAGCTTCCCTTTCGCTATGACTTGTATGACTTTTGACGTTCTTCTCGTCTTGCTTTTTGAAGAAGGTTGATTCTGACAGAAGCTTGATCCTTTCGAAGCTTACCAAGTCGTGAGTGATACAGACGAATTCAGCATGCAGTTGTTCGCTTATTCCCTCATTTTGCATGGATCGCCCTTTCGGGTTTTCAATCCATCGGGATACCCATTTTTGCCTGAGTTGTCCAATGTGGCTTTTCAACTCAGCGGGTGCACATTTTTGTTTATTTTCCCTTATTTTTGCCCGAGTCTTTTATTCTGTTTTTGACTCGCCGGGATGCCCTATTTTTGCCTGGACTTACATTCTGTTTTTATGTCCAGCGGGTCATTTTTATGCGAAGTATTTTTTAACTGCATCTGAATTCACAAGGGACGGGAAGTCTTCACCATCCATGGTGCTGAGCATGAGTGCTCCACCCGAGAAAACTTTCTTTACTACAAATGGTCCTTCATAATTTGGAGTCCACTTGCCCCTGTGGTCTGTATGAGGAGGGAGGATTCTTTTCAGCACAAGATCTCCTACTTGGTACTCTCGGTGCCTGACTTTCTGATCGAAGGCTCTCTTCATTCTTTTCTGATACAACTGCCCATGACAGATTGCAGCCAATCTTTTCTCTTCAATCAGACTCAGTTGCTCGTATCGGGATCGGACCCATTCTGCTTCGTTCAGCTTAACATCCATCAGTACCCGTAGGGAGGGTAATTCAACTTCAACTGGTAGGACTGCCTCCATACCATACACAAGCTGATACGGTGTTGCCCCAGTGGATGTTCTGATTGACGTGCGGTACCCATGCAAGGCAAATGGTAGCATTTCATGTCAGTCTTTGTAGGTGACTACTATCTTCTGCACAATCTTCTTGATATTCTTGTTAGCTGCCTCAACAGCGCCATTCATCTTTGGCCTATAAGGAGAAGAATTGTGGTGTTGGATCTTGAAGTCCCGGCATAGCTCTGCCATCATTTTATTGTTTAAGTTGGAACCATTATCAGTAATGATTCGCTCGGGAACTCCGTACCGACAGATGATATCTCTCTTCAGAAATCGGGCTACCACTTGCCTTGTAACGTTTGCATAAGAAGCTGCTTCAACCCACTTGGTAAAATAGTCAATGGCTACCAAGATGAATCTGTGACCATTTGAAGCAGTCGGCTCGATCTTGCCAATCATATCAATGCCCCACGTGGCAAAGGGCCAGGGTGAAGACATTATATTCAAAGGATTGGGAGGCACATGCACTTTATCCGCGTAGATCTGACATTTATGGCATTTTCTGGCATAGGCACAACAGTCTGCATCCATCGTGATCCAGTAATAGCCTGATCTTAGCAACTTCTTTGCCATTGCATGCCCTCCCGCATGGGTACCAAAGGATCCTTCGTGCACCTCGTGCATTAACAAGTCTGCTTCTGCCCTACCAATGCATCTGAGGAGTACCATATCAAAGTTTCTCTTGTACAGGGATCCATCAGTATTCAGAAAGAAACTACCAGCAAGCCTTCTCAAAGTCTTCTTATCATTGGAAGATGCCCCAGGTGGGTATGTTTGATCCTCCAAGAAACACTTAATGTCATGGAACCAAGGCTTATCATCTTTGACAACATCTGCTGCAAATACATATGCTGGTCTATCGAGTCTGGACACTGAAATCTGAGGCACAAAGTTGGCGGCTTGAACTTTGATCATTGACGAAATGGTAGCCAGAGCATCTGCAAACTGATTCTCGTCCCGAGGGATATACTCAAGCTTGACCGTTGTGAAGAAAGTCAATAACCTTCTTGTATAATCCCTGTAAGGTATCAGATGATCCTGGTGGGTATACCATTTGCCGTTGGTTTGATTAACTACCAGAGCTGAATCTCCGAATACAGTCAATGTCTTGATCCTGAGGTCAATGGCTTCCTCAAGACCCATAATGCAAGCTTCGTATTCAGCTTCGTTGTTAGTGCAGTTGAAAGTGAGTTTTGCCGAGAAAGGCAGGTGAACTCCTTTAGGTGTAATGAGTACTGCACCAACACCACGACCATTCATGTTAACAGCCCCATCAAACATCATAGTCCATTCTTCTTCTGGGTCAGGCCCTTCAGTGTGAATAGGCTCTTCATGATCTTTTGCTTTTATGAACATGATGTCTTCATCAGGGAAGTCAAATCTCATAGGCTGGTAATCATCAATAGGTTGCTCAGCAAGATATTCAGACAGTACACTGCCCTTGATAGCTTTCTGAGAGGTGTACTGGATGTCATATTCTATGAGGATCATCTACCATCTTGCAACCCATCCAGTAAGAGCTGGCTTTTCAAAAATGTACTTAACTGGGTCCATTTTTGAAATCAATAAAGTGGTATGGGTCAACATATACTGTCTCAGTCGGCGAGCAGCCCACGCTAAAGCACAACAAGTTTTCTCGAGCAGTGAATAACGTTGTTCACAGTCGGTAAACTTTTTGCTCAGGTAGTAAATTGCATACTCTTTTCGACCAGACTCGTCATGCTGGCCCAACACACACCCCATCGATTCTTCTAATACCGTCAAGTACATTATCAGAGGTCTTCCTTCAACTGGAGGCATAAGGATTGGTGGTTCTTGCAGGTATTCTTTGATCTTGTCAAAAGCCCTCTAGCAATCTTCATTCCACCTGACCGTCTGTTCTTTTCTTAACAGCTTGAACAAGGGTTCACAAGTTGCAGTAAGGTGAGATATGAACCTTGAAATGTAGTTCAATCTACCCAAGAACCCTCGAACTTCTTTTTCAGACTTTGGTGCAGGCATTTCTTGAATGGCTTTGACTTTATCAGGGTCAACTTCAATCCCTTTCTCGCTTACAATAAAACCCAGCAGCTTACCAGATCGCACCCCGAATGTGCATTTGTTGGGGTTCAGCTTCAGTTGGTACTTCCTCAGACGCTTGAATAGTTTCAGCAGATTTACCAAGTGGTCTTCTTCTGTGAGGGACTTGGCAATCATGTCATCCACATAACATTCGATTTCTTTATGGATCATATCGTGGAATAATGTCACCATAGCCCGTTGATACGTTGCACCAGCATTCTTCAGTCCGAACGGCATCACCTTGTAACAGAACGTGCCCCAGGGTGTGATGAAGGTTGTCTTCTCCATGTCTTCAGGTGACATCTTAATCTGATTGTATCCTGAAAATCCGTCCATGAAGGAGAATATCGAGAACTGAGTCGTATTATCCACCAATACATCAATGTGAGGTAAAGGGAAGTCATCTTTCGGGCTAGCTCTGTTCAGATCCCGGTAGTCAACACACATTCTTACTTTGCCGTCTTTCTTAGGCACAGGTACTATATTAGCAACCCACGGCGGATAGCTAGTTACAGCAAGGAACCCGGCGTCCCACTGTTTCTGTACCTCTTCTTTGATTTTCATTGCCATGTCTGGGCGAGTACGGCGCAGTTTCTGTTTAACCGACGGGCAGTCTTCTTTTAATGGCAGCTTGTGCATGACGATATCGGTGTCCAACCCCGGCATATCTTGATAAGACCAAGCAAACACATCCACATATTCCTGAAGCAGGTCAATCAGTTGTTTCTTCACAGAGTCTTGTAAGCAGGCCCCGATTTTAACTTCTTTCACATCTTCATCTGTACCAAGATTAATTGTTTCTACCTCCTCCTGATGAGGAGTGATAACCTTCTCCTCTTGTCTCAACAACCTGGCTAGCTCTTCAGGAAGCTCGTAATCTTCTTCAACCCCTTCATCAGCTTGATTGATCGGATTGTCAAAGTCATACGAAGTCATAGCCGTGTTGTTATCGGTGCGGTCTGGAAAGCACTCTCTGCAAGGGTTTAGTTTGTTCATTTTAGTGATTGATTTTAATCTTGTTTAGAAAAGTGAAATAAAGTTGTCATTTTGAAAACATTGCCATTTATTTTTGTACAAAAAGAAAAATGGAAAAACAGTGAGCGGAAAAGAAAAAGACTCATTTGCAAAAGATGTCTGATATTTCATTGATTAATCTTGTTGCACAAAATTACAGATGGCTCGATTACAAAATGAGTCTTGTCATCTTGGGAAAGATGCAAGACTTGATGCATGCTTAAAATATACAGGAAATAATAATTACTCTGCAGGAGTAACCCTTATAATTTCCTGGGAAGACCAGTTTGAGATACGGCTCCCCGGAATCCTTGGACGTATCCAGCTCTCCAGGTTGCGCTCATCTTCCGACTCATATTCCAAGTTGTTTACTGCATCGGGGGTGAGCATCCCCCCACTGACAAAATTGGGCTCTTTAGCAGCCTCTGCTTGATCTTGTTGAGTTGGTTTGTAACCCAACCCAAATCTATCCTCTTTCTTCTCTACGGGCAGCAACTTGCCCCAGCCTTGGGCAGTCCCTTCTTCAACAATCTTTCGGGCTTGCTGATAAGATGTCATTGAGGTTCCAGGTACAGCAGATGCTTCGTTGATGTTTAGGGCTTCAAAACCCTGACTCATGGTTTCATGGATCTCCCCATCCATCTCAATATATTTGTAAGTAGCCAGATGGCTAAAAAAAATATCTTCCTCTCCACAAATGGTAACGACTTGGCCCTCCCACTCGAATTTTAACTTCTGGTGAAGGGTTGAGGTCACGGCGCCAGCGGCGTGTATCCATGGCCTACCCAATAGACAGCTGTAGGCAGGCTGTATATCCATCACGAAGAAGGTCGTTTTGAAAGTCTGTGGGCCAATCGTTATAGGCAACTCAATTTCTCCCAGAACTGATCTCTTAGAACCGTCAAAGGCTCTTACTACCAAGTTGCTGGGACGTAATGCCAATCCTTCATATTCCAGCTTCACAAGGGCTTTTTTAGGTAAGACATTGAGGGATGATCCTGTGTCTACCAGCACATGGGAAAGAACTGCACCCTTACACTCCATGGTAATGTGCAAAGCCTTGTTATGCTTGCGGCCTTCCGTAGTCAAATCAGTGTTGGTAAATCCTAGTCCATGACTAGCATTAACATTTCCAACTACAGCTTCCAACTGATTGACGTTAATCTCCTCTGGTACATAAGCTGCGTGCAAGACTTTTAAAAGTGCGTTCCGATGAGCCTCGGAGCACATAAGCAATGATAAAATAGAGATCTTGGAAGGTGTCTGGTGAAGCTGGTCCACTATCTTGTAATCACTTTTCTTGATGATTCTCATGAATTCATCAACCTCTTGGTCAAAAGGGGTTTTCAAAGCTTCTTTAACAACTTGTTCTTCTTGCACCATGCTCTTCCCTTTTGCTTTGGCAGCAGCTTCTGCTTCAGCGATGGGTCTTGGAATTTGTGGGGCAAAAAGACGTCCGCTTCGGGTGAAGCCTCCGCCTCCCCCCACATTGTCTATTTGTGGTGAAGAAGTTGACGATTCAAAAGTGATTTTCTGTCCTCCGCAGTATAGATCGGAGCCGTAATGCCAAGGGATGGCGTTACTGCTTTCATAAGGAACTGGCCCAGGCACCGTGATAGTGACTGGACTGATAGCAGTTGCAGAAGGGACCATGATAGTATGTGGATCATAGTATATTGTGACTGGTGCTCTGGTAGGAGTGGCATTTTGTGCGTTGTAGGCAGAATCATTTGCAGGATCATAATAAATTGTAACTGTTGAGACACTTTCATTATTCGCTGTTGATGTTGTAGGAGACACTGTTGACTGGATGAGTGTTGTTGTTGTAGGAGATTCTGAATGAAGGGGTGCTGAAGTTGTAGAAGTAATGTTTGTTGATATTTGGTCCGTTGAAATAACAGATGAAACATTTGTTGATGAGATTGAAGAGTTGTTTGGAATAATGGTCGTTGCAGTTGTAGAAGACTCGGGAACTGTTGTTAAGGAGATTGCTGGATTGGTAGGTATTGATGTTGTGATTTGAAGCAGGCCACTCTGGATGAGACCATCTATGCCATCTCTCAAGTTATCACACCCATTCACTGAAATGTTGCAATAAGCACACCCTAGCTCACATCCCGGGAACATTTGACATTCAAGGAGTTGAGCTTTAATCTCTACCAAGGGTGTCCGAATCTGACCCACACTGGTTATTAAGTAAGACGGCTTATCTTCCTCAATAGCGTTGATTCTGGGGCCACCATGGTGTGGCATAGGGTTCTTGTTAACATTTGGTGGTGGTGCAAAGTTTAGGGCTTTGGAGTCTACCAGGTCTTGTACCTTCATGTGTAGGGCTCTGCATTTCTCTGTACTGTGGCCAGGTGCATTTGAGTGAAAAGCACATCTGGCGCTGGCGTCATAATTTCTGGGTAGACTGGCAGGATCTGGAGGGGCCAATGTCCTTAGCTCAACCAGGTTGAGTTTCAGGAGTTGTGGCAATAATGTGGCATAGGGCATAGGGATCGGATCAATCACCCTATTGGCCTGAGAAGGTCTCTGTTGGAACGGTCTTTGCTGATTGCTGTTGCTGGTGTTGTTGTTGCTATAATTTCTCTGAGGAGGATACTGAGTTTGTTGCTGGTAATGGGATTGCTGCTGCGGTTGATAAGCTGGTTGTGGATGAATCGGAGCGGGAATGGTGACTGCTGCCACAGACCTGTGAACATATTGGGGCCTGCCCCTGTTGGTATGGATAGCATTGGTCTCACCAGCTCTTCTTGGGCCCACAAAAGGCTTTCTTGTGTTGCTGGACGAGCTCGCACCGTTGTCAGAAATCTTACCCATCTTTAATAGGCTCTCAATTCTTTCCCCGGCTATGACCACGTCAGCAAAGCTAGTGGAAGAAAAGGCAGCTAGCCTGTCAATGTATGTCCCTTGGAGGGTGTTCATAAACATATCAGCCATTTCCCTCTCTGACATGGGTGGCTGGACAGCAGCAGCAAGCTGTCTCCACCTCTGGGCGTACTCCCGGAAGCTTTCCCTGGATGATTGAGACATTCCCATCAGGAGGGTCCTGTTGGGTGCCATATCCAAGTTGTACTGGTATTGTCTGATAAAGGCCTCAGCCAGGTCCTTCCAGCATCTAATGGTTGCTCTAGTCAAATGAGAGTACCATTCCCTTGAAGCTCCTGTTAAGCTATCTTCAAAATAAAACATCCATAGCTTTTCGTCCATGGTATATGCCTTCAGCCTCCCCAGAAAGGATTGTAAATGGGTTCGGGGATAGGAAGTTCCGTTGTACTTCTCAAAGCACGGAGGTTTAAATTTGTGGGGAATCCTGACCCCGTCCACTAGACCCATGTCCATAACATCAAAGCCCAAGGAGTTTTGAGACTCCAGGGACCTTAATTTTTCAGCAATTTCATCTAGCCTTCTGTCATAGGCTTCATCCCCAGCTCCCATCACTGTGAACTGATCTTCCTGGGGGTCTTCTTGCAGCACTCTGCCCGTAGTAGCATTCCCTTGTACATTAGCAGGGATGTTGATCTCTGGATGAAGGTGGGGTCCAAATATCAGTGGGTTGATATGAGGCTGAACCCTCTCATTGTTGCTTGTCCCACCAGTCCCTAGATGAGGGTCTTCCTGAGTCTGCCTTTCTACCAAGGCTCTTAATCTCTCTTGGCTCTGAGCTAAACCATTCATCACCTCCATAAATTGTTTCATCTGATTCCTCATTTCCAATCTCTCATTGGCCATTTGAGTCCTGACCTCTGTAAGGTCCTGCTGTACCTGGTCCATCTGTATACCCAGAAGGTTATTGCGGGTTGGATATCTGTGTGGACGGTTGAGTGGAAACACCCGACGTCGAGCAATAGTTCCTGAACCACAACAGAGTTAGTAATAAAAACAAAACAAAACCCACAAAACAAAACAAAAGTTAGTATGCAATGCAGTATGCTTATTTGTTTCCAAGGTATCCGGCTTGGCACTTGGTTTTGACCTTTCCAGACCCCTGAGGGAGATGCTTTTGATGTTGCTTGAAAGAACTCAGATAAAACAAACCAAATACATATATTACAAAAAGTGGATGATACATAGTTTGTTTACAATTCATGCCCCTGAGGGGTCAAAATACAACATAAAAGTACATAAAATGAAAGCAACAACAAGCAAAAGTCAGACACCAAGACCAAACTCATCCTCCTGAACTTCTTTTAGAAGTGCTTCAGTCACAGGATCAGCCGGACACTCTGTGAGGTTCCTGATGAGAAGATTCCTGGTGGCAATAGCTGCAGTTAGCTTCTTGTGTCGACTCTGGTCCTTTGACCTCTTCACACCAGCTCTAATCTTCAACTCTGAGATCTCTCTCTGGGCTGCTAGCAGGGCTTCCTGTTGCTCCTTTGCACTAGCCTCCAACTGCTCAATTTTGTCTTGAGTCCTCTTATCCTCCTGAGTACGAGCTTCGGTGATCCTGACCCACCTAGCTTGACTCTCTTTCAGATACAAATCAGTCCTGGCCTTCTGAAACTGAGCCTCCTTGCAGGCATTCTTCAAGATCTGCTCTCCAGCCCTCGACTTCTTAATGTAGTCCTCTGACTTCTCAATCCTAGCTAGATGCTCCACTTTTAGCTTTTCTAACCTCTCAATGTCCAGCCGACCATCACTCCTCTCCCAGAGGGTCTTCTGTAGAGCCTGAGTCAGATTCTCATTCCTCTCTTTCAACTTCTCAAACTCCTCTAAGCTGACAGTGGCAGGAGGTGGTGTTGTGGAGGGTCCAGGCACATCTTCAATGGCGAAAGGCATCCCAGAAATTTGAGCCCTGGCATGAGACCACTCATAGTACTGAGCTGAGGCCACATTATTGCATCTCCCAAGAATGGCCATTCCCTTGGTATGAACATTGTCCCAAGCCCAGGATGTTTGCCTGACAATGGCTAGATTAGGCTTACTCTCACAATAGAGGGTCTCAGCCAAATCTTGTGCTCTAGGAGTGTGGACCAATGCATAGCCCAGTTGTCTTTTGAATAGCGGAGGGTTGTAGTTGATGCAACCCTTCACTCCTATCAGAGGTACATTGGGGAACTGCCCACAACTAGTAATGATGTCTCTGCCCTTGGTGCTCTGAGTGCACCACCTGATGTCAGCTGAGGTCAAAGCAATGAGTCTTCTAGCCCAGTTCCTCTGCTGGTGAGGATTTAGGAATGCATCAGTCTTGGGCAAGTGCTTGAGCAGCCAGGTATGGAACAGGGGAGCACAGCATCTCACCAATCTTCCTCTTTGCTTTTCATTCCTTTGATGGATAGAGTAGTAGAAATCTCCCAGTAAGGTGGGTACTGGGTTCCTCAGAATGAAAAGATGGATTGCATTCTTGCTAATAAACTTAGGCTCATCTGCAAATAATATAATCCCATATATGCTAAGGGCTAATAATGCACAGACTGCCTTCCACTCACCTAAGGAAGCTTTCAGAATAGCCTGAGAGGTCAAGAAATCCAGGTGTAGACCAGAGATTCCAGCCTTTGATGTCATGTTCTGCCCAATCAGAACTGGTTCTAGATACAATGCCTTTGTTATTTCTTCATTACTTGGAAAAGCCAGCTCAGGGTTGAAGGGGACTCCACCCCTGATAGGTACACCAACTAATGATGAATACTCCTCTAATAAAGGTCCCAGCTGAAAATCCTGAAAGGTGAAGCACCTCAGAGGGGGATCATAGAACTGCAGGCAAGTATGAATCAAGCTCCTCTGGGAAGGGTCCAAATCCATAACCATATCAAGTATGTTCCCATAATGTTCTTTGAATAGTGGTATATGGTCTGGAGTAATCAGGGCTTGGATCTTCCTGATGCTAGCCAACTCAGGCTCAAAGAAATGGTAGGAGATGTTGCTCTTCTTGGGTGCCATGTTGCTGAAGAAGAGCTGAGACAGGTGCTGAGAATAACACTGAAGATGGGCCACTGACAGGCTGAGACTGGTGGTGCAGGTGACTGAAGCAGGTAGCTGATAGCTGAAGTAAATACTGATGAAGATAGGTCTATGCTGATGAAGGGGTCAAAACCAAGCCAAAATGTATGATGGATACCCTGAAAAACAAATAAACAAATGTTAAAATGATGCAATGATGATGTATGCAAATGATATGCAAGGGTTGGTGATCAAGCTGGATCTGATTGCTGCCTTGATATAAGTCCATGTATGTTCAAGAAATCCAGATGGAGGTTCATAAGTCCAGTAACCAAGGTGGGGGACTCAAATAAAGAGTCACATGTCCCGGGTTAAAATCACAAGAACTGTTCCAAAATGGAGTACTCTTAATCAAAACAGGGTATGTTGAGGTCAAGGGTATCTGCAAACCTGTAAACCGCCCAACCCCCTCACAGGTGATGTTCTAAAACAAGGATCCTCAGACTTGGATCAGTTATGAGAAGTGTAAACACTTCTAACCCGGAGGTACAGTGTTTACAATAACCATAAAAGATCCTCCTCTAATTCACCTCAGTTTCTGAGGGTCAATACTAAAGGTCATCCAGACTTAGAAGGCTTCCCAGATAGCCCTAGCACTACAGGAAATCTGTAGCACAGAGTTCTCAAGAAGAAACCCATATCTGAACCGTGTTTCATATTCCCGCACCAGACCGAAATGGAATGGGAAAGAACATGAACCACTCTAGCCTAGGTGTCACTTAGGTCCCAGGTATAGGACCTCAACTCTCAATAGAACCCCACCCACCAAAACAGAAACAACAGATCCAGCCAGAACAGTATGACAGTATGATGTATATAAAGCTGTAAAGAAAGCAGTAAACAAATTGTACATAAAGCAAATAAAATAAATACAAATATACAAACACAATTAGCACATAACACCCTAGTAAACACAAATCAAACAAGCGCTAGGAGGAACCCACAAAAAGAACCAGAAACCCTGGTTACAGTATAAGGGTCCCCAGCAGAGTCGCCAAGCTGTCGCTCCCGATAAATGGGACTGGCCCTGATAAAGGTACAGACGCGAACGGTCGGCGAAAGGATGAAATGAAAAGAGTCGCCAGCTAGGCATTTTTATCCCGAAGGAAAGGTAATGCTGCATAAACCTAAGAAAGATATGGATAAGACGGTTGCGAACCAGAGAGACTGAGAAAGGGGGTTGGTTACAACCTGGGAAGGTATTAGCACCCAGATTGTCCGTCGTACTCGACGGGATCCACGCTTAAAAGATTTGTGTTTTAAAGGGGTAGTGTCAGTGCAATCTGTGTATAAAAGGGGTGGAAAAGGATGTACAGGTGTCAGTGTAAAAGAAGTGTAAAGTGTGATATGTATAGTGTCAGTGTAAGGACGAGAGTGAAATGCTCATGATAATGAGGCTAAAGAATAAGGCTAGAAGGAGGGGGAATATACAGAGACTTTTGTTCGATAACTGTTAAGTTATGCCTACGTATCCTCTCGTGCAATGAGGAAGTCAGAACACCGTAGTTCGACCCAAAGAGACTGAAAGATGAATTGACAAATGAACTGCTTGCTTGTCTATGCTCAAGTGTATGACCTGTCTGGCTCGAGTGCTTACTGTCTTGCATTAGACGGAAGAAGCGAGTTCTCGTTTGTGAGTGAGGGAGATGAGAAAAGAATCCCGAAAGAGACGATTATTGTTTGTTTTTGAGTTTTCAGTCTTTTATTGCTTTTGAGAATTTGTCATAAGTTAATGAGCTTAAGCCTAAACCAATGGGTTAGTAAACTCATCACATCTTCCCTCTGATTAGGGGTAATGAGAATACCTTAAATGTGAAGTCAGCTTCTCACACTTAATCACCCCGATGTAGGATTAAGATCATTAACCTACTTGTGATTATTTAGATGTTTTTGTTGTTTTTGTTTAGTGTTAAGTAATGAGGTTAAGCCATAATCAGGGATTAAACAGACTCATTACACCATCCTAATAGAAGGATAATAGATGAGAATGTTTAAGCTGAGGAAAGCTCCTCAACTTAATCCATGATTAGGGATTAAACTCATGACAAAACAAAGCCTTTATTAGATGGATTTTAATTAGTGATATGATGATGAAGTGATTTTTAGGGTTTGTAAGACAACTTGAGGAGGACTTGTCCATTAACACTAGGGTTAGTCCTTCTTAACCAATTAAGGAAGAATTAGAACCCCAATGTAAGGCCCAAGTTACAAGCTTGATGTCTTGATGATTATTTAAGTGAATTGATTAAAGGATTTAAACACATGAAGGGTTTAACACTTAGGATTAAAGTTATACACTCCATCCTAATAGAAGGATGCATGCATAAGCTTAATCACAAAGCCTTAAAGCCTTTAGGGTTTAGTCCCTGATTATGAGGTGAGAAGAGAAGACTCAATGAGACACAAAGGTAAAATCTAAATGGGGGAATAATCAAAACCCTAATCATTGTCATGCTTGGTTGTTCCTGAGGTTTGTGAGGTTTAAGAAAGAAATCTTCAATGGAACCACCAGGAAGCAGATGAATGGAGCAAAGAGAAGCAAAGCAACTTGCTTCATTTAAGAAGACAAGTCACTTGAAGAAAGAAAGTAAGATGAAGAAGAAAGAGCAAGATCAATCTCAAACACATAACAAAATGCAGCAAGGATGCATAAGAGAGATGAAAGGAAGTTGTGAGAAGTGAAGGCAAATTCACTTCTCAAAGTAACTTACCACCTGAAAAGTTAGTGAAAGAAATGCAATGCAATGCAAAATGAGATGGAATGGCATGATGCAAACCAAAACCAGAAGCATATATGAGATGATAATGATGCTATGAGATGATGCAAACATGGAACAAAGCATGGGGATGATCATACAAACTTATGGATGCAAATGAAGCAAGTTAAGAACCATGATCATACATGAAATGTTATGAAGTGCAAATGGCATACAACTAGGCAAATACAAGATGCAATGATCAAACATGATTCTAATATGTCTTAAGATGTCTAATGGATCAAGAGGATGCATGAAATGTTATGGCAAGTCAAGGTATGCAAGCAAATGCAAGATGAATACAAAAGGAAGCCCAAATTAGGGTTTATGATCAATGCAACAAACAAAAACCAAAATCAGAAGCAAACATCAAGATAAAAAATTGAAAATGCATCAAATGGAACCCTAACCCTACACAAACTCACTGCCCAAAGGAGGGGTTCTAACTCTTAACCTAATGAGGGTTATGAATTTCCTAAGATTTCTAGGGTTTTAGGGTACCTTAACAAGAAAAATGTCAAACAAAATGAAAATGAAAGATCAAATCATGCCAATTTAGTCTCACAAACTACATGATATGCAAGACACAATGCAAAAAGAACCAAAGTCCAACTCTCAATGGTTAGGCAGAAATGAATTTTTGAACATTGGATCAAAATAATGCTTTGAAATTGAATTAATTCCATGGAAAATTATCAAAATGCATTAAGATCAAAAAAGAAATTTGGTTTGAGGGTTGGACAATGTTTCTAAATGATTTTAAAGGTTTCATGAATTTTTTGGTGATTTTTAAATACCTAAAAGTATTTTTAATTAATTAATTCTCATTAATTAATTAAAAATAAACTTTTAAATGATTTAAAAATATTTTTTAATGCAAAAAATAAAAATAAAAATGTTTTTGGTTTCTAAAAATTAATAAAAGTTTGTACAAAAATTTTCAGAATTTTTAAAATTGTTTTGCTATTTTAAATAAATTGGAGAAAAGAAATGAAATAAAATGCAAAATAAAATGAATTAATGGGAAAGTCAACCAGATCAATGGCCAGCATTCAAATGATACGCGCGGGAGTTGACTGGCGCGTGTTTGGATGGCTGAGATTCACTCTAAAATTTGAATTTAATTAATCCTGATTAATTACACAAATGACTGGATTAGGGTTTAATGGAAGATCTGGACCCTCCAAACACGCGCCAGTCAAGCAAAGTCAACCAATCCTACGCTCAGAATTCAAACTCTCATTAATTACAGGGATTAGCCCTAATCATTTTCAGGTGGCCGGAGAAGACTTCCAGTCGTCTTCTCCGGTGGGACTCCCACCTGAAAATCTCTAAAATCCTCAAAACTTCACAAAAATGAAAACTAAAAGCCCAGAAATCATCCTCACACATCACTGAATCAAAACCCCCATTCAAACATCATTTTTCATTCATCAATCGGCCTAATCGAAGCAAAACGTTTCTAGGGCAAAAAATTTCAGACAGTTCATACATGCTAGTTTCTCAATCATTTTCAAAAGTAAACACATATTCATGATCAGGGGAGTGCATAGAAGCTTTTAAGAACTTAAAAACATGTTTCTGGAAAAAAGTTTTGAGATGACTACCTGAACTGAAGCTTTTGATTCAGGAGCTTTCTGGCTGTTTCTTTGGCTCAAATCCACTCCAATTATCCTCCTAAGAAGCTTGCAATGCTTGTTTGAAGTTTAGAATGGATGGTTTGAAAGATGGCAGAAGTTCTGTTCAATGGCAAGTGGTGATCGTGTTTTTGATTCAATGGCTTTCAGGCTGTTTTAAGGGTTGGTTTGTGTTCAGTGAAGCATGGTGAGATTGTTTGTGAAGTTGGTTTGTGTGTTTGAGGCTTGTGCTGAGAGTTTCGAAGACTCTTGCAAATGGAGTGGAAAATGAGAATGATCAGTTAGAGAAGGCTTCAGGCTTGTGTTGTAGTTGCTTTGGCTTGGTTTTTGCTTGTATAAACAATTGGGATTGGTCAGAAGAAGTGATGTGTGCTTTTGTGATAGGTATGGCTCAAGTTGCCAAAATGTCAAAGTTGTGTAAGAGAAGCATGGGCTACTTTCTAGCCAAGGACAAAAGATGTGTCCTGCGCAGCATGATGTGGGGAGAACCCTAGGATTGATCAGCAAGCCATCAAGCAAGTGGGTTGTGACTTATGATGAGTTTTGCAAGTTGGTTCACTTTTGATTCTTATGAGATATCTTGCTCCATAAGCCATAAAAATGAGAGATTTCTTGGTGCAATCTGACTTTTAGGACTTGTATGATCATGTTGTGAAGTTTAGAAGTCCATTTGATAACTTAATTTGCCTTGAGAAGTGAATTTGCAACTTTGCCTCTTTGGTGGAAAACTTCAAATTTTGTGATTTTTGCCAACTTTGACAAGCCATAACTTTTGATCCAAAATGAATTAGGTCATGTTCTTGTACTTTTTGAAAAGGGAATGATCCATTCTACAACTTTCATGACCAAAGTTTTTCCATTTGAAGCATTTTTGAATCAAAAAGTAAAGGTTGAAAAAGTTTCCTAAAATGGTAATTTCATTAAAAGTCAAACTTTCCCAAAAAGTCAACTTTGCAAAAGACTTGAAATTCTTCAATTTTGTGAATTTCCCACTTCTTCTATGATCAAATAAAGATCAAACACAATCAAAATGATGAAGAACACCCTTTGGTTGGGTCATTGGGGGCCTCAGATGCCCTGATTTTACACTGACTTGCTTGAAAAGTCAACTCTTGATCAGATGACTTCCCCAAGGAATTTCTTCATGAAAATTGATATGCATACTCCCTATAACATGTAGAGACCAATAGAAACAAGAATGACCAAAAAAATTGGAGTTATGGCCTCTGAAACCAAAACCCTAATTTTAGGTCATCTGAGCAGTCAAACCTGGCTCTGCTTCCATGCCATTCTCAGTTCTTGTGATTCTTTGACATTCTTGACTTTGAGAGGATATAATATGATTCTTGAACATACATGGACCCCTTTGAAGTGATTGATGACCTTTGGAGTGGCTCAAGAAGCTCTTGGATTTCTCAGATCACAAACCCTAGGTGCAGATGACTTTGAATCTATGCAGTGAATCAAAAATGTGGTATGAGATGCTATGATTGAGTTTATGCATATGAAATGATCACAAGCCATGGTGTGAATGGGTGAGGGAAAATTTGGGGTGTTTACACATCCATCTGATAAAGTTTGAACTTTAGAATACATGAAAATCTTAGTAACAATCTAATGACTCCAAGATGGCGAATAGAGATAGAATCTTCATCAAAGTAAGCCCTTTTTTTATTTGAGTTGAGTCTTATTCTACAATTTGTGTCTTCTTTATAGTAACAATCTCATTACTATTTTTGTTCAGAGGCACATCTATGACATTCAAGTTATCATTAACATCTTCAACATCTTCTATTGTATGATCCTTATTTATTTTTTATGCATATTTTCTTTTCTTCTTCTTATTATTATTATTATTAACAACACCAACATGATTTACAATACTATAAACCTCAATATCTTCATGGACATACTTATCATTGTCGTATCTCGAAAATACGGTCCTTCACGAAGTGTTCGCACACTCGCGGAAAAATGATTTGAACAAAGCTGCCACCAAACATTATTTATTCCAAAGAAGGAAAGAGAAAATATTGATACAACCCTTAAGAGAAAAAGAAATTGGTCGTCGTAACCATATTTAGCTTCAAAAGTCAATTACGTAAGGGGGTATTAGCACCCCCCACGTTTTTTGTACTCAATAGGGACCTTTTAGTTAAACTTGTGATTGAATGTTAGCATATGCCAATTGTTTTCTTCTACTTATTGATCGAGAGAAAAGAAAGAAAATATTCTTAGGGTTTTTTATTAGTGTGAATAACAAGATTGCAAAATCCTGATCCTACATATCTCCAGGTGAGATGGAGAACTCAAGGTACATAGTTCTTTGTAGCAAATAAGTATTTATGAGAACAAGATTTGGTTATGCTCAATATCTTTATGTTTTGATAATAACAACGAAGTATTTATGTGAAAGCAATTTTGATACTCTGGCGTTTTGTTGTTCTGAGTTTATGTCAAATAGGTTCTAACTCTGAAAGAGAACATTTCAACAATTATGACATAAAGATATTTGTTGCTGAGTAAGGAAGCAAGACTGATCCTATAATAACTCATCTAAAAGATATTAAGAAAACCTATGTTGTTGTTGTAATGTTTTCTAGGATTTTGATTCTGAATGAATATAACTCTGTTATGATTAGTTCTGAAGACCAAGTGATAAAGATTCTAATGACTTGAAGTTCTAAACACTAAAGGTTCTGAAGACCAAGTACATAAAGATTCTAAAGGCTTGAAGCTTTGAAGACTAAAGGTTCTGAAGACCAAGTGCTGAAGACTCTGAAGACAGAGTTCTGAGTGAACAAGGTTCTGAAGATTTTGAAGGCTTGAAGTTCTAAAGAACAAGAGTTTCGAAGAAAAGGGCTGAAGTTTTGAAGACATGGTTCTAAATGAAAAAAGTTCTGAAGACTTTAGATTCTGAAGACCCGTAAATCCTTTCCTCTACTCATGCATCAATCATATTTCAATTAGAAGCCTCTGAAGTTCTGAATATAAGGATTAATGGTTAAAAGAGTTATTCTTTCTTCTGCTCATGCTTCAAACATCTATCAACCAGAAGCCTGTGAAAAATCAGAAGATAAGAGTTAACAGATAAGATAGAATAGTATAATAGCACAAAGGCACTTTATTCCACTAGCAATTCCCCTACCCACTACCTTGATTTGGTGGTACATAAGGACGATTGTGTGTACTATTTTTCACTCTCATTAATGACATTCCTCAGGCCTGTTGTGATGTAACAGATCTTTTTCTCAAGATCCTATATAAGGATTGTCTCTCAAAGGAACAAATACAACACAGTACTACGCAAATTTGAAATGCACATACAAAGCAAATTCTCTAGTGAAAAGTTCCAAAAAGCTCTCAAACTGTGTTTACTTTGCTTATTTTAGAAGCACTATATTATAAACAAACCTTGTAGAAAACGGTTGTTTGAATTCCCTAAAGGACCGAGTGAAGGTCAGGAGCTTTAGGAAGACTAGTGATAACACTGAATAGCATGTCATTTTTTACTTTGATCGCACATGATTGTTATTATTTTTATTACCATTTTCTTGTATTATTATTGTATTTTGTTTTGTTTTCAGATCCTAGGTGATTTGAGGTTCATTCACGAAGAAACAAAGAAAAACGAGCAAAAAGTCGGACTTTGAAGGAATTGCACACATGGCACCCTCCTTGGCGGCCGCCATAAGGTAAGCCATAAGAAGAAGACATACCAATTGCTGAAAACTGCCATTCTCAACTCCCATAACCACACTTATTCACATGGTGGGTGCCATGGAAGGGTGACGAGCGCCACCTTTGGCGTGTGCTTTCCCTCCCAAAAGGATTTGGAAGGCATCCTTGTCCTTTCTTGCGTTTTCCTTAGCCTGTAAATAGAAGGATTTTTGCTCATTTTCGGGGATCCAAATTTTAGTTGCAAACACTCTAGGCATAAATTAGTCAAGTCTTGTACGTGATATTCTTCTCACAACGGGAAGTTATTACATTTGTGTGATTGAGCCTGTAATCGAAGTTTGAACCACTTGGTGGAAGTTAATCCTGCCGCCATTTTCCTTTTCTTGTTCTTTACCAGATTTAAAGCCTCTAATTTGGAGCAGATTCTTATTTATATATTGCCTTTACTTTATTTAATTTCATGCAATTGTCTTTACCTTTATTTAATTTCTCGCATTCGCCTTACTTTCCTTTAATTTCCCGCACTTGCTTTACTTTTCTTTACTTTCCCGCAATCGCTTTACTTTATTTTATTTTCTTGTCTTGTTTACTTTCGAAACTTTAAATTCAAAATAATTTAATTTAATCATGGTAAAAAGTAATATGTTTGCTCCAACCATCATGTCTGGCTAAGCCTTTAAAGGTTAGAATGTAAGGATCGTAGTCAAAGTAACATTTTATTCAATGTGTCAATAGAAAATGCTTAGGGACTGTTTTGATCTTTAATACAAGTTTTCTGAGCCTCAATTATGTTGGGTAAGATCGAAAGTCGTCCACCTTTTGTAAAACGTGTTTAGTATTAACTGTTCAAAGAAAGCAAAAGCGCTTGCTCATTTAAGTATGAATTTCTAGTACTTGAGAAAAACGATTTTAAAGTTATTTTCGGACGCGTTAGTGGGTTTAAAATCTGGTTCGCCTGAACCTCTTTTGTTTAGAAATTTCATATCGAAATACTTTTCAACTTAGTCAAGAAATTACTTTTCTTAAAAATATATTTTTCAACTCTAACGCAATGCGCGCCTTTTTATAAGTGACAATAAGAGGGTTTGTTTATGGGTTAAACTCGGTTTTGAATACGTGAAAGCGACAGTTCCAGTTAAATTAATTCTTTTCATAAAGTAGAAAATATTGCCCCATAAGTAATTCCATTTACCTGCATTGGAATGTTACCCGACTATGCAAATTACATTCAAGCCTGTTGTTTTATTTGAATCTTATATTTATGTTATTTATTTCTCTTTATTTTTACCGCATACTCGTAAACCCCTGATTTGTCTTGCCTTAGATAAACCTTGTAACAATAGATACCGATAGATCAACGTTTGGTCTTTGTGGGATCGATAATATTTTGTATTCCTCTGACGCGATTCATATACTTGTGAAAACACGCATCAAGTTTTGGGCGTCGATGTCGGGGACCAATTACACTGAATTTCGAACTATGTTGTTACACCGTCTAGACTAAGGTTTCGCGAACTGGTCGATGTGACGATCTCGCAACTCCAGTAGTGTATCCAGTCCTCTAGTGGAACCAGAATGTTACGCTCGCGCACGTCTTTTTCTTCTCCAAATTAAAGAAATTATGGTCGAAGCTCGTAACCAAAGACCTCTTAAGGATTTCGCTCAACCTTCCAACGAAGAATCGAGCTCTAGTATAGTTAACCCCTCCATACCAGCTAATAATTTCGAACTAAAATCTTCCTTATTGCAACTAGTACAGCAAAACAAATTCACAGGTCTGCATTTAGAAAACCCAAATCAAAACCTAAAAGTTTTTATCCAGTTGGCAAATACTTTCAAAACCAACGGTGTTACCCCCTCAATATCACTGATCCTTCCCAAGGGTTGTTGTTCAATAGGCAACTTACTTGCCAACCAAAACCCCCCAAGTTTAGGATCTCAATGAACGTAGCATCGAGTATCAACCAACTTTAGACTTCTCCAAAGCCGGCTATCTCACTACTTTCTAAAGGCCAAGATGGGTTAACTAGGGTTCTACAAAGTCAGTTAGTGTAATGACAACATATCTCAGCCTTAGGTTATCCTCAACTTACTTAAGGAACAAAAGAACTAACCAAGATGTCACACTAACGTAGCCACCAGATCAACCATATCGGTATACGTCGTACAGTTTCCTTGGTCTATTGCTACTTACCTAGGGTACACTAGATCCGGGTTAGCATCTTTCACACAAAATCCCAACAGATAATATAAATCAAACAAGACAAGCAATTAAGTGATCTAATTCCTAAGGGTACCCCTCTTTTACTTAGTAACTCCCCAGCAGAGTCGCCAGTTCTGTAACACGGTGGGAGAACTGACTTTCTATGAATGTTGCGGATAGCAAGAGTTGCCACCGACTTTTATTTTATCCAAGTGGAAAGGGCATAAAATAACAGGAAAGACCTATTTTTAAAAGACTTGAGTTCGGGGGGTAGGTTATATAAAGGTAAGGTGTTAGCACCCTTTATATCCATGGTTATCCATGGGCTCTTAGTTACTTAGCTCACTTAATTGTTTTGAAAAAGGAAAGTGTAGTGTGTGTTTAGAAAATTTTCTAAGTACTTTGTAATGATCCTCGTATGGATGTATACAAAGCCTTTGTTTTGAAAATATTTGAGAATAGTGAGGTGTGAAAAGTATTTTTAAAGTGTGAGCAAGTAACTATGAGGTACCTACCCTAAACTAAGTCATTCATGTTCTTGTATGTTCTTTCAAGGGTAAGAATATCCCTATTATTAAGGAATAGGTATTCATTACCTTGGATTTTATCAAGGGACGGGCGTAAGGTCATCGTACGGTCAACAAAAGCAACTAGAGGGTGTCTTTAGCAATTGGGAGGGACTATCATCTTTTTAAAACGAAGGGACAAGATCATTCTAGGCAACATCGTAGTGACTTGATCTTTTAACCGGGGGAGGAACAAGATGATTTTATTTGGTTGGGTTTTGCTTAAGACACCCCCATATTCGAGGGACTTGATCATGTTAAAGGCAACCAAGAGGAATACCCTAGGAGGTGCAGACGGCGATCATAGATCAACTTACGTGTGTGAGTGATTATATTCAAGTATTTAATCTTTTTTAATTAAATTGTCTAAGTCCATATTAATTCATTTATTTCTTGCACTCCCTATTTACTAACCATAAAATTAATTAATTAATTAAATGCGAAAAATATAAAATCTACGCTATTACATGGCTTCGGGGCAATTACATAATAATAAGCGGAAAAGAAAATAAATTACAATATAAAAAGCCTATACATTTTTCTAATAAATTTAAATAAGACAAGAATAAATAAATAAGCAAAGAACATTAAATAAAATGACAATGAATAGAAATAAAAAATTTAGGGTTAGAATAAAAAATAAGTTAGGGTTTTTAAAGCAAAATTAGGGTAAACAAATTTATTTAAAAGAATTAATTACTAATTATTGATTTATTTATAAATCAATCAAAGTATAAAAAAAAGAATTATTTACATAAAAATCAAATATTTGTATATAATAAAAATTAGTGAGTTTTTGTTTAAGAAAAAGATTTTATAAAATAAATCATAATTAGTTCAAGTTAATGATTATTAAATTAAATTGATTAACCTAATATAATATCTAATTATTAATTATATCAAAAAAATTGAAAAAAAGGAAAACAAACAAAGCGTAAAAAAGAAAATGAGGGAGGCCTGGTTTTGATCCCAGGACCTCCCTTTTACCAGAGCATGCTCGTGCCCACTAGGTTGCGCATGCATAGTTGAGATCCATATGAACAAAGATCAAAAAATATTAATCCTTCCAAATAAAAGAAATGTTAGAAGAAAAAAAGAGAGAACATCGGGATCGAACCCAGGTCTCAGGCTACGTGCGTGTGCGCGTTACTGGGCTGATCACGTTTTTGTGACCTATAACAGAAACACAAATATATAAAATAAAACATAAATTTGAATTCTAAAAAACGTGTCATCGTCTTCAACCTCGGGATGGGTGCTTTAGCGAAGGATTTTTGAAACCTATAGCTATGGTTTTCTGAACGTCACTATAGACCTGCGTTTGAAACAACTTATGAAACACGCACGATTAATCCACAAAAATTAAATGAATCGAACCCCCGTGATCCATACAATTCAGCCATGCCTTTAAAATGCTCTTAAACGACCTAAATCATAAATCCCCAAATTCGAAAGTGAAACCCTAACAATGGCAAAAGCTTGTTCCTGCATCAAAACTCAAAAATAAACACCCAAAAACGATCAATGATGCATCATGAATCATAATCAATCAATAAAAACAAAAGAAAACGCCTGTGTAAGAAAAATCGAAATCTTGTTTTTTCAAGAATGTTTGAAGATTCGGTTTCCATTATGTATGAGGTTTTGGATGCGTATGATGATGTTGATAGTATCAAGAGTGCCCAAGGATCATGTATAGGTCATTAGAATACCTTAATTCAACCTGCAAATAAGAAAACGAAAATTGAAATTTTTGGAAAATTTTAAAAGTAAAAAGTGTTCTTTGGTCCTAAAAATCTCGCCCCCTATGCTTTGGTTGTCTTCATGCATATGTAGTGAGTGTAATTAGGTTAATTTTTGGGCCTCATGTTCATGGATTTCAATTACTTGATGTTGAAGAAAGCCATCACTCATAATGATCCAAAAATCAAATATTTCCTTGCCAATTATTCCTTGCACGAATTTGGAACATCTTCAATCAGTTTAAATGTAATATATTTGATTCTAGAACAAATATTTGATCTAAATATTGACTTTTTATATTTTATTTTTATTTAAATTGAATTTTAACAAATAAAATCCAAAATAATAGAAAATAAATTATAAAAATCTTAATAATTGGTTATTGGGTCGTGCATGACTTTATCTTTGAGATTGGGTTGCAATTTGATGGACCCATTTGGAAAATTTTGAAGTTTAGGCCTTTTTTGCCTCATACACCCCTTAAAAATAAACCAACTTTGACAAAGAACAATTTCATCAATTTTGATTCTATGGGAGTGATCTTGGACTTTTTATAAAGCTTAGAGTGTCCTATAACGAAACTTTTTAGTCCCATGTCCATATCTTTTACCATTTTATAACTATGAGCTTTGGAAAAAGTTGACCTTTTGTTGACTTTCAAAGGACCTATAATGTTTTAGCTCATACCTTCCAAATGAAGAATTTTTAGGCTTGGCTTGTGAGACACAAAGTTGTAGAGAATTAAATTTCCTTCAAAATGAGCTTTGGATGGGAAATGTTTGATGAATTATGTGAAAGTTATGGTTGGTCAAAGTTCAGTTGACTTTTACTATGAAACCCTAATTTAGAAACTTCTTGATTCTTGATGATCTGAGATTTCCTTGATGAATCATGATCAATCATTGATCAAATGATGAATTTTACCTCATAATCTTGATGTTGACAAAAAAATCTTGAAGTTTGACTTTACGTTGACCACAGTTGACCTCAGTTTGACTTTTTTGCCAAATTAACTGACTTTTGGATACCTGAACATTTGACTGGTCAAACTTATTGGGAAAGCTCTGAAACTTGACATGGGGATTCTTGAAGACATGTGGGGTGTTATGAAGCTCACTTGAGGCCTTGGAAGTCCATTTAGCTTGGAGAAATTCAAAACCCTAGTTCTAGATCCATTGTCCAGGAGGAGGCTTTGTCTTCAATCCTTTTGACCAATTGTGAACCTTGTGAACCTTGATAAATCTTGAGACACATTGCCTTAATTGTAGGGGGAAATTTTG
This sequence comes from Lathyrus aphaca, assembly GCA_963966055.1. Classification (NCBI taxonomy): domain Eukaryota; kingdom Viridiplantae; phylum Streptophyta; class Magnoliopsida; order Fabales; family Fabaceae; genus Lathyrus; species Lathyrus aphaca. Next base: position 25,085,504 of record OZ014524.1, on the reverse strand, counting down.
GGGTACAACACACGATTTTATTTATTTTAGAATTTTTCTTTACTTTCCTTTTTGTACTTTACACTTTCCCCATTTTTTTAGCTTGTACAGTTATATCTGACCTTTCACGATGTTTTGTGTTTTCAGGTTCCATTCTCTAACCCTTACTTTCAGAATGCAGCTCGCCGATGATTTGCCCGTTACCTTCCGAGATGACGCTCAGAAGCAGCGCTATGCGGCCATTTCCCTTCGTCCCATGGCACCTACCCGCTATCCCGACCAGGCCTGCATTGAAGCCTTGGGTATAGAGCCCAACATCAGATTCATGTGCAACCGGCTCAAGTAGGATGAATATGATGATGATCTGAACCACACCTACAGGAACCTCGCCCTGGAGTTTCTTAGCTCTTTCATCTATGAGCCATACTTGGTCCGGGACGGTAATATCATCTTCAGACTATTTGGGACAGAGTACTCCTTCACCCATAAGGCGTTTGGTGACTTGCTAGGTTTCCAGACCACTGATGATTCCATCCATGAGCTTCCTATGGGATATTTCATGAGTAGGGACGTTGAGAAGTTCTGGAGCGACATTTCAGGTGGAAGGAGCCCTAATCCCGACACGCAATTTTCTTACATTATTCATAATCCTGCTCTCAGGTACTTTCAGATGATCGTTGCTCACACATTCCTTGGGAGACCCGACTATGATACCCATGTTATTGAGGAGGAGATATTTTTCCTTTTTTGTGCGAATCAGTCGCGTGTTTTATCCTGTGGGAACTTTATGCTTGATACCCTCAGAGGCGCTGCCAGATCTTTAAAACGCATTGTACATGTGGGAGGGACTGTCACCCAGATTGCTTCTGCATTGAGCCTCGACCGCAAGCTATATCATCTGACCGCTTATTGTGGATACACTACGATGGACATCGATTTATGTTAGATCGCGGGTTGATACGAAGGAGTTAATTTCACCCTTCTCAGTTCAGACTCTTGATTGGTGGTGACACCATCCACTATTTTACTCTGCCTGACCCCGTGATGACCAGGGTCCATGATCCAGCCAACTGAAGTTATGCCTTAGAAGGTTATGGAGAGACAGTTGACGGACCTCGACCTCGTCCAGTTCTAGAGTATATCCATACTCCACCTTCACCCAGGACTACGGTGCTATCGAATAATTTTTCTCTGTGGAGGCCAGATGTGTACACCTAGTTAGCAGAGTTACGTCAGGAGATCGCCGGACTTCATCAGGTTGTGACTAATCTTACTCTGCAGATCTAGGTATCAGACTTGACCCATGCTATAGAGGCTAACGAGTTATATCAAGAGATTACTGAGTTATGCCGCGAGATTTCTGCTTCATTCAGATGAGCCTGAGGAGCACCTTTCATCATGATGATATTATTATTGCATTATTTACTTTCGCGTTTATACATTTCCAGACTTATGTGTCTTTATGTTTTTACTATTACATTCTCTATGCATTTTCTTGTTTACTTTGACATATCTCCATACATACATATTGTCTTTATATTTTTTATTATTATAATTGCAATTTTTATTTTTATTTTATGTTTATTAATTATATTGTTAAGTTCATGCAGTACTTGTTAAATTATCCTAACCGACTACTACCCAAGATGTGCTATTTGCACCACCAAAAAGAAGAAAAGATGGAAGGCCCAACCAAAACAAGAAGAAAACCGGCCCAACTTCTTTTTATTCATGTGGCGCCCGCCATATAGGCCATGGCACCAGCCATGGGGTTTGGTTCTATATGCGGGGCAGAACCACTAAAACCACCAATTTTCTTATCTTCTTCCCTAAAAATCCCATTTTTAACCTTTAAAAAACTCCCATAAACTTCCAAAAAGTCCTAAACTTTCCAACCCACTCACCATTCCTTTATCATTTCCAAACCCCATTTCCAAAACCATCCATAAAAATCCCAATTTTCTCCATTTTCCTCCATTTCTCCATAAACCCATTTCTCATCATCTTCAAGGATTTCAATGGAGTTTAAAGGCTACATTCTCTACGAAGGCAACCCCGTAGAAAGACAAAGAAAACTCTTGGAAAAGTTTCAAAATCAAGAGATCCTTTCGACTCAGTACGTGGATGTTGATTGTGTCTACTCTCTCGGTATTTACCATAGTGTTTTTTATTTGATAGATGTGTTAGGGATATATGACATTTTTGCTAGAAATGAACCAAATTTTGAAAGGTTAACTCGGGAGTTTTTGAATTCCCTCATTTACATTGTTAGCCCTAACACGGATAGCACAATCGGTACAACGAAGTTATGGATGTTCAATGTTGAATACGAACTCACGATCGATGATCTAGCAGCCCGCTTAGGAATGCTTTTTGGTGATGACGCTGTTTGTGAAACACCTCTGGATTATGAATGGTTTGTTGAAGAATTTTCCTTCTGGAATGGGTTGTCGAATCATACGACCACCTCTTTCAAGGGAATCCTTGCCTCAAGGATCCATAACCCGGCCATCCGTGTTTTTTGTCTTATGTTAGCTTGTATTATTTTTGGCCAGGAGAATTCAAACAAGGTGAATGCTAGAAAATTACTATTTTCACAAAGGTGCCTCACAAACAAGCAAATTAATGTTATTCCTTTTATGATTGTGTTGCACCCCAAAATTTGCCCTCACAATACAAGACTTTGTGTTCTATGAAGGTTCACAAGATTCACAATGCTTTCAAGACCTTTCATGAGGTTCATGAAGTCTACAAGTTACTTTATGAAGGTTCACAAGGTTCACAAGCTTCTCAACATTTACAAGACCTTTCATGAGGTTCATGAAGTCTACAAGTTACTTTATGAAGGTTCACAAGGTTCACAAGCTTCTCAACATTTACAAGACCTTTCATGAGGTTCATGAAGTCTACAAGTTACTTTATGAAGGTTCACAAGGTTCACAAGCTTCTCAACATTTACAAGACCTTTCATGAGGTTCATGAAGTCTACAAGTTACTTTATGAAGGTTCACAAGGTTCACAAGATTCACAATGTTCACATAACCTTTCATGAGGTTCATGAAGTCTACAAGTCACTTCATGAGGGTTCACAAGGTTCACAAGGTTCACAATACCTCCCATGAGTATCACAAGACATTTTATGATGGTTCACAAGGTTCACAAAGTTCACAATTAGTCAGAAGAGTTGACAATTCCCTCAGACAATGCACCTCCTAAGCAGTGCATCCAAAACTAGGGTTTTGACTTTAATCAGGCTAAATGAACTTCCAAGACTTCAAGTGAGCTTCATAACATCTTATATGTGTTTAAGAACCCCCATGACAAGTTTCAAGACTTTTCTCAAAAGTTTGCTCAGTCAGATGATCAGATAAGTCAAAATCAGTCAAAGCAGTTAAAAAGTCAAACTGAGGTCAACTGTGGTCAAACCAAAGTCAAACTTCATGATTTTTTGCCAACATCAAGTATATGAAGTAAAATTCATCATTTGATCAAGGGTTGATCATGATTCATCAAGGAGATTTCAGATCATCAAGAATCAGGAGTTTCTAAATTAGGGTTTCCTCAGTAAAAGTCAACTGAACTTTGACCAGCCATAACTTTCACATACTTCATCACCAAGTCTCCAATCAAAGCTCATTTTGAAGGAAATTGAATTCTCTACAACTTTGATCTTTCAAGTCAAGCCCAAAAATGCTTCATTTGGAAGATATGAGCTAAGACATTATAGGTCATTTCAAAAGTCAACAAAAAGTCAACAACTTCAAAAGAGCATAACTTGAGATTGGTAAATGATATGGACATGAAACTAATGGGGTTGTTTAGAGGACTCTTCAAGATTTCCAAAATGTCCAAGAACACCCTCATACCATTAAAATTGAGGGAGATGTGCCCTTGCAAAGTTGGGAAATTTTATGATGGTTTATGTTGAAAATGGAGGTTTAAAACCACTTCTTTCCAAATGGGCTGGCCAAATTGTGATCCAATCCATACCATATCATCATGCACGACCCAATTGATTAAAAATCAGAATTTTTATTATTTTATTTTTATTTATTTTGATTTAATTCATAAAAAATCATTTTAAATAAATATAAAATATGAAAATATATTATTTGATGAAGATTGAGCTTCTAGAATCTCATCAATACTGATTTGAATTGAAAGGGAAGGAAATCATGAGATTGATACAAAAATAGCAAGCCTTCATGAACAAATATTTGAATTTTAAACCATGATCTTTTTCAATCTTCAAATATCAAAATCTCCATACAACCATTCAATTTTTCTGACCTAAATGATCCTCATATAAGTACTGATCATAACCCTAGCACTCATACACGATTTTGCTGCCTCAAAGTGTAAGTTCCAAACCTCAAAAAATCCTCCAAAAACTCATATTCGGATTTGGAGTTTCAGAGCATTAGAAGGTAAAATAAGAACATAGAGATGTTCTTTGGACATCACTGAAGCTAAATCATCACTCACATTCATCTCATACATGCCCTATTGTTCAACCCGAGCCATTCTTGTTCTTGTTTTTCTTTTTTTTCGATTACATCAATTCACTGCATATTAATGGATTTTGTTTGTCTAATGTTGTTTATAATGTTATGTAGAATGTTTCTGGGCAGGAAAATCAAAGAAACCGTGGCAAATGCATGAAACACCATTGTTAGGGTTTGGACCTAGGTTTAGGGTTTTCTAATTTAATGAATATAAATGGATTCTAAAAACACAGGATGAATCGCATGAATGTTTGGATCATGTTGATGTGTTTGATTTTGTGAAATTGTACAGTTTTGTTGCCCATTGAGTTTCGTAGGTTTTGCTGGAACTTGTTATTCGCAGGTAAATTCCCAGCAACATTCGTAGGTAAAAACGCAGGTATGAGGAAGAAGACGAAGTCCATTCGCGCCTGTTTTAAAAATTCAAATTCTTGTTTAAAAATATTATGAATTAGTTCTGGCTATATTTCACAAACGCACGTTTGTCCTAGTGGTAAGGCTGATACGCGTATTATGTGATGGCACTGGTTCGATACTTGGCTGGGCACATTTTTTTTTCTCTTATTTTTCAGGTCAAGCGTACATAATATATTATGTATTGTTACCACTCCATTAGCAGATGGGCTCTTCCAGCCAGGCGGTTATGCGTGTTTGCTTGTGTTCAAAGGTCCTGGGTTCAACACCACCCCAGGCCTTTTTGCTTCTTTATTTTTCTTGATTTTTCAGGCAAAGAACAAAACAAATTGAATCCCCTTCATTGTCACTAGCGCGTGTAGCAGCCTGGTGGTACTCATTGTTGCTGGCAAACAAGCTGACCTGGGTTCAAACCCCAGTCAGGTAAGTTTTTTTCACATTTTTTTTCTTTTATTTGTTTTAAGTATTCTAATATTAAATTGAATATAATTTTATGTATATATGTTTTCTAAATAATGAAAAATAATAATGAAGTATGTTTAATATTTTCTAAATTCTAAAATATATGAATTTTCTGAAATTATTTTCTTTATCATATGTAAATATAATATATGCATGTTAATTAAATAATTTTGTATAATTAAATTAAAAACCCTAAAAAATATTTTCTAAAATAAACCCTAATTTTGTAAAACCTAATTCTATTTTTCTAAATAATTTTATTTTCTAATTCTTAATATAATTATTATGTATATGTATTTATTTATTTAATATGATTCTTGTAAATTTTGTAAATATGATTATTTTTTATGAATATGATATTTAAAATTTATTGTCTTCATATAATGTGTAAATATCTTTTTTAATAAATAATTGTTAATATATGCTTAGAAATAATTAAATTTGTAATGATTAAAATTTATAATTATATTATGTTTAAAATTTTTTGTTATAATAATTATTTAATTCTAAATAAATGTTTATATATTAAAATTTAATTTTGTGTTTATTATTCTCATCATGTTATTATAATATTTTTAAATTCTATTTATTTTGATTATTGTTATTAATTCATATTATAATTCTTGTTTCACTAATCTTATATATCTTCTTATTATTATTATTTCACTAATATTGTTTAACTTTTCATTACTATTTCACTAATATTTTTCATTATTATTTTAACTAACCCTATTTTTTAATTATTATTATTACTAACCCCTATTTATTTATTTATCGCTTATTTATTATTTTTGCTTATTATTTATATTTTGCTTTTATATTTTTGCTATTTATTATTTTTATAATTATTTTGTAATTGCTCCTTGGTGTAAAGTTTGTAAATATTTAATTATTTAATTTGCTTGCTATGGTTAGTAATTTAGGGAGTGCAAAAACATGTATTCTATGTAAAATAAATTTAGATCATTTTAATTAAAGATAAATAATATTGAACACTCACACACGTAAGTCGATTTTTAATCGCCATCTCACATTCCTAAGGGTATCCCTCAATGTTGCCTACAAATAAGGTCAAGTGGGGTGTATAAAGCAAGTCCCTAAAAAGAAAAAATCATCAAGTCCCTAATGGTTGCCTTTAAAGATCAAGTCCCTTCGAAAAATGATGATAGTCCCTCATATATGCTTAATACACCCCACAGTTGCCTTCATAAAAACAGATGTCCCTCACATGTCCCTTACATCCAAGGTAATGACTACCTACTCCTTAATAGTAGGGATAGTCTTACCAATTAAAGGATAAAGAACAAGAAAGACTTAAAGCTTTAGGGTAGGTTCCTCTTATGTACTTGCTCACTTCATTCAAAACTTTTCAAACTTTCCACAATTTCAAACAAATTTTCAAAAACAAGTTTTTACGCATCCGTACATGGATCATTATTAACTATTATGAAAATTTTTCTATTCACACACTACACTTTCAAAAACAATTCAAAAGTGAGCTAAGTAACTAAGAGCCCATGGATAACCATGGATGTAAAGGGTGCTAACACCTTCCCTTTACATAACCTACCCCCCAGACCCAAAAATATCTCTTAAGGTCTTTCCTGTTCTTTTATACCCTTTCCTTTTGGATAAAATAAAAGTCGGTGGCGACTCTTGCTATCCGCAACATAACTAAAAGTCAGTTCTCCCACCGTGTTACAGAACTGGCGACTCTGCTGGGGATTTAATAAAAGAGGGGTACCCTTAGGAATTAGATCACTTTAAAATTGTTTGCCTTGTTTGCTTTATACTTATCTGTTGGGGTGCTCTTATGTGTGAAAGATCCTAACCCGGATCTAGTGTACCTTAGGTAAATGGCAATAGACCAAGGAAACTGTACGGCGTATACCGATATGGTTGATCTGGTGGCCATAGTTAGTGTGACTTCTTGGTTGGTGCTTATGTTCCTTAAGTCAAGTTGAGGATAATATGAGGCTGCCATATGTTGTCAATGCACTAACTAACTTTTAGAACCCTAGTTATCCCATCTTGGCCTTTAGAAAGTAGTGAGATAACCGGCTTTGGTGAAGACTGAAGTTGGTTGATACTCGATACTACACTCATTGAGATCTTAAACTTGGAGGGTTTTGGTTGGCAAGTAAGTTGCCTACTGAACAACCACCCTTGTGAAGGATCAATGATATTGAGATCCCTTAGAACCTGGTTACTTTTGTAGGACAGGATGAACCAACTAACTTCAGGGGAGGGTACTTACCTTTGAACCTCATGCAAGCCTTCAAACCTAGGGCTATGGTGTGACTTGTTTGTGTGTGCCACATGTTTGTGATTGAACATAACATCATGACATCATCATGCATCATAAGCATAGCATTTTCACTAACCATTTCAAGGACCAAAGGATTTATCTTTGTTCTTTGTTGCAGGTCATGGCTTCTGCTCGTAGAAACACCATCAGGATCAACTTTGTAGGGATACCTGCTAAGCTTAAAGAGTTGGTTTCTCAAGTGTCTGATCATTCCCAGTTCATCAAGAGACATGGTCACCTACTGGATCTAGTCACTTCAGGGTTCAATGAAGACATGATGAGTGTTCTGTTTCAGTTCTTTGATCCTAAGCACCATTGCTTCACATTCCCTGACTATCAGCTGGTTCCAACCATGGAGGAGTTCTCTAAACTTCTGGGTATACCTGTTCTTGATCAAAGACCCTTCACAGGCTTGGAGAAGGAGCTTAAACCAGAGGTTATTGCTGCAGCTCTACATCTGAAGAAGTCTGACATTGTTCTAGAAACAAGAAGTGGAGTCAAGGGTATTCTTGCCAAGGTATTAATGGATAAAGCTCAAATGTTCTTGAAGGCCATGAGCTATGATGCTTTTGAGGAGATCTTAGCCTTGCTGATATATGGCTTAGTATTGTTCCCCAATCCAGATCAGTTCATAGATGTTCATGCCATCAACATTTTCCTGAGTCACAATCCAGTGCCTACATTGCTTGGAGACATCCTACATTCTCTCCATACTCGTACTACGAGGGCAAGAGGAACTTTGATGTGCTGCATACCTTTGCTTTCTAGGTGGTTTATTTCTCACCTTCCTCGCTCAGTAATGAAGAATGAGCAAGGGTTCAGATGGTCCAAGAGGATCATGTCACTTTCTCACTCAGACATTCATTGGTGCTCCAGATCTATGGAGAACATTACTATCATTGACCGTTGTGGGGAGTTTCCTAATGTGCCACTACTAGGCATAAGAGGAGGCATCACCTACAACCCCTCTCTAGCTTTACGACAGTTTGGTTACGCTCGGAGTGATGGTCCACATGACATGTTGATTCAGGGCATTGTGTTTGACTATGACAACGATCTTCAGGGTTACCGTCAGAGATTCATACGAGCTTGGGGAAAAGTAAACAGGGTTGACAGCAAGACACTGGAGCCTAAGTACACTATTCCTATGGAAGCTTATCTCAGATGGGTGCGATCTCGTGCTCAGACACTCATGATGCCATATCCTGCCGTCCTACCAGTTACCATGGAACCTGTTGCTGAAGGAGACACAGCTTATACCATCCTTCACCCAGACATGCCTACTGATATGGAAGACTTGCAGAGATCATGGATCCAACTGAAGGAGCAAAGGGATACTTTCGAGGCTCATTACAAAGCAAGTCAAGCAAGAATCCTAGAGCTAACAAAGCAACTTCACGAGGAACGAAACCTCAACTCATACCTCAACACAAAGAGGAAACGTCCATGGGAGACTTAAAACCCCATCTTTTGTGCTTATTTCATTTTCATTTTTGTAAGCCCAAGAGGCAAAACAAAGTTATTACTAATAAAAAGTTTACCTTCGTGTTTGTTTAAGCAAATTTAAATCCTGCGGTCCTTGAAAACATTGCATATGCATTTACATACCATTTCATTGCATCACAGGTTTATAATTGTGCACAGGTTTCTCACCTTCTCGCTGTTTATTTCAGCAATGGCTCTTGAACAATTAGTTAAGGATCTTCAGGCACAAAATGCACAGTTCCAAGAGCTGATCCTGAACCTATCCAAGGGGCAGGATGAATTGAAGACACTGCTGGCCAAGAAGACTAAGAAGACCAGAAAGTCAGGTGGCCTGCTCAACATGGGAAGAAGGTTTAAGGGTCCTGTCAAGACCAAAGAACAGGTTGATGACTATGAATCTGAGGAATCTGTGAAAGAGGGAGGCAGTCTCCACAACACTATGGGGGACTCTGATTCTGAGGCTAATTACTACCATGAGCCTAATGAAGACAAATTCAAGATGCTGGTGGATAGGATGGATGCTATGGAGTTGCAGAAATCATCTGGGCTGGATTTTGAGGATTTGAGTCTGATATCTGGGGTTGTTATACCCATTGGTTTCAAGGTTCCTACCTTTGTTGTTTATGATGGGGTCTCTTGTCCCAAGCTGCATCTGAGGTCTTATGTCAGAAGAATTCAACCTCACACTGCTGACAAGAAGTTGTGGATCCACTTTTTTCAAGAGAGCTTATCTGGAGCTCAATTGGAGTGGTATTATCAGTTGGAGAGTGTCAACATCAGAGACTGGAATGATCTTGCTGAAGCTTTCTATAAGCAGTACCAATACAATGCTGACTTAGCCCCCACTCGCATGCAGCTTCAAAGCATGTCCATGGGTGCCAAAGAAAGTTTCAAAGAGTATGCTCAGAAGTGGAGAGATTTAGCTGGAAGAGTTCAACCCCCTTTGACTGATAGGGAATTGGTTGATATGTTCATGTGCACACTGAATGGTCCGTTTTACAGTCACCTCATTGGAAGCTCATCATCAGGCTTCACTGAGTTGATCATGACAGGAGAGTGAGTAGAGAATGGTATAAAGAATGGCAAGATCCATGTGGGTGCTTCCTCATCAGGTGCTACAAAGAAGCCTCCCACTGGGAAGAAGGAATCCAATGCTGTTTATGGTCAGCCTGATCGTAACAGAAGGCATCAGTCTGTTAGTGCAGTTCATATTTCAAATCCAACTCCTGCAACAACAGAGCAGCCTCAGGGCAACCAACAGAGGGCTAGAAGACAGTTCACGAAGATCAACATGTCAATGGCTCAGGCATTGCAACATTTGTTGAAGGCTGAACTCATTACTTTGAAAGAGGCTCCTCAGAATCCCAATGTTACCTCTCCCAGGTACAATCCCAATGCACGATGTGCATATCATTCAAACTGTCCGGGTCATGATACTAATAACTGCTGGATCTTGAAGAACAAAATTCAAGATATGATTGATGCTGGAGAAATTGAGTTTGATCCTCCAGGTACTCCAAATGTGATTACAGCTCCAATGCCAAATCACGAGAAGACTGTCAATGCCATTGATGAAGATCTACATGTCTATTCAGTAATGGAGTTGACCACACCATTGTCTATTATCAAAAAGAGGTTAGTACAAGCTGGGATCTTCCCAGGTTGTCGGGAAGATTGTTTGTATTGTACCTATAAGCCGGACAGTTGCTTCATATTGAGAGATGGAATTCAGCGTCTCATGGATAAGTATACTGTAGTGTTTGAGAGGACTCCGTCGTCTGTAGAAAGTATGGTGGATCATCTGACTCAAGGTAGGAAGATTGAAGAGGTTGATATGGTTGACAAAGTACCGGTAAGAATCACTTCAAAGAGACCTATTAAAATCACTCATCAGGGTCCAATCAAGATTACTACTGAAGGTCCTGTGAAAGTTGTTGCTGAAGCCAGAGTGGCCCTTTTGATCATTACTACTCCTGGTCCTATTCCTTATACATCTGATAAAGCTGTGCCTTGGCACTATGGGTCTAATGTTTACATCCATGGTGTTAAGCAGGAGCCTTTACCTGATGTGCCTGCTGACATTGATAATATTGCTGGATCTAGCAAGATCACTCGTAGTGGAAGGGTCTTCTCTCCTCCAGTTGCTTCTAAGAATGCTGTTACTCCTGCTGCTACTTCCACCACTGATGCCCGGGGCAAAGGTCCTGTTATTGAGCCTGTATCTATTGATGTGCCAGCTGCTGATGATCTCTCCAAGCAGATGGAAGAAGTATTGAAAATCATTCGCAAGAGTGATTATGACATTGTGGATCAACTGGGGCATACTCCCTCAAAGATTTCTATGTTGTCCTTGTTGCTGTGTTCTGAGGCTCATGCCAAGTCCTTGATCAAGTTTCTGAAGACTGCACATGTACCCAATGCTATTTCTGTTGACCAGTTTGAGAATTGTGTTGCCCACCTTACCTATGATAATGGGTTAGGATTTTCTGATGCTGATTTGACCCCTGCCAAGAGGGATCATAACAGGGCCTTGCATATTTCAATTGAATGCAGGGGCACTACCCTGTCACATGTGCTGATAGACAATGGTTCCTCTTTGAATGTGTTGCCTAAAGAAGTCCTGAATAAGCTGAGTCCTGAAGATGCTGTGCTGAAACCCAGTAATATTGTGGTAAAGGCTTTTGATGGTTCTAGAAGAGTAGTGCATGGGGAAATTGATCTTCCAATCAAAGTTGGTTCTCAGGTGTTTACTGCTACATTTTATGTGATGGATATTCGTCCTTCATACTCTTGTCTGCTTGGTCGTCCCTGGATCCATGGGGCAGGTGCTGTAACCTCTACATTACACCAAAAGTTGAGATATCCGGTGAATGGAAAGGTTGTTACTGTCTATGGAGAAGAAGAATACTTTGTCAGCCATGTAAACACTTTCAAGTATCTGGAGATGGAAGGTGAATACATTGAAACTCCGTGCCAGACATTTGAAGTGGTTCCCTGGGTTGTTAATGATTATGTAGCTCCTCCTGCTGTGAAGAAAGTTCCTGTGGTCACCAGAAAACCTCCAACAATGGCAATGGCCTCCCTCAATGATGCTAGAGTTGTGGTGGATGAAGGTGGTTGTACTATTTGGGGTCAGCTTCCTGATATTCCATACAAGTCTGACAAGTTTGGTTTGGGTTTCACTGCAGAGTCCCAGAAGGCTGTTCGTTGTTCTCGTGCTGTTCGTATCACTAATCAAGGGGTTACGAAAGATCAGATCAATGCTGTGGGAGACTATGATGAAGACTACAACTTAGACGCTTGGATTTTTCCTACTGTGGGTGCTGGACTCAATAATTGGAAAGCTGAAGATGTTATCCCTATCTCCTTTAGTCAGGAGTAAATACTATTACTGTGTTGTTGCTATTTAAAGTTTGTAATTTCTTGAACAATAAAACTTTCAAGCCATGTGCCTTACCCGGGGCACAATGGTGTGCTTGTTACGGGCTGTCATTTCATTTGCATACTTCATTCAATAAAATCAGTGGACGTTTCGTTTTAGTAAATATTGTGTTCCTTGTCTTTCTTTTTCTTTTATTTTTGTTTTATCAGATATGTGTTCTTACACACACCCACATCACTAAAATGCAGATCCTCATCCACTCTGGATCCTGTTGATAACAGTTCTACTATTGCCAATTATAACTTCGAGAATCCGATCTATCAAACTGAAGACGGAAATGAGGACGATTGTGAAATACCTGTAGAGCTTGCTAGGTTGTTACAACAAGAAGAGAAAGCTATACAGCCACATGAAGAGCCAGTCGAAGTTGTGAATCTGGGAACTGAAGAAAACAGAAAAGAGGTCAAGATAGGGGCTGATTTAGAGGACAGTGTCAAGAGCAGGTTGATTCAGATGTTACGTGACTATGTGGAGATCTTTGCTTGGTCTTATGAAGATATGCCAGGGTTGGATACAGACATTGTGGTTCACCGTTTACCAGTGAAAGAAGATTGTCGTCCAAAGAAGCAGAAGGTTCGTCGTATGCGTCCTGAAATGTCAGAAAAGATCAAAGCAGAGGTAATGAAATAGTTCAATGCAGGGTTCTTAGCAGTGACTTCTTATCCTCAGTGGGTTGCAAATGTGGTACCGGTTCCTAAGAAGGATGGTAAGGTACGTATGTGTGTGGACTACAGAGATTTGAACAAGGCTAGCCCCAAAGACGACTTTCCACTTCCTCATATTGATATTCTGGTAGACAACACTGCTCAGCATAAGGTATTCTCTTTTATGGATGGTTTCTCTGGTTACAATCAAATCAAGATGGCACATGAAGACATGGAGAAGACAACATTTGTGACACAGTGGGGCACCTTTTGCTATAAGGTGATGCCATTTGGTTTGAAGAATGCAGGGGCAACATATCAGCGTGCTATGGTGGCTTTGTTTCATGATATGATTCATCATGAGATAGAAGTATATGTGGATGATATGATAGCCAGATCTCAGAATGAAGAGCAACATCTTGATCATCTGCACAAGTTGTTTGAGAGGTTGAAGAAATACAAGCTGAGATTGAATCCAAACAAGTGTACTTTTGGAGTTAGATCTGGAAAGCTCCTGGGTTTTATTGTCAGTGGAAAAGGTATTGAAGTGGATCCTGCAAAAGTGAAAGCTATACGGGAGATGCCAGCTCCCCGTACTGAGAAGGAGGTTAGAGGTTTCTTGGGACGTTTGAACTACATTGCAAGATTTATTTCTCAGTTAACTACCATCTGTGAGCCAATCTTCAAGTTATTGAAGAAAGATCAGGTGATGGAATGGAATGATGAGTGTCAGACTGCCTTTGATGAAATCAAGAGATATCTGTTAGAACCTCCAATTTTGATGCCACCAGTTGATGGAAGACCCTTGATTATGTACTTAACAGTGTTAGACAACTCAATGGGGTGTGTGTTGGGGCAACATGACGAGTCTGGTCGAAAAGAGCAGGCAATATACTACCTTAGCAAAAAGTTTACCGACTGTGAAACAAGATACTCACTGCTCGAGAAAACTTGCTGCGCTTTGGCATGGGCTGCTCGCCGACTAAGACAGTATATGTTGACCCATACTACCTTGTTGATTTCGAAAATGGATCCAATCAAGTACATATTTGAGAAACCTGCTCTCTCCGGAAGAATTGCAAGATGGCAAATGATCTTGACAGAATATGACATACAGTATACTACTCAGAAGGCCATTAAAGGAAGTGTTGTGGCTGATCATTTGGCTCATCAAGCAGTGGATGATTATCAGTCAATGAGTTTTGAGTTCCCTGATGAAGACATTATGACTGTTACCAAAGAACCTGGACAATATGACGGACCTGAACAAGGATCCCGATGGACTATGGTTTTTGATGGTGCCTCCAATGCACTTGGTAATGGTGTTGGTGTTGTGATTAGTTCCCCTGAAGGTTGTCATACCCCGATTACTGCCAGACTTTGTTTCTATTGTACCAATAACATGGCTGAGTATGAGGCATGTATCCTGGGTATTAAAGTTGCTATTGATATGAAGATCCAGTTCCTTGACGTGTATGGAGATTCAGCCCTGGTAGTAAGTCAGATCAAAGGAGATTGGGATACTAAGCATGATAACCTCATTCCTTACAGAGAGCATGTGTTGTCTTTGATCCCACATTTCAAAGAGATTACCTTTGGACATATTCCACGAAGAGAAAATCAGTTGGCAGATGCATTAGCCACCATGGCATCTATGTTTGAGATCAGTTGGGATGATGAAGCTCCCAAGATTACCATTGATAGATTTGAAAAGCCTGCATACTGCAATGAGATTGACACTGAAGGGGCAGAGGAGAAACCTTGGTTCTATGAAGTGAAAAGATATCTTGAAGTTCAGGAGTTCCCTGAAGGGGCATCTGTCAAAGATAGGAAGTTCCTGAGAAGGTTTTCTGCTAAGTTCTTTTTGAGTAATGGGATTCTGTATAAGCGCAATCATGATTCAACTATGCTTCGTTGTGTGGATAAGAAGGAAGCAACTGAGATTATGGAAGATATGCATGATGGGATCTTTGGCACTCATTCTAGTGGTCATACTATGGCAAAGAAGATTTTGAGAGCGGGTTACTATTGGTCTACCATGGAAGCTGATTGCTATCAACACTCCAGAACGTGTCACAAATGTCAAATTTATGCTGATAAAGTACATGTACCTCCATCACCATTGAATGTGTTGACTGCTCCTTGGCCCTTTGCCATGTGGGGCATTGATATGATTGGTGAGATCAAGCCTACTGCTTCTAATGGGCATCGTTTCATCCTGGTTGCTATTGATTACTTCACGAAGTGGGTGGAAGCAGCTTCATTTGCATCTGTTACCAAGAATGTTGTGGCTCGGTTCATTAAGAATAATCTCATATGCAGGTATGGCATCCCTGAGAGGATTATTACTGACAATGGCTCTAATCTGAACAACACTATGATTACTGATCTCTGCATGCAGTTCAAGATTAAGCATCACAATTCTTCTCCGTATCGTCCAAAGATGAATGGGGCAGTTGAAGCTGCTAATAAGAACATCAAGAAGATTGTACAGAAGATGACTGTTACTTACAAGGATTGGCATGAAATGTTACCATTTGCTCTTCATGGTTATCGGACTACAATACGTACTTCAACAGGGGCAACCCCATTCTCCTTAGTCTATGGTATGGAAGCAGTTCTGCCCATTGAAGTTCAGATCCCCTCCTTGAGAATTATGAAGGATGCAGGCTTGGATGAAGATGAGTGGATTCAGACTCGACTGGACCAGATAAATTTGATTGATGAGAAGAGGTTAGCAGCAGTTTGTCATGGCCAGATGTACCAGAAGCGAATGATCAAAGCTTTTAATAAGAAGGTTAAGCCAAAGGTATATCAGGCTGGTGACTTGGTAATCAAGCGTATCATATTACCACAGGGTGATCCTAGGGGCAAGTGGACTCCAACATATGAAGGACCATTTGTAGTCAAGACAGTGTTCTCAGGAGGTGCCATGATACTGACTACAATGGATGGTGAAGACTTCCCACAGCCTGTAAACGCAGACATAGTTAAAAAATACTACGCATAAAAAGAGACCCGCTAGGTTGACAGGCCTAGGCAAAAATAAGGGCATCCCGGCAAACCAAAAGGGTTTGGGCAAAAATTAGGGATATATACAAAAAGATGTACACCCGGCAAGTCGAAAACCTGAAAAGGCGGCTTGGGCAAAAAAGGGTATCCCGGTGGATTGAAAACCTGAAAGGGCAATCCAGGCAAAAGTTAGGGATTAAAGCGTATGACTATGTCTCGTTTGGATCACCAATGAAACTGCAACCAGTTGTACTACTTATTCAAGCTCGAACAGATAAAGCTCAATTCAATCGTTTCCGTCTCAACAACAAGAAGATGAGATACTTGAATGGCAATAGTAGAATTGAAACTCAATAGGATTATTTCCCACATAGCTGATTCTCTTTTGTAAAACTTTATGACAAAATCCTCTTACTAGGGTTTATGTCTCCTTGTACAAACTTACCCGTGTATGGGTCACTTTTGATATAAATAAATTCCATCTTTTGAATCCAGATTTACTTTTACCCTATTTACATAAGCGAAACGTCCATTGGTTGTGTTTGAATGTATGTATGCCTTTTGAATATGATTAATGTTTACCAGAAATGCATGTATGCTTAATATGATTAATGTTTACCAGAAATGCATGAAAATGCAGTAATAGTATTTACTAAAGACGAACGGGGAAAGGATTTCAACGAAGCTTCGCCGGTTCATCTCTACAAAACAGTTACAAATCCCTCAGTAGGACGAATCTATCTTCACAAAGTCTCATTTCCCCTGGAATTTATATCCATCTCTTTTATCCTCATACGGATATACGGGAATTTACTTTCCAATAAGGGTACGACGAACGAAGACGGGATGTGGTATCTACTCTACTATCAAACAAAGACGGGAGGTTATATATACCTTACTATTCCCAGCAGACGGGAGGTTATATATACCTTACTATTTCCAGCAGACGGGAGGTTATATATACCTTACTATCCCCAGCAAACGGGAGGTTATATATACCCTACTATCCCCAGTAGACGGGAGGTTATATATACCTTGCTATCCCCAGCATACGGGAGGTTATGTATATCTCATCATCAAACAAGACAGGGACGAATTCCTCATATTCTTCATCAACGAATCGGGATTTATTTTCCCTGGCCAGCAGTTATTATACGAAGATATCCAGACGCTTCAGGCAGCATCATGTCATACATGCATCATTCATATCATAACATACATATACATAAATGCATAATATATTACTTAAGTGCATCATATCATACATGCATACACAATGCATAAACTAATATTATTATACAAGTGCTACCTTGTTTCAGGTTAATTATCCAGCAAATAAACTTACGAGTATCAGGATTGCTTTATCCTCCTGAAAGCACATCATCCATCAGGACTGCTTTATCCTCCTGAAAACTCTTATTACATCAGGAATGCTTAATCCTCCTGAAGACTTATCATCTCTCAAGGTTGCTTCATCCTCTTGGGAATACATCATTACATCAGGATTGCTTCATCCTCCTGATAGCTTCTCATACATCAGGACTGCTTTATCCTCCTGAAAACTCCTATTACATCAGGAATGCTTAATCCTCCTGAAGACTTATCATCTCTCAAGGTTGCTTCATCCTCTTGGGAATACATTGTTACATCAGGACTGCTTCATCCTCCTGAAAGCATATTATCAAGTACCTCAGGGTTGCTAAATCCCCCTGACAGCTTCTTTACCTCAGGGTTGCTAAATCCCCCTGACAGCTTCTTTACCTCAGGATTGCTTCATCCTCCTGACAGCTATTATCATTACCTCAGGGACTGCTTTATCCTCCTGAAAACTCCTATTACATCAGGATTGCTCCATCCTCCTGAAAGCACATCATTACATCAGGATTGCTTCATCCTCCTGACAGCTTCTCATACATCAGGACTGCTTTATCCTCCCGAAAACTCCTAGTACATCAGGATTGCTTCATCCTCCTGAAATCATAATATCAATACCTCAGGATTGCTTTATTCTCCTGACAGCTTCTCGTACCTCAGGATTGCTTTATCCTCCTGACAGCTACCATTGTACCTCCATATTTTGGACTGCTTCATCCTCCAAGACATGTATCTGAAGAATTGTTCTCCAAGTGGCATCTTTAAGCCCACTCAATCACATTCAACTAGCCATCTGTACCACTTTATGCACTAGTGAGTGCAAATTTTTGGGCTTTTGTGTTCAATCCCCTTCAACCTTCCAGGTCATGACTGGCAAACATACCAATCTAACCCCTCAGGTTTCAGAAAATTGAACAGGGGCAGCTGTTGCACCCCAAAATTTGCCCTCACAATACAAGACTTTGTGTTCTATGAAGGTTCAGAAGATTCACAATGCTTTCAAGACCTTTCATAAGGTTCATGAAGTCTACAAGTTACTTTATGAAGGTTCACAAGGTTCACAAGCTTCTCAACATTTACAAGACCTTTCATGAGGTTCTTGAAGTCTACAAGTTACTTTATGAAGGTTCACAAGGTTCACAAGCTTCTCAACATTTACAAGACCTTTCATGAGGTTCATGAAGTCTACAAGTTACTTTATGAAGGTTCACAAGTTTCACAAGCTTCTCAACATTTACAAGACCTTTCATGAGGTTCATGAAGTCTACAAGTTACTTTATGAAGGTTCACAAGGTTCACAAGATTCACAATGTTCACATAACCTTTCATGAGGTTCATGAAGTCTACAAGTCACTTCATGAGGGTTCACAAGGTTCACAAGGTTCACAATACCTCCCATGAGTATCACAAGACATTTTATGATGGTTCACAAGGTTCACAAAGTTCACAATTAGTCAGAAGAGTTGACAATTCCCTCAGACAATGCACCTCCTAAGCAGTGCATCCAAAACTAGGGTTTTGACTTTAATCAGGCTAAATGAACTTCCAAGACTTCAAGTGAGCTTCATAACATCTTATATGTGTTTAAGAACCCCCATGACAAGTTTCAAGACTTTTCTCAAAAGTTTGCTCAGTCAGATGATCAGATAAGTCAAAATCAGTCAAAGTAGTTAAAAAGTCAAATTGAGGTCAACTGTGGTCAAACCAAAGTCAAACTTCATGATTTTTTGCCAACATCAAGTATATGAAGTAAAATTCATCATTTGATCAAGGGTTGATCATGATTCATCAAGGAGATTTCAGATCATCAAGAATCAGGAGTTTCTAAATTAGGGTTTCCTTAGTAAAAGTCAACTGAACTTTGACCAGCCATAACTTTCACATACTTCATCACCAAGTCTCCAATCAAAGCTCATTTTTAAGGAAATTGAATTCTCTACAACTTTGATCTTGCAAGTCAAGCCCAAAAATGCTTCATTTGGAAGATATGAGCTAAGACATTATAGGTCATTTCAAAAGTCAACAAAAAGTCAACAACTTCAAAAGAGCATAACTTGAGATTGGTAAATGATATGGACATGAAACTAATGGGGTTGTTTAGAGGACTCTTCAAGCTTTCCAAAATGTCTAAGAACACCCTCATACCATTAAAATTGAGGGAGATGTGCCCTTGCAAAGTTGGGAAATTTTATGATGGTTTATGTTGAAAATGGAGGTTTAAAACCACTTCTTTCCAAATGGGCTGGCCAAATTGTGATCCAATCCATACCATATCATCATGCACGACCCAATTGATTAAAAATCAGAATTTTTATTATTTTATTTTTATTTATTTTGATTTAATTCATAAAAAATCATTTTAAATAAATATAAAATATGAAAATATATTATTTGATGAAGATTGAGCTTCTAGAATCTCATCAATACTGATTTGAATTGAAAGGGAAGGAAATCATGAGATTGATACAAAAATAGCAAGCCTTCATGAACAAATATTTGAATTTTAAACCATGATCTTTTTCAATCTTCAAATATCAAAATCTCCATACAACCATTCAATTTTTCTGACCTAAATGATCCTCATATAAGTACTGATCATAACCCTAGCACTCATACACGATTTTGCTGCCTCAAAGTGTAAGTTCCAAACCTCAAAAAATCCTCCAAAAACTCATATTCGGATTTGGAGTTTCAGAGCATTAGAAAGTAAAATAAGAACATAGAGATGTTCTTTGGACATCACTGAAGCTAAATCATCACTCACATTCATCTCATACATGCCCTATTGTTCAACCCGAGCCATTCTTGTTCTTGTTTTTCTTTTTTTTCGATTACATCAATTCACTGCATATTAATGGATTTTGTTTGTCTAATGTTGTTTATAATGTTATGTAGAATGTTTCTGGGCAGGAAAATCAAAGAAACCGTGGCAAATGCATGAAACACCATTGTTAGGGTTTGGACCTAGGTTTAGGGTTTTCTAATTTAATGAATATAAATGGATTCTAAAAACACAGGATGAATCGCATGAATGTTTGGATCATGTTGATGTGTTTGATTTTGTGAAATTGTACAGTTTTGTTGCCCATTGAGTTTCGTAGGTTTTGCTGGAACTTGTTATTCGCAGGTAAATTCCCAGCAACATTCGTAGGTAAAAACGCAGGTATGAGGAAGAAGACGAAGTCCATTCGCGCCTGTTTTAAAAATTCAAATTCTTGTTTAAAAATATTATGAATTAGTTCTGGCTATATTTCACAAACGCACGTTTGTCCTAGTGGTAAGGCTGATACGCGTATTATGTGATGGCACTGGTTCGATACTTGGCTGGGCACATTTTTTTTTCTCTTATTTTTCAGGTCAAGCGTACATAATATATTATGTATTGTTACCACTCCATTAGCAGATGGGCTCTTCCAGCCAGGCGGTTATGCGTGTTTGCTTGTGTTCAAAGGTCCTGGGTTCAACACCACCCCAGGCCTTTTTGCTTCTTTATTTTTCTTGATTTTTCAGGCAAAGAACAAAACAAATTGAATCCCCTTCATTGTCACTAGCGCGTGTAGCAGCCTGGTGGTACTCATTGTTGCTGGCAAACAAGCTGACCTGGGTTCAAACCCCAGTCAGGTAAGTTTTTTTCACATTTTTTTTCTTTTATTTGTTTTAAGTATTCTAATATTAAATTGAATATAATTTTATGTATATATGTTTTCTAAATAATGAAAAATAATAATGAAGTATGTTTAATATTTTCTAAATTCTAAAATATATGAATTTTCTGAAATTATTTTCTTTATCATATGTAAATATAATATATGCATGTTAATTAAATAATTTTGTATAATTAAATTAAAAACCCTAAAAAATATTTTCTAAAATAAACCCTAATTTTGTAAAACCTAATTCTATTTTTCTAAATAATTTTATTTTCTAATTCTTAATATAATTATTATGTATATGTATTTATTTATTTAATATGATTCTTGTAAATTTTGTAAATATGATTATTTTTTATGAATATGATATTTAAAATTTATTGTCTTCATATAATGTGTAAATATCTTTTTTAATAAATAATTGTTAATATATGCTTAGAAATAATTAAATTTGTAATGATTAAAATTTATAATTATATTATGTTTAAAATTTTTTGTTATAATAATTATTTAATTCTAAATAAATGTTTATATATTAAAATTTAATTTTGTGTTTATTATTCTCATCATGTTATTATAATATTTTTAAATTCTATTTATTTTGATTATTGTTATTAATTCATATTATAATTCTTGTTTCACTAATCTTATATATCTTCTTATTATTATTATTTCACTAATATTGTTTAACTTTTCATTACTATTTCACTAATATTTTTCATTATTATTTTAACTAACCCTATTTTTTAATTATTATTATTACTAACCCCTATTTATTTATTTATCGCTTATTTATTATTTTTGCTTATTATTTATATTTTGCTTTTATATTTTTGCTATTTATTATTTTTATAATTATTTTGTAATTGCTCCTTGGTGTAAAGTTTGTAAATATTTAATTATTTAATTTGCTTGCTATGGTTAGTAATTTAGGGAGTGCAAAAACATGTATTCTATGTAAAATAAATTTAGATCATTTTAATTAAAGATAAATAATATTGAACACTCACACACGTAAGTCGATTTTTAATCGCCATCTCACATTCCTAAGGGTATCCCTCAATGTTGCCTACAAATAAGGTCAAGTGGGGTGTATAAAGCAAGTCCCTAAAAAGAAAAAATCATCAAGTCCCTAATGGTTGCCTTTAAAGATCAAGTCCCTTCGAAAAATGATGATAGTCCCTCATATATGCTTAATACACCCCACAGTTGCCTTCATAAAAACAGATGTCCCTCACATGTCCCTTACATCCAAGGTAATGACTACCTACTCCTTAATAGTAGGGATAGTCTTACCAATTAAAGGATAAAGAACAAGAAAGACTTAAAGCTTTAGGGTAGGTTCCTCTTATGTACTTGCTCACTTCATTCAAAACTTTTCAAACTTTCCACAATTTCAAACAAATTTTCAAAAACAAGTTTTTACGCATCCGTACATGGATCATTATTAACTATTATGAAAATTTTTCTATTCACACACTACACTTTCAAAAACAATTCAAAAGTGAGCTAAGTAACTAAGAGCCCATGGATAACCATGGATGTAAAGGGTGCTAACACCTTCCCTTTACATAACCTACCCCCCGGACCCAAAAATATCTCTTAAGGTCTTTCCTGTTCTTTTATACCCTTTCCTTTTGGATAAAATAAAAGTCGGTGGCGACTCTTGCTATCCGCAACATAACTAAAAGTCAGTTCTCCCACCGTGTTACAGATTGCACACATGACTGTTATTGCTAAGAGTACAGGAACCATTGCCTTCGGAGGATTGATCACATTTATTGCTAGGACCCTTAACCTTGACACTGAGATAGCCACATTGGCACCACTCCTTCCTTGCATAATAAACCTGAAGTTTCTGAAAGATATGAAATTATACAAGTCAAGGGGAGAGGGGGACTATGAAATTATGGTTCATGGTGATGCTATTATAGTTTAAGGATTAGCCTAAGAGGCGGTGAATTAGGCCTTATAAAAAAATTTCGGTTATTTTATCGGTGGATGAAACTTTTGTCGTCTAAGTGTCTAGGTTATTAAAGCAATAAAGCAGAAAGTAAAACGACACCAAGAATTATCCTGGTTCCCTTCATAAACCGAAGGTACATCCAGTCCCCTTACACCTAGTAAGAGATTTTATTATAGTTTTAGATTGTATAGCCTATCACACCATAAACCATTGAAGCCTATGTTCTAATAACTATACAACAATCAAGTGTACAAGAACAATCCTCTTGCCACACAAACCCTTGTGTCCAACAATCCTGGATCACAAGTCGATACAACAATAATTCTTGAATAAATTGAAATGTAGAGATGATGAAGTCTTGTAATATCAAGCAATGTTGATCTTCTCCCTTGATTGATATTTATCACTCAAAAATAATGAATATAAGTGTCCACTAAAGTGTATGAAAATTTTAACTTTGTATACAAATGAATTTAATGCACTTTGATAGATTTAGAAAGTTTGAGATTTTGAGCAAGAAAATGTCTTATGAAAATTGTACGAGGTGTGTTAAAAATTATGCACAAAGCACTTATTATAATACACAAGACACCTCTTTGAAAAGGTACAAATTATGAAGAGATGTCTCAATACAATTTGAAAAACACAAGATATAATTCAAAATTTAACTGAAGCAATTTATATAAATTTGAACAATGGTAACCGGTTACTACCCCATGGGTAACCGATTACTTGTTGTAAAGTTTAAAAGATTTTTCAAACTGGGGTTGAAGTAACCGGTTACTACCTATAAGGTAACCGATTACTTGATCAAAAACCAGAAAAAATTATTTTAAAATAAGATCAGTAACACATAGGCATGCAAAATAATTTGTTCAAAAATAGAAAATGTGAGTGCATCCTAAGTTGAACACTTAATTATCATTATTGATTCATGAGAAATAAAATTATACATTCCAATGAGAAAATCTTATCTTTATGAAAACTTTATTTGAATGAAGCTTGAAAGATCCTTTTTGCTTACTTTAAGACTTGATGGATTAGTTGTTATCATCAAAATATAATTTGAGAAGCTTGCTTCTACAGCTATCCCATCCATTGTGTTACTCGCACTAGACATACTGATGTACGATCAGAGTGAAACTTAACCTACGATCTACACGCTACACCCTTTACATGTCTAGATTCTCATAATCTTCCTAACGGGGATGGACACGATATCGACACTGAGTTTGACCAGTATGAGCAGCCTCCAGATCATGATATGCCACCTGCACACACTACACCATCTTCCTCTCACCCATCTATAGGTATCGCTCCCGGTTTCTATATCACTGAGCAGATGTGGCGCGAGCAGCTAGCCAGAAAGACGAGACGTGATGACTTGCTTTCCTCGATTCAACAGCAGCTGGCTTCCTATATGACTTTGCAGGAGCAGCAAACCCGTAACATCAACACCATCATGCAATCCCAAGCAGCCTTGAACACAAGATTTGAGAAATTCACCTCTTCTCAGGGCGATCGTCACCGTAGGAGATCTCGTCGCCCTAGGCACTCACCACCCGGTGACCGGAGTACCAGCAACATGCCATAGACCCACCAGGTTTATCTTCTCTTCCTTATTTTGAAACATTATGGACAATGTTCGATTTAAGTGTGGGAGGAGACTTTACTTGTTTTATTTGCTTTCTCGCATTTTATTTCCTTTTTACCGCTTTCTAGGTTATCTTGTTTTAATTTTTTAGGTTTACATGTGCTTAACGAGTCATCTACACGGTGTAACTCTATTTTTCCCATTTCCTTAGCCCCACCAAAAACAAATTTAAGAAAAGAAAAGGTATTTTCATGAAAAATTGGGCTTAAAGACAGGTTCGAGTTAGGATGATGATAATTGGGAAAATCTTTTTGAAACATCAGTATCGTTTTAACACCATAGGCTTCGTGAATATAGGAATCTACCCAGATACCCATGTAATGCGGCCTTAGTTATCATTTTTGAATAGGTCCTTAGTAATTTATCTTAGTAGTCAGCTCCGACCTAAGCATGCTCTATGTAGGGATCGATGAAAATAAGTGAATTATGTCTTTTTGCTGCTCTAAAATACGAATAATGCAACTTGAAGTTGTAGAAATTATGCAAAAATAAATAGAAAAAAGAAAAGAAAAAGAAAGAAAGAAAAAAAAGAGAATAAAGAGCTACCCTTTGTCAGTCGGTTCAGAGGTATCTGGTGCTGGACGTGGTTGGGTGGATTACGATCTGATCCCCCACGACTGAAATAGGGTCAATAAAAGGGGTTACACCCACTTGTGTACTAGAACGCCGTGTCTAGTGCAGAATCACTAATCGATCACTTTACTATGAGTATGTACGGATAACGGGCTTAATGTGATTGTGCCTGAATGAAAAGGACCCTATGAGATGAAAATTAGGCCTAAGTATTGTGGGGTAGTATGGATTGGTTTGTATAGGAGCGAATTATATGTCCGTGTCCACGGAAAAGTGTTACTATGATACCCTTGGTTCATTTAGTTAGTACCTATCTCTTCATCCTGGCTTGAACTTAGAAGCCCTTTTTCCCAAATCATCCATCGATACCTTCATGAGCTTTAAAGTGTTTGCTTGAGGACAACCAAAGGTCTAAGTGTGGGAGAATTTGATAACACTGAATAGCACTGCATTTTTTACTATGATCGCACATGTTTGTTAGTATATTTATTACCATTTTCTTATATTATGATTGTATTTTGTTTTGTTTTCATATCCTAGGTGTTTCCGGGTCCATTCGCGAAGAAACGAAGAAAACCAGCAAAAAGCCAGACTTTGAAGGAATTGCACACATGGCACCCTCCATGGCGGCCGCCATAGGGTAAGCCATAAGAAGAACACATAACAACTGCTGAAAACTGCCCTTCTCAACTTCCATAACCACACTTGTTCACGTGAAGGGCGCCATGGAGGGGTGGTGGGCGTCATTTGTGTGATTGAGTTTGTAATCGAAGTTTGGACCACTTGGTGGAAGTTAATTCTGCCGCCATTTTCCTTTTCTAGTTCTTTACCAGATTTAAAGCCTTCCATTTGGAGCAGGTTCTTATTTATATATTGCCTTTAATTTATTTAATTCCACGCAATTTTCTTTACCTTTATTTAATTTCTCGCACTCGCTTTACTTTCCTTTAATTTCCCGCAATTGCTTTACTTTTCTTTACTTTCCCGCAATCGCTTTACTTTATTTTATTTTCTTGTCTTGTTTACTTTCGAAACTTTAAATTTAAAAGACTTTACTTTAATCATGGTAAAAAGTAATATGTTTGCTCCAACCATCATGTCTAGCTAAGTCTTTAAAGGTTAGAATGTAAGGATCGTAGTCAAAGTAATATTTCATTCAATGTGTCAAAATAAAAATGCTCAGGGGCTGTTTTGATCTTTAAAACAAGTTTTCTGAGCCTAAATTATGTTGGGTAAGATCGAAAGTCGTCCAAACTTTTGTAAAACTTGTTTAGTATTAATTGTTCAAAGGAAGCGAAAGCGCTTGCTCAGTTAAGTAGGAATTTCTAGTACTTGAGAAAAACGATTTTAAAGTTATTTTCGGACGCGTTAGTGGGTTTAAAATTCGGTTCGCCTGAACCTCTTTTGTTTAGAAATTTCATATCGAAATACTTTTCAACTTAGTCAAGAAATTACATTTCTTAAAAATAGGTTTTTCAACTCTAGTGCAATGCACTCTTTTTTATAAGTGACAAAAAGAGGGTTTGTTTAGGGGTTAAACTCGGTTCTGAATACACGAAAGTGACAGTTCCCGTTAAATTAATTATTTTCATAAAGTAGAAAATATTTCCCCATAAGTAATTCCGTTTACATGCATTGGAATGTTACCCGACTATGCAAATTACATTCAAGCCTGTTGTTTTATTTGAATCTTATATTTCTGTTATTTATTTCTCTTTACTTTTACCGCACACTCGTAAACCCCTAATTTGTTTTGCCTTAGATAAACATTGTAACAATAGATATCAATAGATCGACGTTTGGTCTTTGTAGGATCGATAATTTTTTGTATTACTCTGACGTGATTCGTATACTTGCGAAAACACGCATCAACTAGGACATTGAGTCTTAGTGGTTGTTAGTAACTACAGTTGGTTGTGCATTGCGGAAGTCGCATCAACTGGTTGTAGTTGAGTGTGCAGTTAGTCACATAGTTTCTGTGTGTTGTAATATGTTACAATTATAGTGAATTAAGTCCTTATTGAAGGT
The DNA here is from genome assembly GCA_963966055.1 of Lathyrus aphaca. Classification (NCBI taxonomy): domain Eukaryota; kingdom Viridiplantae; phylum Streptophyta; class Magnoliopsida; order Fabales; family Fabaceae; genus Lathyrus; species Lathyrus aphaca. The sequence goes on along the minus strand of OZ014524.1, from coordinate 25,058,008 downwards.
AAAATCACCTTGGTAGGTGGACTGGATGTTGTGAGAATAAGATTTGGTTCAGCTCAATATCTTTATGTTTTGATAATAACAACAAAGTATTTGTGTGAAAACCATTTTGATACTCTAACATGTGTTATTCTATAAATCTTAACAAATAGGTTCTATCTCTAAGGGAGTTCTTATGAACCAAATATTCTGACATGATGATATCCGCTTATGCGTTAAATGGAAGAAAGACTTCTCATGTACCAACTCATCAGAAAGATCTTGAGAAAACCAATATTGATATTGCAATGTTTTCTAGGATTCTAACTCTGAATGAGTAATACACTGTGTCGTACCTCGAAAAATACGATCCTAAAACAAACAACAGAATCGCCACCTAATTCTATTTATTCTAACTAAAGAAAAGGGAGATATAGACACAACCTAAATCGGATAAGAAATGGTCAACGAAACCACTATTCGAAATTCGGGAGTCAGTTACGCAAAGGGGAGGTGTTAAGCACCCCTCACGTCCGTTGTACTCAATGGGAACCTCTTAGTCTAATTTTCGCTTAAATGTTAATTTCTTTTACTGTCTTCTTTTTGTTAAGATTGCTTTTAAGGGAATGTTTCAGTTATTATTTGTTATGGAGAAAGGTTAAGTTTTTTATTATTGTGCTCGCGAAGGATTAAAATCCTCGTGCCTACGTATTCCCTTGTACAATGGGAAAGTCAGAGCTTCGTAGTTCGTGCGACTACGATTTGTGTTTTTTATGAACAATTTTTTAAAAATGCTTTCTACTGCTAAGCGTTGGCTTATCTGCTCGTGATGGGAGGCGGAAGCGCTAGCTTGTCTGCGAGATAGAAAGATTTAAACAATGTTCGTTTTGAGAAAAGATGTTTGATATTTATTAAAGTGTTTTAAACGAGAGGGCGAATGAACCACAACGCGTGGGGCTAGCCCAGGAGTGATTGCATTCAAGAACGTGCGGAGTGCTAGACTCCGGAGTTCAGTTACTCGCTGATTAATTATGGAAAAATAGTTTGTATTGGTTGATAAGTTTTAAGTTGTATTTGAAAAGAAACAGACAAGTCGTCATCTTTAAGGGGAAGTATCCCGCCTATTCCACCACAAACATTTAAAGGAGTGAAATCAAAAGAAGCTTTAAACTTGGATACGAGGATCGACAAGCAATGCCACATTCTTTCTGTGAGAAATAAAATCGAAAGAAGCTTTAAACTTGGATATGGGTATCGACAATCAATGCCATATTCTTCCTTTGAGAATAATTGTTTGTAAGATTTGATTTGTGTTTGTGGTTGATAGGAGGAATATCTTCCTATGGAGATGAATCGTGTCTTAAACTTTTAAGGTTGTTAAATGTTTTGAATACGAGAGAGTGAATGAATTACAACTCGAAGGCTAGCCTCTAGAGTAATTCAGTTCAAGCACCCGAGGAATGCTAGATTCCTGAGTTCAGTTCTTCGTATAATTAATTAAAAGTTTTCCGTGTTTTAGGAACGTGAGGGTGAATAAACCACAACACGTGGGGCTAGCCCAAGAGTGATTTAATTCAAGAATGTGCAGAGTGCTAGACTCTGAAGTTCAGTTACTCGTTATTTGATTTGTGAATTAAGACGCGATTTAAGATTTACGTTTTGAAGACGAAAGAGCGAATGAATTACCAATCAGAGGCTAGCCCTAACAGTAATTCAATTCAAAAACCCGAGGAATGCTAGATTCCTGAGTTTAGTTCTTCGTTAATTTATTAGACGCATAATATCGTGCAGACAGCGATCACAAGTGACCGACTTACGTGTGTGCAAATGTAGGCGCGAGAATTTATTTGGCCGATTGTGAATCGAGTGTTTTAAATACGAAAGGGCGAATGAACCACAACGCGTGGGGCTAGCCTAGGAGTGATTGCATTCAAGAACATGCGGAGTGCTAGACTCCGGAGTTCAGTTCTTTCGCAAATTGATTAGTTCGAAAGTTTTTAGGTGTTTTATGGTTTAGACATGATAGTGAGGTACGTCCAATCAGAAAAACGCGAATGTGGCATCAAGATTATGATAAAGTACCAAAGAGGTAAAATCGAGTTTTAATGTACCTAATGGAGGAGGTTCGTTGCCTCTTCAATACGCACAAATAATCGCAAGGATAAGCATCGAGAAGAAACTTCACACGACCGACCTTTAATTAGTCCTCAAGTATGTAATATCAAACTCTACTCAAGATTCAATTCTGACCAAAAATCAATCTCAAATAAAATAAGGCCTAACAATTAATTAACAATAAGTTTTCCAAAAAGTATGTCAAAAAAATGAAGTTCAAACTTTAGCGTAACTCTAGATTAAACTATTGATAATTAAAAAAACTATATATAATAAAAATAAAAGAAAGAAATTAAATTAAATAAGTAATGAAAAAAATGATGAAAATAACAAAAAAAAGAAAGGGGTGTGTGTCGCCTGAGATAGGAATGCAGGTATCAATTCAGATGGGCTCACATTGCCCATTTGTACAAACCTAGAACAATCTATTCCAAAAAAAAAAATAGTAGTTAAAACATTCCCTTTTTTAAAAAGCGAAACTGAAATAAAAGAATGAAAATAAAAGTTGGGCAGCCAAACGCATCGCACGCTCTCCTCAATAGGTGTGCAATATGACCAACAGTTTCAAAATCTGTAGGAACAATCATACCCTCAGGCAGCAAGGCTTCCAAGATCTGTAAGAATCATATATGACTCATTTGCCTTTATCACCTCAGGCAATTCCTCCATACCACGATCCGCATAACTTTGATCAAGAAGCAACAACCTCGTGGAACCCCTCCACTTGCTCCTCCGAAACTCTTCACCAAGTAACCTCCTCAAACCCTTATCAGCATCTCTTCCTTCTTCTTCTTCCTATTCCTCCTCGGCCTCGAAATCTTCACCTTCAACTTCTTGTTCTTCATTTTCAGGTTATTCTTCTTTTACCGGTGCGATTTCTTCATCGACAGCCATGTTTTCATGGCTTGGTTCATGGTGTGAAGTATGTTCGGTTTTTGGTTCGACAAGTTCTTGTTTAGGTTCGGTTTCGAGTGGTTGGTAGGTTCGGGGTCGGAAGTTCGAAGCTTTCGTTTTTTTGGCCATGGTGGTGATGGAATGAGAATTAGGGTTAGGGTTTGAAAAGAGAGTGAGAAAGGGGAAAATTAGTGGTTGTGATGCGAAGAGAGAAGAAAGTGATTGTTTTTTGGGTTGTCATTTTGAAAAGGTTTTGTTTTTTTAGTTTTTGTTATTATTAGAGCGAGGACTAGTTTGAACGATGGCTTCAAGGTGGATGAGTGAAGCGGTTGAAGAAGATGGTGATGCCTGGGTTTGTGGAAATTGTGATGAAGGCGGCGGAACGGGAGTGTTGTGCGGTGATTCGCGGCAGATTTGAAGGTTTGAGTTACGGGTGGTGGTTTGGGATCTTCTGTTGGGTGTTGAAGGCTGATGGATGGAGTCAAATATTTCTCCCTTTTTTGTGCTTTCTGGGTATCTCTTTCTTTTGTGTTCCCCTGTGTTGTTATAACCAAGTCCTTTTTGTATTTTTCTTCTTTTTCAATTTCAAAGTTTTTGTTTGGTTTTTCTGAAAAGTTCTTTTTGATGGTCTTTTGATGCAGGTTCTGTTTGTTGTTAGATTGGTGAAAAGAAATTGAGTTAGTTTGGTCAGTGTTGCAGGGTGCTATGGTTGTAGTGGCAACAGATAGGGTCTTGTTTGTATTAGGAAGAAAATAGCTGGATAAATCAGACTAAATTAAATTAAAATAAATAAATTAAATAAACTAAAAAACTGATTAATTAAAAAACATATAATGAACTAAAAAAAATCTAAATAAAGTTAAATAACTTAACTAAATAAATAAAAATAATAGATAGTAAATAAATAAAAATCAGAATAAAAAAATAAAATAACTTCAAAAATTGAAAAACTAATTAAATTAATTAACTAAATTAAAAATCTTGAATTAATATATTAAAATGAAACTAGCTCTAAATCTAATACAAACTAAAACTTTTATTATAAAAATTAAACTAGATTGAGAATTGGATTAAAATTAAAACTAAACTTTGAATTAGATTAAAATTGACCTAAATTAAATTCTAAAAATGATCTAAAATAAAATATCTAACTAGAAAATAAAATAATAAATAAATTACAAAAAATGAGGCAAGATAATAAAATTCTAGGATTGAATCAAATTCTAAAATCTATAATAAAGTGATTAAAATATAAACAAACATTCTAATTAAAAACGAAACAAATTCTAAAATAAAAGATAATGGTAAAATGTGTGATTAATAAAATAGAATAAAATGTAAAACGACCGACTATCGATACCACGATGCGAATGCGTTGAAAAATGCAATGATTAATGATTAATGATACGTTTAACCTAAAAATGCAAAAATGCTTGATTTTCGATATATCGACAAAATGCGACAGAAAATGAACAAAAATTTGAAAGTTTCTGGTCAAAATTTAGGGTATGACAGCTGCCCCTATTTAATCATCCTGAACCTGAATGTATGAGTAACAGTTTTTTGGACATTCAAGGTGGAAGAGGATTAAATATCATAATACCTAAAATTTTGGCCGAAAACGCAGATGGAATGATATGATATGCAATGTAAAATGCAAGACAAAGGCTATTACGCTACTGGGAAGAAAACTGTCACCACTGGGGATTAGACGCACATGACTGGATTACAATCCACACGAGGAATTTCTTTCTTGAGCGAAGCCAGACGACAACTGACTACAAGTCCTAAGATGACTCAAAATCTTTGAACAAAATTCCACTTTGAGGAATCTACTGCCGGGATTTAAAACCTCATTTGGAAATACCTTCGGTTGAGGTATCGAAATGAACCAAAAATCTACTACCGAGATCTTGGAAAGAAAATCATATTTTGTTGAAGTCTGCTGGAGATCTACTGCCGAGATTACCAGAGAATCTAAGAAAGAAATACCTTCTGCCAAGGTATCAAAATGAACCAAAAATCTACTGTCGAGATCTTGGAAAGAAAACATCTTCTACCGAAGTCTACTGGAGAGATTACCAGAGATTCTAAGAATGAGATACCTTCTGCCGAGGTATACTAAATGAACCAAAAATCTAGTGCCGAGATTCTGGAAAGAAAACATCTTCTGTTGAAGTCTACTGGAGGTCTACTGCCGAGATTTTCCAGAGAATCTAAGAAATAAATACCTTCTGCCGAGGTATACTATGAAATTTCTACTGCCGAGGATTAAACTGAGGATACACCTGTCTCCAAATCTTCTGCCGAGATTTAACTAAGGATGCCATTGTCGGGATCTTTCACCATACTTCCCTTCTTCTGAAAGAGACAGCCATATGATGGAGAACAATTTCACGCTCAAACTTCTCAACTTGTCTGGAAGAGATAGCCATTTGACGGAAATTGGAAATTCACAACAAACTTCTCACCTTGTCTGGATGAGATGCCATTTGTTGGAAAAATAAAGAGATTCATACCAAACTTCTCAACGTGTATTGGAGAGACGCCATTTGATAGAACCCTCACCATACTTCCCTTCTTCTGAAAGAGACAGCCATATGATGGAGAAAAATTTCACGCTCAAACTTCTCAACTTGTCTGGAAGAGATACCCATTTGACGGAAATTGGAAATTCACAACAAACTTCTCACCTTGTCTGGATGAGATGCCATTTGTTGGAAAAATAAAGAGATTCATACCAAACTTCTCAACGTGTATTGGAGAGACGCCATTTGATAGAACCCTCACCATACTTCCCTTCTTCTGAAAGAGACGCCATATGATGGAGAACAACTTCACGCTCAAACTTCTCAACTTGTCTGGAAGAGACGCCATTTGATGGAAATTGAAAAATCACGACAAACTTCTCACCTTGTCTGGATGAGATGCCATTTGCCGAAAAATAAAGAGATTCATACCAAACTTCTCAACGTGTATTGGAGAGACGCCATTTGATAGAACCCTCACCATACTTCCCTTCTTCTGAAAGAGATGCCATATGATGGAGAACAACTTCACGCTCAAACTTCTCAACTTGTCTGGAAGAGATGCCATTTGATGGAAATTGAAAAATCACGACAAACTTCTCACCTTGTCTGGATGAGATGCCATTTGTCAAGAATTAAAAAATCACGACAAACTTCTCACCTTGTATAGATGAGACACCATTTGCCGAAAAATAAAAGAGATTCATATCAAACTTCTCTGACAAACATGGGAGATGCCATTTGATAGAACAATAACCTTGTTGGGGATGGACAAACTGCTCGAAAAGAGACTGCCATCCATTGATTCACCTTGAAATCCATGTATAAGAACAAGCTTCTCCAATAAAGAGACGGCCACTTGCTGTCAGGTATAAGTATTCCAAGAGAATGTTGCAACAACACTGCTGGAGAACAAAGTTCGCCTTCACTTGGGAACCTTCAATGAATTCCTCCTGAGAGACAAATTATTAAAAGGTGCAGAATAAATGCACTTTATAATTGGAATTGCTGGGGATGGATCGACTACTCGGAAAGAGACTGCCATCTGTTGATTTACTCAAAAGTTCAAGGACAAAACAAGCTTCTCAAATAAAGAGACTGCCACTTGTTGATTCCACTTAGAAGTTCTAGGACGAAACAAGCTTCTCGAATAAAGAGACCGCCACTTATTGTCAGGTGTAAGTGATCAAAGAGAATGTTGCAACAACACTGTTGGAGAGCAAAAGTTTGTCTTCAGTGGAAGCCTCCAATAAATTCCTTCTAGGAGACAAAGCATTCAAAGGTGCAAAATAAATGCACTTTCCATTTGGAAATTCGAATCATCAAAATTGTCAAAGACCAAATTCAATCCAGGAATGAGCTGGAGAGAAACTGTCAAGCAAGACACAAATCCATGAAGAATGAACTCAACTGGGGATTTATCATATCCAAGTGTGGAAAGGAGAACTGAAACAAACATCTTCCACAAGGGTAAAAACTCAGTGGGGAATTAGAAAGATCGTACATTTTCTGCCTAAGGCTGACAACTCTATTTTGAGAGAGACACATCACTTGGGGATAAACATGACCAAGGTGAATGAAGTATGCATCAATGAATGCAACATGAATATGAACATGAAATCATTTATGATGTACATGTATGTATATGCGATATGTTTATGCTGACAAACAGACAAAACAGACACAAGAGGTAAACTGGTGACGAAATAAACATCACAACAAACGGATACACGACTAGTCCCGTCAAAGTGTACGCAATCACTGAGGATAGGGTAAAGAGCCATACATGGAACAAGTCCTGCTACAAGGCTCAAATCTCCTTTATGAGAGAAAGATATTTCGATCGGGAAATAGACCCAAGAAAATCCTCTAACTTCAATGTCCATCAGAAGGAGACAAACATACAAACTATGTTTGCTTAGGATGAAGTAAATTTGTAATCCGTTGGGGAAGAAATTCACATTCAGCTGGAGAAGCTTGAATCAAGGATCAATTGGGGATACTAGACTTAGTATCTCACTGGAAGCACTAAGTAGTAAAAGGAGTTCACCAAAAAATAACGAGACATGCCCCTAACATGTCATAGAAACTTGGTGTGAGGACCCAGTTATCTGGAGGTACTTGCAAGGTATATCACAAGAGCATTTTGCTTAGGGAAACACGTGGTCATGCATCCACGAAATGGTTTGTGAAAAGAGATCATCTCAAGAGGATTTTATAGAAGACTTGACATTCAAAATGCCTCAGTGCCTTCAAACTCTTGGAGAGATTTTGTCGAATCTCGACGTAACTGCCTCAGATTAAACTGTATTTGGCCCATATAAGTCTTCAATACTTATCCTTTTAGGGTTGATCAGAATGTGTAAGTAATAATTGGGAAACAAATTGCCCTTGTCTAGCAAAGTCTTCAAGTAACTTGCCCCTGCCTGGCAAAGTCTTCAAGCAAACTGCTCCTGTCTGGCAAAGTCTTCAAGTAACATGCTTCTGGCTGGCAAAGTATTCAAGCAACCTGCCCTTGGGGATGACCATTCTCCGAAATAGTTGTTCAACTACTCATCAGAGTTTCAAATCTCAAGAGATTAAGCTCATCACTGGAACGCATACATAGGCTTCTATGATGTCAAGCAAATGTTAACAAGCAAAATGTTAATGTTGAGACTGTTAATGCGACATACATGTTTGTCTCGAAGTTTTTTTTTAATGTTTTTTTGAAAATATTTTCACAATAGCCTGTGACCGAATCACTAGCTAGGATGCGACATTAATTTTCTTTTATAAAGCCAACACAAATTTTGAGCATGGCTCATAGGAGTCAGGAAACACTATCTCATTGAGTATGCTTTCAAAATAAACCCTACTTCAATTAGGACTTTTGAGGGTTGTAATGTGGTTTGGTTCACGGTTTTAGAAACAAAGGATAAAGGCTCAAAGTTTATTTGGTGCCCACCCACTCTCCGTGATGTTCTTCGATCCTATGCTCAGCTAAATTGACACATACATTTGTCTTTGATGGTTTTGTAGTGAAAATGAAGATCCAAGGTTTGCTTGAAATGACAGTCATCTTATTTGTCCCCCATGGATATCAGTGACCCCTTGATTTTGGTATGGTGGTCACTAAATCTTATGTATTTGGGGACTTCTTTCAATTGACTTATTCTATTTGGTCCATAAGTCTCTTTTTGTGTGTTTGACTTAGCGGGATTTTCTTTTTCTTTTTTCTTTCTTTTTTCTTTTTTCATTGGAAGGCTGAAAATTGTGACTGTCAAGTCATTGATTGTAGTGAATTCCCTGATGAGATGTTTCATCTTATGATTTGAATGTGTAACCAGATTAACTGAACACTACCCTGCCCCAGGTTAAGCGTAAGGGTTTTGAAATATCTGAAAGAAACTCCTACTTCTAGGCTCGTAGTGGTTGACTAGGGATTAACTCCTTATTTCTCCAGTGTTTGGGAATTTGAAACAATGCATGTACATCGTCAGTAGGGTTTTAATCAAAAGCATTCCACTAGAGAATTTGTGTTTTAATTTCGTCATCCTCCCTCCAATTCTTTGCCTAGGCAAGAGATGGGATAATGTTGGCATTATAAAAGTAGAAAAAGTATTATGAGTGAATACGAACGGATTACTTCAAGACAAACATATTCATTGCATTAATCATTCAAAACAAATAAGTTCTTACATGCCCAAAACAAATGCATTGATAAACAAAGAAAAATACATATGAAAATAAGCGAATGAACTAAACATCTCAGAAGATAATTTCCAGAGCAGCAAATGATCATATGTGTAGAGGAACTTGTTCCATGCTCCAGCAACAAACTGACTTGGACAACCCTCTTGAGTTTTTATCAGCACAAAGGCACTCCTTCCATAGATGGAATTCCTCCATTGAAGGTCAACACCCCGTAGTCGATCATCTCTTGAACCTTTTCCTAGAAGACTTTGCACTCTTCAATTGGATTCCCCAGTAATCCATTATGAAACTCACAACTGGTATTTAGATTGAACCAACGAGGACGATACCTCATGGCTCTGGTCTTTCTGGGTGTCATTATTGAGTTCCGGGAAAAATAAGACCACAATTGACTGTAAGTCATTGGGATTAGGTCAAACTGGTGGGTTGCTCCTTCAGAACTGTTTGGAGACATCCGCTGATTCCGACGTTGCTGACGAGTAGAAGTAGAATTTGACCGACGCTGAGAAATGACCAGATCTTGGATCAAAGAAATCAGTTGTCCTTTACCAATCTTCAAGTTGTGAATATCTTCTTGGAGTTCATTGTTCTCCTGCACAAGGTTATCTACTAGAGTCTTCATTGTAGTCGAGAATATTCCCATACAATTTCTCAAAGTAGTGACTTCATCTCTAAGCTCTCTATTTTCCTGCTCAAGTTGGTCCATCTTTCTCTTGTGATTGGTCGAGTACAGCTGGCTGACGGAGAATAAGACATGTGTGAGTTGGATTGTTGGGAGATGATGTGCAATGAAAATGCAAATGCAAATGATATGCGAATGAATGCAAAGCTCAAAATGCTCAAAATCACAAACATAAATAGCTCCAGAATTAGAGTATGAAGGAAAGATGTTGGATCCAAGGTACAAGTAACTTCGGAACTTCCTGACTGGTAAGCCTTAAGTGGAGAGTTCTAAATTCTTTTACCCATAAATTCATTTTTGAATAGGTCCTTAGTAATTTATCTTAGTAGTCAGCTCCGACCTAAGCATGCTCTATGTAGGGGATCGATGAAAATAAGTGAATTCTGTCTTTTTGCTGCTCTAAAATACGAATAATGCAACTTGAAGTTGTAGAAATTATGCAAAAATAAATAGAAAAAAGAAAAGAAAAAGAAAGAAAAAAAAAAGAGAATAAAGAGCTACCCTTTGTCAGTCGGTTCAGAGGTATCTGGTGCTGGAAGTGGTTGGGCGGATTACGATCTGATCCCCCACGACTGAAATAGGGTCAATAAAAGGGGTTACACCCACTTGTGTACTAGAACCCCGTGTCTAGTGCAGAATCACTAATTGATCACTTTATTATGAGTATGTACGGATAACGGGCTTAATGTGATTGTGCCTGAATGAAAAGGACCTTATGAGATGAAAATTAGGCCTAAGTATTGTGGGATAGTATGGATTCGTTTGTATAGGAGCGAATTATATGTTCGTGTCCACGGAAAAGTGTTACTACGATACCCTTAGTTCATTTAGTTAGTACCTATCTCTTCATCCTGGCTTGAACTTAGAAGCCCTTTTTCCCAAATCATCCATCGATACCTTCATGAGCTTTAAAGTGTTTACTTGAGGACAAGCAAAGGTCTAAGTGTGGGAGAATTTGATAACACTGAAGAGCACTGCATTTTTTACTATGATCGCACATGTTTGTTAGTATTTTTATTACCATTTTCTTGTATTATGCTTGTATTTTGTTTTGTTTTCAGATCCTAGGTGTTTCCGGGTCCATTCGCGAAGAAACGAAGAAAACGAGCAAAAAGTCAGACTTTGAAGGAATTGCACACATGGCACCCTCCATGGCGGCCACCATAGGGTAAGACATAAGAAGAAGACATAACAACTGCTGAAAACTGCCCTTCTCAACTCCCATAACCACACTTGTTCACATGGAGGGCGCCATGGAGGGGTGGCGGGCGCCATTTGTGTGATTGAGTTTGTAATCGAAGTTTGGACCACTTGGTGGAAGTTAATTCTGCCGCCGTTTTCCTTTTCTAGTTCTTTACCAGATTTAAAGTCTTCCATTTGGAGCAGGTTCTTATTTATATATTTCCTTTACTTTATTTAATTCCACGCAATTTTCTTTACCTTTATTTAATTTCTCGCATTCGCTTTACTTTCCTTTAATTTCCCGCAATTGCTTTACTTTTCTTTACTTTCCCGCAATCGCTTTACTTTATTTTATTTTCTTGTCTTGTTTACTTTCGAAACTTTAAATTTAAAAGACTTTACTTTAATCATGGTAAAATGTAATATGTTTGCTCCAACCATCATGTCTGGCTAAGTCTTTAAAGGTTAGAATGTAAGGATCGTAGTCAAAGTAATATTTCATTCAATGTGTCAAAATAAAAATGCTTAGGGGCTGTTTTGATCTTTAAAACATGTTTTTTGAGCCTCAATTCTATTGGGTAAGATCGAAAGTCGTCCAAACTTTTGTAAAACTTGTTTAGTATTAATTGTTCAAAGGAAGCGAAAGCGCTTGCTCAGTTAAGTAGGAATTTCTAGTACTTGAGGAAAACGATTTTAAAGTTATTTTCGAACGCGTTAGTGGGTTTAAAATTCGGTTCTCCTGAACCTCTTTTGTTTAGAAATTTCATATCGAAATACTTTTCAACTTAGTCAAGAAATTACATTTCTTAAAAATAGGTTTTTCAACTCTAGTGCAATGCACTCTTTTTTATAAGTGACAAAAAGAGGGTTTGTTTAGGGGTTAAACTCGGTTCTGAATACGCGAAAGTGACAGTTCCCGTTAAATTAATTATTTTCATAAAGTAGAAAATATTGCCCCATAAGTAATTCCGTTTACATGCATTGGAATGTTACCCGACTATGCAAATTACATTCAAGCCTGTTGTTTTATTTGAATCTTATATTTCTGTTATTTATTTCTCTTTACTTTTACCGCACACTCGTAAACCCCTAATTTGTTTTGCCTTAGATAAACATTGTAACAATAGATCGACGTTTGGTCTTTGTGGGATCAATAATTTTTTGTATTACTCTGACGTGATTCGTATACTTACGAAAACACGCATCAACTAGGACATTGAGTCTTAGTGGTTGTTAGTAACTATAGTTGGTTGTGCATTGTGGAAGTCGCATCAACTGGTTGTAGTTGAGTGTGCAGTTAGTCACATAGTTTCTGTGTGTTGTAATATGTTACAATTATAGTGAATTAAGTCCTTATTGAAGGTAAAATCACCTTGGTAGGTGGACTGGATGTTGTGAGAATAAGATTTGGTTCAGCTCAATATCTTTATGTTTTGATAATAACAACAAAGTATTTGTGTGAAAACCATTTTGATACTCTAACATGTGTTATTCTATAAATCTTAACAAATAGGTTCTATCTCTGAGGGAGTTCTTATGAACCAAATATTCTGACATGATGATATCCGCTTATGCGTTAAATGGAAGAAAGACTTCTCATGTACCAACTCATCAGAAAGATCTTGAGAAAACCAATATTGATATTGCAATGTTTTCTAGGATTCTAACTCTGAATGAGTAATACACTGTGTCGTACCTCGAAAAATACGATCCTAAAACAAACAACAGAGTCGCCACCTAATTCTATTTATTCTAACTAAAGAAAAGGGAGATATAGACACAACCTAAATCGGATAAGAAATGGTCAACGAAACCACTATTCTAAGTTCGGGAGTCAGTTACGCAAAGGGGAGGTGTTAAGCACCCCTCACGTCCGTTGTACTCAACGGGAACCTCTTAGTCTAATTTGCGCTTAAATGTTAATTTCTTTTACTGTCTTCTTTTTGTTAAGATTGCTTTTAAGGGAATGTTTCAGTTATTATTTGTTATTGAGAAAGGTTAAGTTTTTTATTATTGTGCTCGCGAAGGATTAAAATCCTCATGCTTACGTATTCCCTTGTGCAATGGGAAAGTCAGAGCTTCGTAGTTCGTGCGACTACGATTTGTGTTTTTTATGAACAAATTTTTAAAAATGCTTTCTACTGCTAAGAGTTGGCTTATCTGCTCGTGATGGGAGGCGGAAGCGCTAGCTTGTCTGCGAGATAGAAAGATTTAAACAATGTTCGTTTTGAGAAAAGATGTTTGATCTTTATTAAAGTGTTTTAAATGAGAGGGCGAATGAACCACAACGCGTGGGGCTAGCCCAGGAGTGATTGCATTCAAGAACGTGCAGAGTGCTAGACTCCGGAGTTCAGTTACTCGCTGATTAATTATGGAAAAATAGTTTGTATTGGTTGATAAGTTTTAAGTTGTATTTGAAAAGAAAGAGACAAGTCGTCATCTTTAAGGGGAAGTATCCCGCCTATTCCACCACAAACATTTAAAGGAGTGAAATCAAAAGAAGCTTTAAACTTGGATACGAGGATCGACAAGCAATGCCACATTCTTTCTTTGAGAAATAAAATCGAAAGAAGCTTTAAACTTGGATATGGGTATCGACAAGCAATGCCATATTCTTCCTTTGAGAATAATTGTTTGTAAGATTTGATTTGTGTTTGTGATTGATAGGAGGAATATCTTCCTATGGAGATGAATCGTGTCTTAAACTTTTAAGGTTGTTAAATGTTTTGAATACGAGAGAGTGAATGAATTACAACTCGAAGGCTAGCCTCAAGAGTAATTTAGTTCAAGCACCCGAGGAATGCTAGATTCCTGAGTTCAGTTCTTCGTATAATTAATTAAAAATTTTCCGTGTTTTAGGAACGTGAGGGTGAATAAACCACAACACGTGGGGCTAGCCCAAGAGTGATTTAATTCAAGAACGTGCGGAGTGCTAGACTCTGAAGTTCAGTTACTCGTTATTTGATTTGTGAATTAAGACGCGATTTAAGATTTACGTTTTGAAGACGAAAGAGCGAATGAATTACCAATCAGAGGCTAGCCCTAACAGTAATTCAATTCAAAAACCCGAGGAATGCTAGATTCCTGAGTTTAGTTCTTCGTTAATTTATTAGACGCATAATGTCGTGCAGACAGCGATCACAAGTGACCGACTTACGTGTGTGCAAATGTAGGCGCGAGAAATTATTTGGCCGATTGCGAATCGAGTGTTTTAAATACGAAAGGGCGAATGAACCACAACGCGTGGGGCTAGCCTAGGAGTGATTGCATTCAAGAACGTGCGGAGTGCTAGACTCCGGAGTTCAGTTCTTTCGCAAATTGATTAGTTCGAAAGTTTTTAGGTGTTTTATGGTTTAGACACGATGGTGAGGTATGACCAATCAGACAAACGCGAATGTGGCATCAAGATTATGATAAATTACCAAAGAGGTAAAATCGAGTTTTAGTTGTACCTAACAGAGGAGGTCTGTTGCCTCTTCAATACGCACAAATAATCTCAAGAATAAGCATCGAGAAGAAACTTCACACGATCGACCTTCAATTAGTCCTCAAGTACGTAATATCAAACTCTACTCAAGATTCAATTATGTCCAAAAATCAATCTCAAATAAAATAAGGCCTAACAATTAATTAACAATAAGTTTTCAAAAAAGTATGTCAAAAAAATGAAGTTTCAACTTTAGCGTAACTCTAGATTAAACTATTGATAATAAAAAAAACTACATATAATAAAAATAAAAGAAAGAAATTAAATTAAATAAGTAATAAAAAAATGATGAAAAAAAAGAAAGGGGTGTGTGTCGCCTGAGATAGGAATGCAAGTATTAATTCAGATGGGCTCACATGGCCCATTTGTACAAACCTAGAACAATCTATTCCAAAAAAAAAACAGCAGTTAAAACATTCCCTTTTTTAAAAAGGGAAACTGAAATAAAAGAATGAAAATAAAAGTTGGGCAGCCAAACGCATTGCACGCTCTCCTCAATAGGTGTGCAATATGACCAACAGTTTCAAAAGTTGTAGGAATAATCATACCCTCAGGCAGCAAGGCTTCCAAGATCTGTAAGAATCATATATGACTCATTCGCCTTTATCGCCTCAGGCAACTCTTCCATACCACGATCCGCATAGCTTTCATCAAGAAGCAACAGCCTCGTGGAACCCCTCCACTTGCTCCTCCGAAACTCTTCACCAAGTAACCTCTTCAAACCCTTATCAGCATCTCTTCCTTCTTCTTCTTCCTATTCCTCCTCGGCCTCGAAATCTTCGCCTTCAACTTCTTGTTCTTCATTTTCAGGTTGCTCTTCTTTTACCGGTGCGATTTCTTCATCGACAGCCATGTTTTCATGGCTTGGTTCATGGTGTGAAGTATGTTGGGTTTTTGGTTCGACAAGTTATTGTTTAGGTTCGGTTTCGAGTGGCTTGGTAGGTTCGGAGTCGGAAGATCGAAGCTTTCGTTTTTTTGGCCATGGTGGTGATGGAATGAGAATTAGGGTTAGGGTTTGAAAAGAGAGTGAGAAAGGGGAAAATTAGTGGTTGTGATGCGAAGAGAAAAGAAAGTGATTGTTTTTTGGGTTGTCATTTTGAAAAGGTTTAGTTTTTTTGGTTTTTGTTATTATTAGAGCGAGGACTAGTTTGAACGATGGCTTCAAGGTGGATGAGTGAAGCGGTTGAAGAAGATGGTGATGCCTGGGTTTGTGGAAATGGTGATGAAGGCGGCGGAACAGGAGTGTTGTGCGGTGATTCGCAGCAGATTTGAAGGTTTGAGTTACGGGTGGTCGTTTGGGACGTTTTGTTGGGGTGTTGAAGGCTGATGGATGGAGTCAAATGTTTCTACCTTTTTTTGTGCGTTCTGGGTATCTCTTTCTTTTGTGTTCCCCTGTGTTGTTATAACCAAGTCCTTTTTGTATTTTTCTTCTTTTTCAATTTCAAATTTTTTGTTTGGTTTTTCTGAAAAGTTCTTTTTGATGGTCTTTTGATGCAGGTTCTGTTTGTTGTTAGATTGGTGAAAAGAAATTGAGCTAGTTTGGTCAGTGTTGCAGGGTGTTATGGTTGTAGTGGCAACAGATACGGTCTTGTTTGTATTAGCAAGAAAATAGCTGGATAAATCAGACTAAATTAAATTAAAATAAATAAATTAAATAAACTAAAAAACTGATTAATTAAAAAACATATAATGAACTAAAAAAAATCTAAATAAAGTTAAATAACTTAACTAAATAAATAAAAATAATAGATAATAAATAAATAAAAATCAGAATAAAAAAATAAAATAACTTCAAAAATTGAAAAGCTAATTAAATTAATTAACTAAATTAAAAATCTTGAATTAATATATTAAAATGAAACTAGCTCTAAATCTAATACAAACTAAAACTTTTATTATAAAAATTAAACTAGATTGAGAATTGGATTAAAATTAAAACTAAACTTTGAATTAGATTAAAATTGACCTAAATTAAATTCTAAAAATGATCTAAAATAAAATATCTAACTAGAAAATAAAATAATAAATAAATTACAAAAAATGAGGCAAGATAATAAAATTCTAGGATTGAATCAAATTCTAAAATCTATAATAAAGTGATTAAAATATAAACAAACATTCTAATTAAAAACGAAACAAATTCTAAAATAAAAGATAATGGTAAAATGTGTGATTAATAAAATAGACTAAAATGTAAAACGACCGACTATCGATACCGCGATACGAATGCGTTGAAAAATGCAATGATTAATGATTAATGATACATTTAACCTAAAAATGCAAAAATGCTTGATTTTCGATATATCGACAAAATGCGTCAAAAAATGAACAAAAATTTGAAAGTTTCTGGTCAAAATTTAGGGTATGACACACTGATATGTCTAGTTCTGAAGTGCAAGTGTTGAAGATTCCTATGACTTGAACTTTCGAAGATAAAATGATATGAAGACCAAGTGCAAAAAGATTATGAAGACTTGATATTCTGAAGAACAATGGTTTTGAAGACAAGTGGTGAAGTTCTAAAGAAGTGGTCCTGAGTGATCAAAGTTCTGAAGACTGGAGAATTTAGTTTCCAAAGACCCAACAATCCTTTCATCTACTCATGCTTCAAATTTTTAATAACCAGAAGACTCTGATGTTTTAATGAATAGGACCAAGAGTTATTTGTTTCTCTGCTCATGCTTCAAACGTCTATCAACCAGAAGCCTCTGAAGTTCTAAAGAAAAGAAATAAATGTCAAGAAAGTTATTCTATCTTTGTTCATGCTTCACAAGCCTATTAATCAGAAGCCTATGAAGATCATAAGATAAAGATTAACAGATAAGTAGGAATAGTACAAATGCATTTCATTCCACTATCAATTCCACTACTTCACTACCCTGATTTTGTGGTACGAGAGAACGATTGTGTGTACCATTTTTCACCCTTAGCAAAGACATTCATTCGGCTAGTTATGATCTAACGAATCTATTTTTCAAGCGCCTATATAAGGATTGTCACATGAAGGAACAAGCACAAAATAAGACTACACAAATTTCAAACGCACATACAAAGCAAATTTTCTATCAATAGTGAAAAATTCCAAAAGCTCTTAAATTGTGTTTACTCTTCTTATTTTAGAAGCACTTTATTGTAAACAAACCTTGTAGCAAACTGTTTTTTGCATTCCCTAAAGGGCCGAATGAAGGTCAGGATCCTTAGAAAGACTAGGGATGTGAGTCTTAGTGGTTGTCAATCACAACAGTTGTTGTGCATTGTGGAAGTCGCATCAGATTGTTGTAGTTGAGTGTGCAGTTAGTCATTTCGGTTATGTGAGATTTTCATTTGTTACGGTTATAGTGGATTAAGTCTTTGTTGAAGGAAAAATAACCTTGGCGTGTGGACTGGAGGTAGCTTGTGGTTGACAAGTGAATCAAGATAAATCTTTGTGTTCTTTCTTTCTTTCAATGTTTAATTTATTTGTTGTGGTTGCATAAAAAGCCTTCATTTTTCAAAACACCATTCAAACCCCCTCTTTTCTAGTGTTTTCTCACACCTTCAATTGGCATCAGAGCTTCAGTTCTGATTGTGATAAAAGGTTATCATACATTTCATTGTGTCAGTACTGATCCAGTATTTGTGTGAGTTATCTTTGATATTATGGTTGCAACTTCTACAGCTGCTACAACCTCAACTTCACATGAGAAAGATTATTACAGTGCTAAACCACCTATTTTCGATGGCCAAAAGTTTTATTATTGAAAGGATAGGAATGAAATTTGTTTCCTTGGCTATGACGTGGATTTATGGGATATGGTAGTCGATGGCTATACTCATCCGGTAGATAATGCGGGAAAGAAAGTCACTAGAAGTTCAATGAGTGACCAATAGAAAAAGTACTACAAAAATCATCACAAGGCGAGAACGATTCTGCTCAACGCTATCTCTTATACTGAGTATGAGACGATAACTAATAGCGAAACCGCCAAATCCATTTTTGACTCATTACACATGACTCAAGAAGGGAATGCTCACGTTAAAGAGACTAAGGCTCTTTCCTTGATCCAAAAATATGAAGCCTTCAAAATAGAAGATGATGAAGTTGTGGAAACCATGTTTTCCAGATTTCAGATGCTTATAGCTAGGCTTAGACTATTTGACAAAGGATACTCTATTGCAGATCATATCAAGAAAATTATCAGAAGTTTCCCTTCAAAATGGAGACCGATGGTAATAGCTTTGAAGCTAGCTAAAGATCTGAATAGCCCAAGTCTTGAAGAACTCATTAGTTCTTTGAGAAGTCACGAGATTGAGCTAGAACAAGACAAACCTCAAAGGAAGGTTAAATCGGTTGCTCTCAGGTCAAAGACTAAAAAGACAAAGGCATGTCAAGCTAAAGAAGAATTAGATGGTTATGATGTTGACTCAAAAGAAGAGCAATCTCTGATCTCTAGAAGACTTAATAGAATGTGGAAACATAAATATGATAGAATTAGTGGTTCTAAGAGAAACAATGGACATTCTGAATCATATTCTGGTCAAAGAAGACAAGGTTCTAGAAAGGAGTCCACATGCTACGATTGTAATGAACCAAGCCATTTCAAAACTGATTTTCCAAAGCTTCTTAAGAAGGAGAATAATTCAAAGAAGAATGTCGCCCACGTGAAGAAAGAAACGTTAGCTACTTGGGACGACTCTGACTCTGACGAAGGAGATTCTGATGAAGAGCATGCTGAAGTTGCTTTTGTTGAAACAACTAGTTCTGATGGATTCAAAGAACCAGAAGATACAGAAATATCATAATCAGACTCATACTCAAGTACAAAAGTGGTACTTTCTAAACTTACTCGTAGTGAATTAGAAGTGTGTCTCTCTGAGATGTTGGAACACTATCACAAACTCCAAGGTAAATACAAGGATCTTAAACAAATCCATGTAACTACATTAGAAGAATGAGATAAGCTTAAACAGAGTAATTCTTCTTTAGAGGAAACCATTTTATCATTGAAAAATGTTAACATCACTTTGAAAAACAAAAACTCCTTTCTAGAAAAAGAATTGTTGTCTAAGGTCTCTAATACTAGTTGTATCAATAAGTATGATATAGCCTTCCAA
Source organism: Lathyrus aphaca (assembly GCA_963966055.1). Lineage (NCBI taxonomy): Eukaryota > Viridiplantae > Streptophyta > Magnoliopsida > Fabales > Fabaceae > Lathyrus > Lathyrus aphaca. The sequence goes on along the minus strand of OZ014524.1, from coordinate 25,038,354 downwards.
CAGATTTTAGCTAAAAACATAGATAGAACCCAGTTAGATTCGATGATCTATGGTGTTAGCGGAAACGGTAACAGAGGTTTAGGGTGTAAAGAGTTTGTTAAATCTGATGAGACAAAACCCCTAAAGATAACACCTTTATATGATCAGTTTATACCTTCTGGTATTGAACATAATTGTTCTGAGATAGAATGTACACCTTCACAAACACAAAAGCCTAAACACAAATCTAGGAGCAATGCATAAATTCCTTTTGTTTATCGTTTTGCACGAAGACCCAAGTTTTCATAAACTCTGGGAATACTAACAAAACAGGACCCAAGATGTGGGTACCTAAAGAGAAAATAGTCTATGTTGCAAATATCCTTAATAGCACAATTGAAACAACAATCATGGTACCTTGACAGTGGATGCTCATGACACATGACGGGAAGAAGGCATATGTTCCAAGACCTGGAACTTATGTCTAGAGGCAACGTCATCTTCAGAGGGAAACAGAAGGGCAAGATTATTGGCGTTGGAACAGTAGGTAATGATAGGATTCCCTTTATTAAAAATAATTGTTAGTTGATGGTCTAGAGCATAATATGTTGTCAATAAGTTAACTTAGTGACACAGGCTATGATATTGTGTTTAATCAACAATGTTGTAAAGTTGTTAGTCAGAAAGACGGCTTTGTTCTGTTTAGTGGAAAGAAGAAGAACAAAATTTATAAGATCATATTTTCTAATCTTCTGAATCAAAAAGTTAAGTGTCTTCTGTCTGTTTTCGAAGATTAATGGCTTAGGCATCGTCGATTTGGAGATGTTAGCTTGAGGAGGATTTCTTAGCTACACAAACTTGATTTGGTCAGAAACCTGCCAAACCTGAAGTATTCTTCAGATGCTCTATGTGAGGCTTGTCAGAAAGGCAAATTTTCAAAACTGCTTTCAGAGCAAAGAATGTTGTGGCGACCTCAAGACCATTAGAAATTCTTCACATTTATCTATTCGGTCCAGTGAAAACTAAATCAATCAATGGAAAGAAGTATGGACTACTCATTATGGATGATTACAGTCGATGAACATGGGTAAAATTCTTAAAAACACAAGGATGAGTCTCATTTTGTGTTCTCTACCTTTTGTTCTCAAGTGCAAAACAAAAAAGGTTGCAAAATTGTCAAAGTTAGAAATGATCATAGAGGTGAGTTCAAGAACAGATACTTTGAGGAATTGCTTAACTTCGAAGGCATTTCCCATAATTTCTCATGTCCCAGAATTCCACAGAAAAATGGGGTTGTGGAAAGGAAGAATATGACTTTGCAAGAAAAGGCTCTAACCATGATCTAAGAAACTAACATGGAAAAGCATTTTTGGGCTGAGGCAGTTAATACAACATGTTATATTCAGAACAGAGTCTCTATAAGACCTATTCTGGGTAAGACTCCTTATGAATTATGGAAGAATAGAAAGCCCAACATTTCTTATTTCCATCATTTTGGATGTATATGTTATATGTTGAACACTAAAGAAAGTCTTGACAAGTTTGACTCCAAAGCACAAAAATGTCTGTTGTTAGGATATTTTGAACGCTCTAAAGGCTACAAAATATACAACACAGAGACACGAATTATGGAGGAGTCAATTCATGTCAGATTCAATGATAAGCTTGACCCTGAAAAGTCAAAGCTAGCTGAAAAGTTTGTAGATCTAAAGGTTAAATTCTTAGAGCCCAAGGAGGGAGAAGAAGAAAAAGCTGCAGAAACTAAGGAGCCAGGGACTCCTTCACCAGAACAAATGATGAGTCCAATACAGAAGAAAAACAAACTCAGAGATTCTTATTCTGAAGAACTGATCCTGGGAGATAAATCATCTTCAGTCAAAACCAGATCTGCTTTCAGACCTTCTGATGAAAATCTTCATGGATTGGTGTCTCTTATATAACCAACATCTACAGAAGAAGATCTTAAAGACAATGATTGGATCTTGGATATAAAAGAAGAGTTGAATCATTTCACCAGGAACAATGTATGGGATCTTGTTCAGAAACATAAAGGTGTTCATGTTATTGGAACCAAATAGGTGTTCAGAAACAAGTTGAATGAGAAAAGTGAAGTAGTCAGAAACAAGGCTCGACTCGTTGCACAAGGCTATAGTCAACAAGAAGGAATTGACTATAATGAGACCTTTGCTCCAGTCGCGAGATTAGAATATATTCACTTACTAGTTTCTTTTGTTGTAAATCATAACATCATCCTTTATCAGATGGGTGTTAAGAGTGCATTCTTAAATGGATATATTTATGAGGAAGTGTATGTACGTCCACCCCCTAGATTTGAGGATTCTAAAAATTCAGATTTTGTTTTTAAACTAAAGAAATCCTTGTATGGTCTGAAAACATATCTCAGAGCTTGGTATGACAGACTCGGTACATTCTTGTTGGAAAAGGATTTCACCAAAGGGATGGTTGATACTACACTTTTTTGCAAGACATTTAAGAATTATATTTTTGTTGTGCAAATTTATGTTGATGATATCATTTTTGGTTCTGCTAATCCTGTTTTGTGCAAGGAATTTTTTGAGTTGATGCAGGAAAAATTTGAAATGAGTCTGATGGGAGAACTCAAATTCTTTATGGGAATCCAGATTGATCAATGTCCAGATGCAACATATATCCATCAAAGCAAATATGCAAAAACAAACTTCTAAAGAAGTTTGAGATGTCATAAAGCAAACCTGCTAACATGCATTCTGGAGAAATAATAAGCAAGCTCTAAAGTATGTCAAAAGCTCTATCGGGGAATGATAGGATCTCTTTTGTATCTAACAGCTTTTTGACCAGATATTATGTCAGTGTCTGCTTGTGTGCTCACTTCTAAATATATCCAAGGGAAAATCATTTGACTATTGTCAATATAATCCTAAGGTATATCAAGGGAACGACTAATCTCGGTCTGATCTCCAAGAAGACCTCAAAGTAAACATTTTTAGGTTATTGTGATGTAGACAATGTCGGAGATAGAATCAAAAGGAAAATCTCACACCATCAAAATTTAACAAGATGGTGCCTTTAAAAGGATTTAATTTCTACACTTCTAAATCACCCAACATAAAATAAAACCAAAAAACCAACCCATGTCCAAAATAAAAACGGACTTACAAGAAAAATCCAACCGAAGAAGATGATCCAAAATCGAGCAATCTGAAAAGGTATCATCCAATCCAAGCCAATGAAAAATATCCACCCACCATAATTTGGAAATATAACAACCAAAAAACAAGTGATCCAAATCTTCTTCAATCCCAAATCACAAAGGATAAACCAAAGAGTGAGGCCCCAATAAAATGCCTCTCTTTGTCAATTCCGACTTCGTGGGAAGTCTATTCCAAATTAATCTCCAACCAAAATTTTGAATTTACTAGAAAAAATTGTTTTCCAAATACGATCTAAAGCAATGCAAATATTACCATCCATCACCGATCTCCCAACATCACCCACACCAATCGAAACATAAGCATTACTAACAAAAACCCACTTGGGTTTCTCCACCACACAACCCGATACTCAACCAAAAAACTAGGCCGAATGGAATGAAAGGACAAAAGCAACTCTCTCAAATGCTATCTTGTTTCCCTGACCTCAATCAAAGACCGAAAAACCAAATTCCAATGCCAAACTCCCTCATTCCAACTTTCCATTTCTGAAACCTTACAAAGACAGTTATCCGCCAAAAGAAAAAGATCCGGAAAGAGAATATAAAGCAGGGTCGTACTCATCCAACAATCAAATCAAAACAACAAAGAGGATCTTGAACCAAGTTTGTAAGAAATAGATGAAGAAAACCAATTGCCATAAAGACTCGAATTAGAACAACCAACCGAACAAACATCCCTCCACCAAAGGGAAACTTTACTCCTCGCATTAAAAGAAGGAACCTCAAGCATTGCTCTTTTAATATCACCATACCTACAAGAAAGAAATTTAGACCATAAAGCGTTATCTTCATTTAAAATACGCCACTTCCATTTGCTAAGAAGAGCAAGATTGAACTTTGCACAATGCTTCACACCAAGACCCCCATCCTTCTTAGGAAGACAAACCTTATCCCAAGTAATCCAACTAATCTTCCTCTTCATATCATCGCCACCCCAAAGAAAATTTCTTTGAAGCTTGATAATCTCATTAATGATAGATTTAGGATCCTTATAGAAGGAAAATAAATAGATAGGTAAACTGGACAAAATGGAGTTCAAAAGAACTACCCTTCCATCAAAAGAAAGATGTCGATTATACCAACCACTTAATCTTCTTTTAAACTTATAGAAAATTGAACGTCAAACAACACATCTCTTGGATTAATACCAATCGGGGTCCCTACAAAAGAAAATGAAGATGATCTAATCTCACAATAAAGAAAGCATAAAGCCGCTTGAATAAAATCTGGGTCCAAATTCACACAATGAAGTTAACTCCCAATCCAGAAACTAACTCGAACCCCCGGAGAATAGCCTTGAACGACCAAAGATTATTCCAAGAATCTTCCCCAATAAGAATAGTATCATCGGAAAATTGAAGAATCTCAAAATGTGCATATTATCAAAATGAAAACCCTTGAAATCATCCAAAGAGGAAGCCATTTTAACCATGTCGGTCAAACATTCCGCAACTAATAACGGAGAAAGTGGATCCCCCTGTCTTAGTCCTCTAGAAACCGAGAAATCTCGAGTCGGAATACCATTGAAAGTGATCGACATAGAACTATTAAAGACAAGAGCCTCCATCTAACTTTTCCACTTCACACCAAAACCCATTCTTCTCAACAAGTATCTAAGAAAATCCTACGACACACAATCATAAGCCTTTTCAAAATCTACCTTTACCATCATGTTCTTTTTCTTAAACCTCTTGGCAAATTCCAAACATTCATTAACAACCAACACTTCATCCAACATATTCCTATTTGGAATAAACGTGGATTGACAACCCGACACTAGCTTCCCTACAACTACCTTCAATCTAGAAGCGAGTAACTTGGCCAAAATCTAATACATACTACTTATAAGGAAAATAGTCCTGAAATCATCCAAGGAAATGGGATTATCAACCTTAGGAACCAAAGCCAAGAAAGAAGCGGTGACCGCTTTTGGTAAAACGACAAAAGAATGAAACTCATTCACGAAGTTCAACACCTTCGACTTCTAAAAAGGCCAACACGTCTTATAAAACTCAAAGAGAAACTATACGGCCCCGGACTTTTATCCCCATAAGAACCCCTAATGACCTCCCTAACTTCCTCCTCCGAAAAAAGAAGTTCCAAGGATGAAGCTTCCTCCAAGGAAAGAGCATTTTGAGGAATTCCATCCAAAAGAGGTCTAGACCGCAAGGTTTCCGAAAATCTCAACTCGAAATGATTTTTAACCTCTTTTTTTACTAAATCAACATCCTCACACCAACCATTAGAAATATTTAACCCCAAAATAGAATTCCTTCGAACACAAGACTTCAAAACGTTATGAAAGAACTTAGAATTCGACATTCCGCTAGCCACAAACACTTAGCCTTTTGACGAAGAACACTTTCTTTGTAACTAACCGATTCCCACACCTTTGAAGAAGCAACAGATCTCTTTAACGCCAAATCAACCATGTCTAAAGAATCTGATCCCGATGCCACCAAGTCCAAATCATTCAAATCCTTTACCGTGGACTCTGCCTCAAGGTTTAAAAAACCAAAAACCTCAACATTCCACTTACGCAAAGAACTCCTCAAGACTTTCAACTTCTCCTTAAAAGAATAAATCACCTTACCCCTAACAATAGTCGATAACCAAATCGATTCCACAAAATAATAAAACTCATCATATTTGGTCCAACAATTAAAAAATTTGAAAGGTTTCGGACCCCAATTAGACGATCCACATTTGAGCCAAATGGGACAATGATCTGAAAGATATCACGAACCCATTACCACTCCCCCCACCTTCCAAACCTCCATCAAATCATCTGACAACAAAATTCTATCCAACCGACTCATAGCTCTCCCATCCAAGCTAAACCAAGTGAAATTCCTATCGATCGGGCAAGGGTCGACTAATCCAAAACAATCAATGAAGTCGTTAAATTCCTCTATCTCACGCCTATTCACATAGCTACCACAACCCTTCCTCTCTTACTCATTTCTAACCACATTAAAACCACCACCTAAAAGCCAATCACCTGCCGAGAATTTTTCCTTAAAAGTCACCAACTCCCTCCACAATTTTCTCTCTTAGCAATTAAGCAAGACGGATAAATATTCACCTCATAAATCAAACGCTCCCTCCAATAGCCACAAACATCAATAAAACCTTCACCTTCAAAACTGAAAAGAGAAGAAAAGGAACCTAATTTCCACAAAACTATAAGCCCTCCCGAATTTCCTAGGGACGGTTTGAAAGTCCACTCGACAAACCAGCTTTGAATCATCGAAAGCAAACGGAACTTCCCGCAATGGACCCTGGGCATCCTCAAGCAACTTCAATCTACATATTGCACAGTTGATCTTAACACTAAAGAGCTCATCAATATCGGCTTCACAACGAGTCTGCACGAGAAATCTAGCGACTTCCAATCTAGATTGATTCACTGTATTAGCATCTGCTCTAATAAAAGATCCCACGGGTTTTGAAATGAACTCAAAGAAAGAGTCACCCCAAACATGGCAAGGCAATTCGAATAAACGAACCCAAGCCACCCTTTCCCCGTCAAAAGTGTCGGGTTTCCAACGTGATACATCGAAGAACCATTTATTAAGCCATAATTGTTCAGAAACCAACAAGTTTTCCACTGCTCATTCTTCTTTATCTTCCAATAGGCAAAGATTTGCACCTAGAGGGTGACTTTTATACCGAAAAAATCTTTCATATCAAAGGTATCTTGTATATTGTAAATCGTCCAAATTTCCAAAACCTTCCCCACATACGCCTTGTTGAACCACAATGAAGCAATAGAGTCATCAAAGTTATACTCCAAACAACTTAATTGATTTTCCGGAGCTACGAAATGATTTTGCACCACCTCCGCAAACGATCGATAGCCCCCTCCTCCGCCATGAGATAGGTTCTCATCTTTCTTTGTCACGTTCACCTTATTCACCTGCATCGTATTCAAACGAACCTCCAAACTTCTACACTTAACACCCGTCTCAAAACGCGGCAAATTGACGAAAAGTTTCTGATTAGCAATAAATATGTTATCAAGCTTGATGGCCAATTGTTCCACTTCCGCTACGTCAAAAAAACGAACAAACCTGAGCCACTTCCCTCGCTTATCCTTCCTCCCCTGAATAATCACCTCATCCACCGCTCCAAACTCCGCAAAAACCTTATGCATGTCTTTCGCATAAAAACCGTCCAGAAAAGAGGTGAAGAAGAAAGTAGTAGATGGAGCTCTATCATTCACCTTTGTACCCCCACATGATCCCACCTCTTCATCTTCAAACGAAACTTACTTCGGCCCCCCACCTCCGTCCACCCTGCTTCAATCTCTTTTTTTTTTCTGAACTCTCATCTCTCTCCTCTCTCCTCTCTTATTGTGTTACGTAGCTTTGGCGCAAAACCAGCATGTGAATGATAATGTCTTTGTATTCTTATTTGGTATAAAATGTACACATAACCGGCATGAAAATTGCTCCACAAAATATCTTTCATTTTTCATTCTGCAGGTCCTAGTTTATGTAATGTTTCCTGTTAATATATTAGTTTATGTAATGTTTTCTGTTAATATTTTTATATTATGGAAGTTATGTTGTTTGTTCTTTCACATAATCTCAATATCATTATTATTATATTAGGGAAGTTATGTTGTTTGTTCTTCTTTCACATAATCTCAATATATTATTAATGGCACGACTGAAGTTGAACCAAAACGGCGAACCATTGGCTGAAACGTGGACTTCTGAGACCGGCCCATGTTAAACCCAGTTATCTGATTGTGAGTGTCTTTATCGTCTTTACTTATAGATTATGAGGGCTTTTGGGGAAGTGTAACTTGAACTCCATGGTCTCTTCCCAACCTCACCATGCTCCATTCTCCATCTGTTATGGTATTGGAAAGAGCCTTCAATTTCTGGAGTTAGTCTAAGATGGGATTGGAAAGAATCCTAAGCCCTAATTCGATTTGAGGAGAATTGCATATTGGAAACAAAGAAGATAGTGGAAACCAAAATTTGATGAAAATAGGCTGACATGATTCTTATAATACTGTTTTAAGAGTTAAATGATCAATTCGAACTTTTTAAAATTTAAGGGATCATATTGTATCTTGAGATAAAGTCAAGGAACTAAAAAAATATTGTCTTTTTCTAACTAAAGATCATGCATCAGGAACATCTATTGAAGTGGACATAACGTGGATAAAGATTATATATACCTTTCATGAATACTATTAATCTGCAAGATTTGAATAAATCATATCATCATTCAAACGGAAATCAAATCACTTTGTGACATTTTTAGTGTCCAATAATTTTAACAGATTTCCTGTAAGGTTAGATTCGATGCATATTTTTACAAGTTATTCAAAAAGAGAAAAATAAACATTCACTTTATGTACCCCCAAAGGAAAGAGAGATTCTAAATTCACCACTTTTACTGATGTTTTGTGCACAAATTCATTGTTCTATCATAATCGCTCCCCTAAGAATCATGACTACAACTTTTTGCTTTACTCTCACTTATTCCTTTCTGACTATAGGCTAGGAAACAGAATCAGATTCTCCTTAGAATTCCATATGATTTTATAATGTTTCTTTTAAAAATGTTAGCATTAAACAAACATCAGGATTTCTAGAAAAAGTTATAAACATAAATTTTAAGGTTAAATATGTTTACAATTCCTGCAAACAAAGAAACATTAGATTATTAATTCAGTTTTAAAACATCTCATTTTGGTCTCCAAATTCCTAAAATGTAAAAACACTACATGTAATTTTCCTGGAATTATTCAGCACACATGAACATTCATGACTTGGAAAACATTCAGAATTTAGATTTTGAAGATATCGGGATTACAACCGGGCAACGTATGAGTTTGCTTGGGTTACATATCGAACCCATCGATATGGATTATGACTTTTCGACTTCTTCGCTATTTGCAAGTATTTCACCTGCACCAAAAGGGCCAGGGTTTAATTTCTAGATAATGAGTATAATTATGGCACTAGATTATCAGAAAGATCAGCATTATACCTGAAGCCTTGAAGAATTGTACATGGGTATAGTGAATGTCATGCTAAGAGGCCCGGCTTCTTTCATGATATTTCCTGTATTCGTCACAAACATGTTAATTCATTACAAAGAATTATCTCTCTAGATATTCGGCCAAAACAGAACGGTCGTAACATTGTATATACCATGTAATTCCTGCGAAAACGTCAGCTTTGCTCGTAAAGTATGTTCAGATCCACCAACAACCTGTTAAAGAAAGGACTACCGATATTATCAACTAGTAGTACTGCTCATACCAGCCTCAAATGTATAACAGAAGGTTCTTTGTTTAACATCAAATTGTCGGTGTTTAAAATATATTGAGTATTAAAGGAAAAACAAAATATCAAGATTACCTTTTTTATTCCCCATTCCAGTCTTTTATTTGCTTCCTTGAAATCAGTTGTGTGCCCAACCGCTCCAGGTTCTAACTCGAAGTTAACACTAAAAATTTGGAAATAAATTAGCCAACATGAAGTATGTAAGAACAATTATTCAACAAGGTAGCAATAGTGCCAGAAAACACTCTCACTAGTACTGACAACCACCCTACTTTTTCTAGCCCCACACCCACCACTTTCTCTCTCAAATATGCCAAAACTCTAGTGAAGCATTGACCGCCATAGTGGGGTTAGTGCCAGCACTAGCATATACTGTCCTTTTTCGTCCTCCCTCGCATGAGCATACACAATCAATGGTAAGACATTGTCATAGTAGCAGTAGCACCAGTACTAGCTAGCACTCTTCTTTTTACCCTACCATTCAGCAAGTTGAATGTTTTGAACCCAGAAGAGAGAAAATCAGGATTGAGTTTATTACTCTTCATTTTTACTAGTTTTATCCAAGTATTATCATTAATTGCGTAACCATTTATTGTTTTTGATAATTAATTAAGTAGGTTTTTCAAGAAAATTCACATATTTAGGTTTTAAATTATTTAATGACATTTTTCTAGTAATGTACCGTTTTGGAAAGGTTTGATCTATTTTGCAGGTCTCAGCAATCAAAGGAGGGACACCAAAAGAGGAGAAAAGCAATATGGCCATATATATGCGTAGAGAAGCCTCCATACAGAAAAGCAATATGGCCATATGCGTAGAGAAGCCTCCATACACGTATGAAAAACTTGCGAACACCAAGGCCAAGCATCCATACACCCAAGAGGGCGTACACAGCAAATATCACCTTTGGCCATACGCGTACAGAAGCTACCATATCCGTATGAAGAACCTGATGACAAGCATCCAAACCCCCTCCTAGCAAACAGACGCCTGCATACTTTGGTAAAGTGCATCCGGATGCTGCAGATCAAGTACAAAAGCCTTCACAACACAACCAAGCATCCAGACGTTACCAAGGCATATGCAGGCAAAATCAACTTCTAACAAAAGGCAAACGTAGCCTAAACTTGAGTACGTACGCTCACTTACGATTATTTAATAGGAAACCTTGTTATTTTCACATTATATTGGATTTTGGACAGCAAAAGACACTCTTGAGCGCAGAAAACACATTAGTAGCGACGGGGAGCAATTCAACGGATTTCAGGGTTGAAGCTTACTCATCACTGATTTATGTGTAACTTTATAATTCTTTCAATGTACTTTGTAAGGATTATAAGTAGCTAAGCTCTTTAGTGTTAGGGATGAGTCTGACTTTGATTCCCATATGTACCCTAAATTGACCTTGTTATGATACTTACAGAAAATCACTTCTGAAACATGTACGGTCATAGTAGAGTTAGAGCCAATACTAGCTGGCACTCTGTTTTCCCCCACCATTCAGCAAGCTGATTATTTTGAATATACGCGAAAGAAAATTAGAGGTGAGGCGCGAATGCTGGCACACACAGAACCTCACTCGTGAGCCGTTGACTGTCATAGTGTCACCGCCAGAATTAGCAAGCATTCTCCTTTTTCCTCCTTCCATTCAGCAAGTCAAATGTTTTCAGTTCAGATTTATGAAGGAGACTTTCAGTATTGGGAGTTAAAATTTTATAGATGCTGAGGGTTGAGAATACGGGGTGCTGGAAAGGAGATGGCTTGCTATAGCTTGAAAAGGCGTCGGTTTTATAAGTCAAAATGGTAAAATTGACTGCTGTGGTGTTTATGTGCCATACTTGAACTTCATTCTTAGTTCACAAAGTTTTTTGTTTCGATAATCTCTCTTGTTTGATACCCACCAAATCCAATGGCAGGTATATCACATGCAACCATGTTTGACATCAAAGGAAGTCTGTCAGCAAGTGATTTTCTGGTTGTGGTGAATAACTAAAAACTATCTTCAAAAGTCGATGTAATACAGGTTGTAAGTAGTAAAAATGGTAGGGATTTTTATTTCCTATTCAGAAGGTGCACGAGTCTTTTGCTAAAACAAAACAATAATCAGAACACAATTATGATTTGATGTCATTTGCCAATAAATTTTGAAAATTACAGTGATTATTTCTTCTATTTCTTGCTGTCGGTTTTATTTAATATTGCAGGTGGGCTGAAGATCATCTTATCTGGCAACCCTCCCAATATTTGGGCTATAGAAATCTAAATCCTCATCATTTATTAAACAAATTACCAGTCTGTTAGAATGCTCGGCATTGACATTGACAATAAACACCAACTGTTTCTATCAACAATGACTAAAATAATATGTACATTAATCAGAAAGAAAATTTAAATACCGAGCTGTAAATGTAGGAAGTGGCATTTGTACAAGAACAGTGTTAGCAGTGATGCTTGAGTTGAATTCAGCTCGCACTTTAATGGTCACTTCAGCCTATGAGAGTATAGCAGTTTGTTAGAATGACTAAAAACACAAGAATTAGAATATTAGAGAGCAGATAAAACCTTGAGTGGTCCTGTTTCTTCAATCAAAGTATTAATACGAAAAGGTGGCTTAAATGCTTGAGTTATACGATAATTCATGACAGGAAATTCACCATCTGGTGGTACCTATCAAACAATTGCACAGCCATTAGTAAGGGGCTTCAAAAGTATAATATACTATTGTATACCGCTATATAGCTAGGTTTATGTAATATGCACTTACCAAAGATAAAGTTCGGTCAACATCAAAGCTATCAAGGTGTACAGACTCATGAAAGTTGCAATCATCTAAAATCACAGCACCAGAACCTCTATAATCTGTTAAAGATGATAAAATGAGATCAGAATAGAAGGCAGGATATACAAAAAAACTGACAAGGATACAAAAAATCGATGAATCAAACAACTAAACTAAACTCGAAATATTCCTTTACGTTAAATGACAATAAACATAGAGTCAAAAATTTCAACATATATTAGAAAATCAACAAAGTGTCTTACATACTTCAGAAAATAACAAGAAAAAGGCATGGTAACAAAACCATACATATTGCTCTACTGATTTCAACTTTCAAGGGGAAGAAAATATAACATAGATGACCTACCACTTGTTCCTATACTCAGGTCCTCATTGAGAGCAAGTCGAATCTCTGGGTTACCAGTAAGATAACTCTTCATTTGAATGGTGCCATCAATCTCACTAGTAAGTATATATCCCTGTTTTAAACAATACAAGCCATATCACAAAGCTTCAAAATTTTGCCGCAATTAAAAGAAGAAAAAAAATAGACAGCATAACAGATGACACAGTATACTCACACTAGAATTGAATGTGACACTTATTTTCTCAATTACATCAACAAAGATCTCATCCCTCTTCCTACCGCCTGGTTCATTAGCAACGACAGATTTTGTAATAGCTGTACCCGGCATTCGCTTGCCCCCGTGCTACAAATACAAGAGCATAACATTAACAAGTCAATAAAACCACGCTTGACAAACAACTAAACGCATGCAGCAAGTGATCAACAATTTGATTCTACAAATAGTTACCATAAAAATGGAAGCAGGACCAAGTGGCATCTGTGCATTCTCAATCACAATCGGCTCATTAAAAACATACGACTTCAAAACCTCCGTAGACGTCGTTTGCACATAACCAAAATCCTGAAACATATTTACATAAGTAAAACCAGATATCTCACATGCAAACCATTAAAACCCAATTCAAGCAAAGAATAACAATATCCCCAGAAAATCCTTACAATCATTTCATCAAGCAGTTCATAGACAAGCACAAAATTCTTTCTAAAAGAATCTTCATTAAGAACACCAAGGTAATCTTTAATAACCCGTGCAGTTCTTTGCAAAAGCTCCAAAACAACAGAAGGAGAAACATTAACTCTAGTAGTAGCAACAAACAACAATCCAGCAACCTTGACATGGAAGTAGTTCACACCATCTACATTCTATCAACACAACAAAAACAGTAAAAATTAAATTCAATACTAAAATCATTTCAACCTGATACAATAATTCAACATGATGAAACAAAATACCTACAAAAACAGGTGGAGCATCACCATCAGCATCCTCTTTCCAGAACTTGACTTTTCGGAAAAACGTTTCAGCGCTTCCCTTTTGTACTTCACCACGATCTGCATTTAAGTGAGTGAAAATCAATGATGAGTTTTGAGAATGATGAAAAATGGAGGACGGTGAGAAATTGAATTGGGAATGAAGAGAGACAGTCGCGGAAGACGATGTTGTCGCCTCTTTGGGAAAGGACGAAGAACTGAGAAATCATGTTTTGTTGCTGTGTTTCTTTCTTTGCTTCTTTGATTCTTCAACTCAACGCATTGTCTTCGGTTCACCCTTTGTTGCTGTTTTTACTTTTGTGACCGCGTTTTGCAACAGATGTATTGTCGTTTTTGCCACGTGCTACACATGTGATTTTTTTTTTTGGAAAAGCAAATGGATTAATAGAAGAATACAAGGATATTCAACCCTTACAATACCCTTCCAACAGCCAACTAAAGGAATTTTCACCCAACTCAACCTAAACTAACACCCCAAATGTTTCATACATAAAGCTAAAGAAATTTGAGTTTGGAATAAAGAATTTCTCCTATACTAGCTCATTTCTAAAAAAAACTTTACATACCAAACTATATCATTGAAACAATAATTAATATTTTTAAAAATGAAGTCATTTCTAGCCATCCAAAGGCTCCAAATTGTAGTCATCCATATAGCCCCTCGTCTCCTTTTACAGCTAGAATCGGATCTGCACCAATCCGAGAAGAATCTCCAAAAACACCCAGCAAAGATAACTCTGTTGTCGTACCAATTGGCAACCGCGTTCCTCACTTCCCGAGCAAACAAACACTCAAAGAAGGAGTGCAACAAAGATTCCAATGGAGCATAACAAAAGCAACATTCAGAATTATCAAAGTGAATACCTCTATGAATTAAGAGGTCCTTCGTGGCTAATCTCGCCCAAAACAGCTTCCACCCGAACATCTTTATTTTGCCTGACATGTTGAGCTTCCAAAGATTATCAAAACCAACAATTGGTCCCCATGAATGATCAGACATGTGATGTGACTCAGAGATTAGCAAAGTCGTATGACTCGTGCGTTTATTCGATAAATACTTTGTTGTTTTCTTAATGATTTTCTTTTGAGTAAAATACATTAGTTACTTGAGTTTGTTTGAGAATTTAATTTTATGTCGAAGTATGTTATTCGATAGAAGGAAGAAGATGTTGAAATACTTAGAAGTTGAAATGTTGAAGTATATTTCGACAAAAATTCCGACTTAACTTTATTTGTTTGTTTTAGCTGTTAGTTGGGTCATTTAGAGATTTTTTTGTGTATAAGCAATCTCTGCCTGTAAATAGGGAGATACAGTATCATTATAATAATGTAGTTGTATATAGGAACGATTGAATAAACTTCAGTTTGAAAGTAGAGAGAAACTCTGTAGAAATATTTATTTTTCTTCCTCTTTTCTCCAAAATCCTATTTTTTTTCTTCCCCAATTCATCTTTCTTTTTCTTCTTCAATAATGATTGTGCAGCAAAAAATCATATTACAATCAAGGTTGATTGATTCACTCGAGTGAAGATTGAAGAACAAGAGGAGTAATCAATCAGAAAGATTGATTCTTGTTCATTAAGATTGATTCAGAATTCTCCATAGTTTTGGGTGTAGTTCCAACATCTGGTATCCAGAGCACTCCTTGTGTGATTCTTAGGAAGCATAACGCAATGAATCATCTAAATGGACATTTTTCGATGAGTCTTCCAATTCTGAAGAATCGAAATTACGAGAATTAGTGCAAGCAGATAAAGGTTTATTTTTGTTACCAAGATCTTTGGGATCTTGTGCAGGAGGGAGTGACGCCGCTTGTAGAAAACGTGGCGGATGAAGAAAAGCATGTACACAAAGCATTTAAGAAGAAAGATTATAAAGCTCTCTTTATGATCCATCAATGTGTTGATTTAAGTAATTTTAAAAAGGTCAGTGATGTAAAATTTGCGAAAAAGTATGGGAAATCTTGGAGAAGTTGTTTGGATGTGCTAAAAAGGTGAAAGAGTTGAGTTTACAAACTCATAAAAGAACGTGTGAATTACTTCAGATGGAAGAAATTTAAAGCATAATTGATTTCTTCATTAGGGTTACAAAACTAATGAATCAAATCAAGATATGTGGAAAATATTGACATCAAGGTCAATTGTCATAAAGATCTTGAGGTCATTGGCTTCAAAGATCGACCACATGGTAATAACCATATAATAGTCTAAAGATTTGTCAACATTGTCAAAGGAATAGCTTCAATGGACACTCAAATCTTATAAATAAAGAATGGATGAAAGAGTTGCAAGAAAGTCAAAAAGTGATATGGCTTTGCAGGCGCAATCAGTAGGAGAAAAGAAAGGCAAAGGAAAATGGTCTGACAATAAAGGTAAAGGAGGCTACGACAATTCGACTGGTAGAGGAAACCAGTAAGAATAAAATTCGTCGAATCAAAGAAGACCATAATACAAACAACCATTGAGTTGGTGTCGCGTGTAGAGGAAGAGGTTGTGGTTGAAAACCTGATAAAAGTAACATTTAATGATTCAATTGTCAGAAGTATGGTCACTACTCTAGTGATTGTCCTAAAAAACAAAAGAATCAAGATAATGATGCAAAGTTGGAAAAGCATGATGAAAAAGAGATGTTGTTGATGGTCACATAAGAGATGAATAAAGATTCAAGGACCAATAGTACTTGGACTCTGGATGCTCATCATACGTGACTGGGAGGAAGGATTAGTTTGTCAGCATAAAACCCTTAGTGAAAAACATGGTGAAATTCTCAAATGACAATCCTTTAGAAGCTGGATATATTGGTGATGTTCTGATTATGAGGAAAGATGGTAAAAGGTCAGTAATTTCCAATGTATTGTATATACTAAGCCTGAAAAGTAACTTATTTAGCATAGGGAATTTGGTCAAAAATAACTACAAAGTGTCGATTCAAGACGAGATGATGAGAGTTATCGACTCAAGTGGAAGGTTAATCTTGAAGGCTCCCATGTATGAAAATAGAACCTTCAAGATTGAACTTAACATGCTGGAGCACAAGGGCCTTGCAACTGCATCAAGCATGGATGATTGGATGTGGAAATATATCATCTCAACTTTAAAGATATCAAAGATCTGAAAAAGAAGAAATATGTGAAATTCTGTGATCAGGTATGAGATGTCCTATGAGATGTCCCAACACTTGACAGATTTAACCAAAACTTAAAGTGCAAGAAAATTAAACAACACAGAAGTTTGTTAACCCAGTTCAGTGTATAACCACACTTACATCTGGAGGCTACCAAGCCAGGAGGAAATCCACTATAAGTAATATTAATTCTAGACTTAAACAACCCAGTTTAATCTTTCACTTAATATCTACCCAATGCAATTTCTACCTAAGACACAACTTAGATATGAGTACCAACTCACTCCCCCTCAATCACACAGTGATCTTGTTTACAAGTTTAATAAAATTGAAGACATTCTTCAAACAAAACAGCTTGATCTTACTCCACAGTTTCAATCAAGTCACAAATGCACTTTTGCTTAAAAGCTCATAAAGTGGTACAATAAAAACAACCTGCTATTAAAACACTAAACACCCTATTTGGTCTTCTGGAATTCGTACTCAATTCTGTGAGTTTCTGTTGATTAAATAGGTGTTAGTAATTTGGGCTTTCTGTAGGTTAATCCAGTCCTAAAACACAGCAGCTTCCACCTAGAATTAGGGTTTGTTACTTCCTAGATTCTAGGTGATTTAGTGCTTCTGTTTAAACTGAATTCTCATAATAAAACTCCCTACAGATGCGCCTTGTTCTGTTTTTATCCATCCATAATTAATTCCAGATAACTCTCCTTAAATATCTCAGATCAGTTAGTCATTAATTAATTCTGGTAGCAGGTTTGAGATGTCTCAACATCTGTTGGGACATCCTGAAAAACTGAACTTAAGTCATTTACACAATGTCCCAACATCTGGTGTGACATCCTGAATTAAGTTCTTATACTCTGTTTGATAATGTCCCAACATCTGATAGGACATTCTGAACTGAATTCAATATTTCTTGTTGGTCAAAAATTCTGCCAATTCTAAACATCTACAAACTCCCCCTTTGGCTAATTTTTGGCTAACATCTTTTCTGGTTATCAGAGTGCAGCAGAAGTTCTTTTATCAGAGTATAGCATTACTTTTCTGTTGAATCATATTTGAGATTACTCCCCCTCAAACATACATGTATCCAGTCTTGTTGCAACAGAAATATTTATCAAAACACACTGATTCAGTTCAGACACAAACAAACAGATTTTTCATTCATAATTAAACAGCATTACATTTTGATTTTGTTGCTGTTGTTCTCCCCCTTGTTAGACACAAATTTGGGGCCAAAGACACTAATTCTGAATTACAATGCAGCTGTCATACATTTTTCCTCACATACAATGATCACTCAGACTCCTCACATTCAGTTTCTTCATCATCCTCAGTTTCTTCATCAGAAGCAGCTTTCTGATCACCTTCACTTTCCAGCCTTTGGATGATTTCTTCAAGCTTCAGCTTCCTTGATTCAAGTTCTTTGCAAGTGCTCTTCAGTTCAACAATCAATGCAGCCTTGGAGATTGGAGTCTTGGCAGTTGAAGGACCTGCAGATGTCCCAGAGGGTGCTTCAACATGTGCTGCATGATGACTTAGGAACAGTTTGTAGTGAAAGGCCAGAGGGCTTTCTCTTTTGCAGACTGTGTCCTTCTCAGTGAGGATCCCAGGGTATTGACTTAGCACTATACCACACAGCAAGGAAGGAAAAGCTATTGGCAGCTTTGTTGCAGATGATCTAGCATGTTTCAAGGTCTGATCAAAGATGTAGGCACCATAATCCAGCTTAGTTTGGGTGCCCACTGCATAAATGAACCTGCCCAGGCCAGTGGATATTGATGATGTATGATTGGTAGGTACCCAATTTGCTGTACCAATCCTGTTCAGCATGGCATATTTTCTTGTCAGCATGCTCACTGAGAGCTTTCCTTTAACTGGCCAAGCCTTGACCTGGTTTGCAGTGATAACCTTGCAGACTTGGTTATCAGTCTTTCCTAGCTCATTTGGTCCATCAGACTCTCTTCCAAGATATTGGTTGATGATCTGAGGAGAGAACTCTACACACCTGCCTCTAACAAAAACTTTTCTAAATTCAGAAGACTTACCATTGGCGCAATCTTCCTGAAGATTGACTATGAATTCTTTGACAAGAAGCTCATAGCAGGGAGAGAGGTTGGAGACTGTTTTGAAGAGACCAGCAGCAGATATGAGATCAATCAGTTCAGTGCACTCAAGTGCATTACTGCTCAGCTCTCTTTCAAGTGCTACCCTTCTTTGGTACACAAACTTCCATCTGTTTACACTTGAAACATGATGAAATGAGATGTTGTCCAAGGGAGCTTCTAGAACAGCATTTGAAGCCCTAGAGGGTGCTGGTTTCTTCTTTGGAGGAGATGTTGGGACATCTGCTTCAACATCTGAGTCTGATGGAGTGACAACTTTCCTCTTTTGAGTTTGGACTTTGCTCCATTGTTTTGTAGGGCCAAAGACAATTTTGGCTTTGTCTTTCTTTGGGGTAGCTTTCTTTTTCTCAGGAATTGCATGTCCTGCTTGCATCTTTTCTTTCCTAGTCCTGAGCCTTTTGGCTATGCTAGGTCTTACAGAGGCAATGATCTCTGTATCAGAATCCTGCTCTAGGTTCACCACAGGAGGAGATTGAGCAGTCTCCTCTTCAGCTGGTTGATCAGCAGAGATATGTTCTTCAGTTGAGGCTTTGGTCTGATCCTCAGATTCTTCTTCATCACTTTCATTTGAGGCCTTTTCTGGTCCTCAGATTCTTCTACAGCAGCATCAGATGAAACCTTTTGTTGATCCTCAGATGTTTCAACATCTATTGGGACATCCTGTTGAGCAGGAGTGTCCTTTGCATCTTGAGTTTGATCTTCTTGAGGGGCAGGCATGGTGTTCAGAGGGATAGAAATGCCACTTACCACTCTTTGTTCAGATAGGATCTTGGTAACCAACTCCTTTATGGAAGCATCCACATATTCAGAAGATTTTTTAGGCATGTTTGCTGGTGAAGGAATGCCTTTGGATTTGCTGCAGACTTGATCTTTTGCTCTTTTTGGAGTTCTTGGCTTTTTAGCATGAGGAACACTTCCTCTTATTTCGTCCAATGGGGTTGACTCCATGGGTACCACAGAAATAGGGGTTGCATGAACCACATCTTCTTTGTTGAGAATTTCTTCAGGAATGTTAGGGTTTTGAGACATTGTCAAAGAAGATGGATGAAGAGTTTTAGGGTTGATGATTTCTGAAGAACAGCTAGATAATGTGATTCGCTTTTGATAGTATGATGAGAATATGGATAGCTGATTATAAGCTGTTATTATATAAGTAGCCGTTACATTGCAAATTATTAGGAATGGAATACCCAAAGTTCTTGACCAGACTGGTGTTGCCATCTGGTGCTTATGCCACACAATGTCATATGACATGTTGGCACATCTCCATAATTGCTAAATCTCACATAAGCAGATTCCCAATTTGCCCCTTAAGTTCTCAAATTGTGTAGCATCCAATGCTTTGGTAAAGATATCAGCCAACTGCAGATTTGTAGCTACATGTTCCAATGAAATCATTTTTTCTTCTACAAGATCTCTGATGAAATGATGTCTGATATCAATATGCTTGGTCCTGCTATGTTGGATAGGATTCTTTGATATGTTAATTGCACTTAAGTTGTCACAGTACAATGTCATGACATCCTGTGGGACATTGTACTCAGTGAGCATTTGCTTCATCCAAACCAACTGAGAACAATTGTTTCCAGCTGCTATATATTCAGCTTCAGCTGTAGATAAGGATACACAATTTTGTTTCTTACTGAACCAAGAAATCAAATTGTTTCCTAGAAAGAAGCATCCTCCTGAAGTGCTTTTTCTGTCATCAACACTTCCAGCCCAATCAGCATCACAGAAGCCAGTGAGAATTGGTTTGCATCCATGAAAGTACATTATGCCATAGTCACAAGTACCATTAACATATTTCAGAATTCTCTTGACTTGATTAAGATGACTGACTTTTGGATCAGCTTGATATCTTGCACATACACCTACTGCAAATGCTATGTCTGGTCTGCTGGCAGTCAGATATAACAAGCTTCCAATCATACTTCTGTACATGCTTTGATCTACATTCTCACCCTTTTCATCTTTAGTCAGCTTTAAATGTGTGGGGGCAGGAGTTCTTTTATGAGTAGCACTGTCCATTCCAAATTTCTTAACTATGTTCTTAGCATATTTGCTTTGGGAAATGAACATGGAGTCCTCCATTTGTTTTATTTGCAGTCCAAGAAAGTAGGTTAATTCTCCTACTAGGCTCATTTCAAATTCAGATTCCATTTGGTTGACAAAATGTTTGACCATCCTATCAGACATCCCACCAAAGACAATGTCATTTACATATATTTGAGCAATCATGACATTTCCTTCTTCATCTTTAACAAATAAGGTTTTGTCAATTCCACCTTTCCTGTACCCTTGCTTGATAAGAAAAGTAGTCAGCCTTTCATACCATGCTCTTGGAACTTGCTTCAGACCATAAAGAGCCTTCTTTAGTTTGTATACATGATTTGGACAGCTTGGATCAACAAATCCTTTAGGCTGTTCTACATATACCTCTTCATTGAGATAACCATTTAGAAAGGCACTTTTCACATCCATTTGAAATAGCTTGAACTTTAAGATACAGGCAATTCCCAAAAGTAGTCTGATTGATTCAAGCCTTGCTACTGGTGCAAAGGTTTCATCAAAGTCTACTCCTTCAATTTGTGTATATCCTTGAGCTACAAGTCTAGCTTTGTTCTTTGTAACAACTCCTTGTTCATTTGACTTGTTCTTATACACCCATTTTGTTCCAATCACATTTATGTCATCAGGTCTAGGAACAAGATTCCACACTTCATTCCTTGTGAATTGACCTAATTCCTCTTGCATAGCACAAATCCAGTATTCATCAGTAAGAGCTTCCTTGATGTTTTTAGGTTCTATTTTAGAAACAAAACAGGACCCTGAAATCACTTCTCTTGATCTAGTGCTTACACCTCTGTTGGGATCACCAATTATCAAGTCTTTGGGATGATCCTTCTGGATTCTGATGGAGGGAGGTTTGCTGGATTGTTCTGTTCTTTCATCAGTTTGAGTGAAGTCATAATGATCACTCTTGTCTTCAGCTTCAATCTTGATATCTGCAGATGTTCCAACATCTTCTGGGACATCTGTAGGAGCATCATCAATTATCACATTTATGGACTCCATGATAACCTTAGTTCTGGAATTAAATACTCTATATGCTCTGCTGTTTATAGAGTATCCAAGAAAAATCCCTTCATCACTTTTAGGATCCATTTTTCTTCTTTGCTCCCTATCTGCCAGAATATAACAGTTACTTCTAAACACATGGAAGTACTTAACTGTGGGTTTTCTGCCCTTCCAGACTTCATAGATTGTAGACAAAGTTCCTTTCCTTAGAGTAACTCTGTTATGGATGTAACAAGCTGTGTTCATAGCTTCAGCCCAGAAGTACAAAGGTAACTTTTTAGCATGGATCATAGCTCTTGCTGATTCTTGAATAGTTCTATTCTTCCTCTCAACAATCCCATTCTGTTGAGGAGTGATTGGTGAAGAATATTCATGATTGATTCCTTCTGAATAACAGAAATCTAAGAATTTTTGGTTCTCAAATTCTTTTCCATGATCACTTCTTATTCTGATCACACAGCTAGCTTTTTCCCTTTGTATTCTTTGGCATAAGTCTTTGAATACATCAAATACATCAGACTTTTCTTTGATAAAATTTATCCATGTATACCTTGAAAAGTCATCAACCACCACATATGCATACCTCTTACCACCAAGGCTTTCAACCTGCATAGGTCCCATAAGATCCATATGCAATAGTTCCAAAACTTTGGAAGTTGTCAGATGTTGGAGCTTTGGATGGGACATCTTGGTTTGCTTGCCTATTTGACACTCACCACATATTTTGCCATCATCAATCTTCAGTTTAGGAATACCTCTTACAACATCCATAGATATAATCTTCTTTATGCCTCTGAAATGAAGATGACCTAGTCTTTGGTGCCATAGTTTCACTTCTTCTTCTTTAGCTAATGAACAAGTTGAAGTGAGACTGAAGTCTTGAGGTTCCCACATGTAACAGTTGTCTTTAGATCTGGCTCCTCTCATAACAACTTCTTGTTCTTTGTTAGACACTATATAGTCAATTTTGGTAAAGTTTACAGTGTACCCTTGATCACATAATTGACTTATGCTGATCAGGTTAGCAGTTAAACCTTTAACCAGTAGCACATCATTTAGCCTTGGTACATCTTGACAGTCCAAGGTCCCAACTCCCTTGATTTCTCCTTTAGCTCCATCTCCAACGGTTACATATCTGGATGAATGTGACTTTAAGTCTACTAGCAGATTCTTCAATCCAGTCATGTGTCTTGAACATCCACTGTCAAAGTACCAGTCTTCTTTGGCTGATACTCTTAGTGATGTATGTGTTATATATGCAACACCTTTCTTTGACCATTTGAGTTGAGATTTCTTTTGATACCTCTGCCCTGTGTATTGTTCATCAGTAGATTTCCAAGGTTGCTTGTTGATCTTGTTCTTGGGTATGTAGCTTTGATCAGCATGAAGACTAGCTTTTGGTCTCCATACCTTCTTGAAAACCTTTGTTTTCTGCTTAGGAGGTTGCTGATCTCTTTGATGTCTCTGCAGCACTTTCTTGGTAACTTCTACCTTTTGCTTAAGAGGTTGCTGATACATCTGATTTGGATATCCATGTAGCTTATAGCAATGAGGTTTGATATGTCCAAATCTTCCACAATGATGACATATCCATCTTTGATACTTCTTCTTCATTTTGTTCTTTTCAGAATGTTGAGACATCTGTTGGAACATTATGTTTGACTTTGTGTTCTTATGATGTTGAGACATCTGTTGGGACATGTTGTTTGACTGTATGGACTTTGGAGTAGTTTTGCTAGAGCTAGCTTCATCCTTATGAACTTTGTTGAATCCCAGTCCACTTTTATCCCCTGAATGCTTATTGTTGTTGAGAATAACATCCAGTGTACTTGAGCTACTGTTCAGCATTCTCACAGATTTGGACATGTGTTCCAACTTGGAGTTGAGAAGACTTACTTCACTTTTTAAGGTGTCAATGATCTCTTGATCATTTGCTTTTTCATCTTTTAGTGCCTCATTCTGCTTCTTTAGCTTTATAACATCACTGCATATTTCAGTGCTTCTTTTGTATAGATCTTTGTATGCTTGCTCAAGTCCTTCAAAAGTAAGCTCCTCATCACTGGATTCACTTTCAGATTCAAATAATCCAGCTAGAGCAGTGATATGCTTAGCTGATTCTTCTTCTGAATCACCTCTTGAGTCTTCATCAGACCAGGTTACAGAAAGTCCTTTCTTTTGCATTTTTAAGTAGGTAGGACATTCATTCCTGATATGTCCATATCCTTCACATCCATGGCATTTGATTCCTTTATCTTGACTGTTTTTTTCATCATAATTTGATCTTCTGTTAGCATCATAAGGTCTTTTGTTCTCAGAAGAGTTTGTGTATCTTCCACTGGGTTTGGATTTGCCTTCCATTCCTCTGAGAATCCTTTTGAATTGTCTTCCAAGCATAGCAATGTTGTCTGATAAGCTTTTACCAGTTTCTGGTTCATCATCTTCTTCTTCATCAGTATTTGTCACTAAGGCTATGCTTTTGTTCTTCTTTACATTTGTGTCATTCATTCCCATCTCAAATGTTTGAAGGGAACCAATGAGCTCTTCAACTTTCATTGTGCATATGTCTTGAGCTTCTTCTATTGCTGTGACTTTCATGTCAAATCTTTTTGGAAAAGATCTGAGAATCTTTCTTACAAGCTTTTCATCAGTCATCTTTTCTCCCAAGGCTCCAGAAGTGTTGGCTATTTCTAGGATGTTCATGTAGAATTCATGAACTGTCTCATCTTCCTTCATTCTCAAGTTTTCAAACTTGGTGGTGAGAAGTTGAAGTCTTGACATCTTTACCTTTGATGTTCCTTCATGAGTTGTTTTGAGAGTGTCCCACACATCTTTGGCCAGCTCACAGTGATGCACAAGTCTAAAGATGTTCCTATCAATGCCATTGAATAAAGCATTTAAGGCCTTAGAGTTGCCTAGTGCTGAATCTTCTTCCTCCTTACTCCATTCTTCTTCAGGTTTCAACACTTTTGATCCATCTTTGGTGTCTTGGATAGGATGTTCCCATCCAATGTTGACTGCTCTCCAGGCCCTGTTGTCAAGTGATCTTAAGAATGCAATCATTCTTGGTTTCTAGTAGTCATAATTAGATCCATCCAGTATAGGTGGTCTATTTACTGATCATATATCTCTGTCCATGTTTCCAGAATTTGTATTCCCTAGATCTCACCCAGTATAAACAGGCAGGGTGCCTGCTCTGATGCCAATTGAAATTCTGTGATCAGGTATGAGATGTCCTATGAGATGTCCCAACACTTGACAGATTTAACCAAAACTTAAAGTGCAAGAAAATTAAACAACACAGAAGTTTGTTAACCCAGTTCAGTGTATAACCACACTTACATCTGGAGGCTACCAAGCCAGGAGGAAATCCACTATAAGTAATATTAATTCTAGACTTAAACAACCCAGTTTAATCTTTCACTTAATATCTACCCAATGCAATTTCTACCTAAGACACAACTTAGATATGAGTACCAACTCACTCCCCCTCAATCACACAGTGATCTTGTTTACAAGTTTAATAAAATTGAAGACATTCTTCAAACAAAACAGCTTGATCTTACTTCACAGTTTCAATCAAGTCACAAATGCACTTTTGCTTAAAAGCTCATAAAGTGGTACAATAAAAACAACCTGCTATTAAAACACTAAACACCCTATTTGGTCTTCTGGAATTCGTACTCAATTCTGTGAGTTTCTGTTAATTAAATAGGTGTTAGTAATTTGGGCTTTCTGTAGGTTAATCCAGTCCTAAAACACAGCAGCTTCCACCTAGAATTAGGGTTTGTTACTTCCTAGATTCTAGGTGATTTAGTTCTTCTGTTTAAACTGAATTCTCATAATAAAACTCCCTACAGATGCGCCTTGTTCTGTTTTTATCCATCCATAATTAATTCCAGATAACTCTCCTTAAATATCTCAGACCAGTTAGTCATTAATTAATTCTGGTAGCAGGTTTGAGATGTCTCAACATCTGTTGGGACATCCTGAAAAACTGAACTTAAGTCATTTACACAATGTCCCAACATCTGGTGTGACATCCTGAATTAAGTTCTTATACTCTGTTTGATAATGTCCCAACATCTGATAGGACATTCTGAACTGAATTCAATATTTCTTGTTGGTCAAAAATTCTGCCAATTCTAAACATCTACAAACTCCCCCTTTGGCTAATTTTTGGCTAACATCTTTTCTGGTTATCAGAGTGCAGCAGAAGTTCTTTTATCAGAGTATAGCATTACTTTTCTGTTGAATCATATTTGAGATTACTCCCCCTCAAACATACATGTATCCAGTCTTGTTGCAACAGAAATATTTATCAAAACACACTGATTCAGTTCAGACACAAACAAACAGATTTTTCATTCATAATTAAACAGCATTACATTTTGATTTTGTTGTTGTTGTTCTCCCCCTTGTTAGACACAAATTTGGGGCCAAAGACACTAATTCTGAATTACAATGAAGCTGTCATACATTTTTCCTCACATACAATGATCACTCAGACTCCTCACATTCAGTTTCTTCATCATCCTCAGTTTCTTCATCAGAAGCAGCTTTCTGATCACCTTCACTTTCCAGCCTTTGGATGATTTCTTCAAGCTTCAGCTTCCTTGCTTCAAGTTCTTTGCAAGTGCTCTTCAGTTCAGCAATCAATGCAGCCTTGGAGATTGGAGTCTTGGCAGTTGAAGGACCTGCAGATGTCCCAGAGGGTGCTTCAACATCTGCTGCATGATGACTTAGGAACAGTTTGTAGTGAAAGGCCAGAGGGCTTTCTCTTTTGCAGACTGTGTCCTTCTCAGTGAGGATCCCAGGGTATTGACTTAGCACTATACCACACAGCAAGGAAGGAAAAGCTATTGGCAACTTTGTTGCAGATGAGCTAGCATGTTTCAAGGTCTGCAGAAAGGAAGAACATAACCTTCATGAACATGGTGAGAAGTATGTTGAAAATCAACCATCTTCCTAAAGAACTTTGGGGAAAAGTTGTGTCGACTATAACATATATTTTGAATAGATGTTTGACGAAAAAGCAAGAAGGAATGACACAAAAAGAATGTTGGTCTGGTGTCAAGCCTAGTGTTAATTCTGTAGTTTTAGTGTTGGCATTAATTTTGGTAAAACTAACCTAACAACGATATGTTGGACAAGATGTCTTAACATGTTGAAGAACATGTTCTATAACAGGTTTTCAAGATGTCGGATAAGATGTCCTAACAGGGTTATTCGACATATGTGCCTCTTACAGCTTTTGAATATGTTGATTAAATTTCAGATTGCAGAAGATTGTGAGATTATTTTTCTATCCTAGTCGGCTTCCAAGATTGAAGATTTTCAGAGATTCATTTTGGAATTAAAGATTCGCAGTTTTCTAATCATGGAGACATTTTAGGAAACTTAAGATTTAAAGTTTCTATTTTCTTGGAGAATAACTTGCAGATTCTATGGGATCAGAATGTTGTGATTTAAAGCTCAAACCCAGTGTGTTTTTTTGTTATAAATAGGTTGATTTAGACCTAGGTTGATAACAAGAAGAAAAATACTAAAGTATAGAGTATTATGGTTTATGTTTTGTGAGTCTCTCTTAGATCAAGTGGATGTTAAGAGTATGAGAACTTTATTGAGTTGTAAAGTGTGTACTCTAAATATTTTAAGCATGGAGTGTGTTATTGATCACGTTATGATTGATAAGGAATTGAGGACGATCTCGACCTAGGAAGTGTCTTAGGTAGAAATATAGCATGGGTAGGGATTAATGATAAGTTGGAAACCGGAGGTTGTTTCACTTAGAATTAATATTATTGATTGGATTTTGTTCCTGGGTTGGTATCCCTCATAGTAGGTGTGTTAGACCGAAATGGGTAAACAATTGATTGCATGTTCTTTATTTTCTACAACTTTAATTATTTGTATTCGTATTGTTAATTGTGTGAGAAAGTAGAGATCAGTTATTCCGACATCTCATAGGACATTTGTTATCTGCATACCAGAATTTCAATTGGCATCAAGAGCTTACACCCGACTTCATTTATGGGTGAGATTCAGGGACGATACTTTATGGTATAATGGACATGGAACTAGGGTTTTTCAATAGACCGCCTATCTTAGGTGACACCAATTATGATATCTGGAAAGCGCGTATGGTGACTTTTCTAAAATCTATGGATAACAAAACCTGGAAAGCAATTGTAATACGGTGGGAGAACTGACTTTGTCGTTTTTGTTTTCACAAAAACAATGTTGCGGATAGCAAGAGTCGCCACCGACTTTTTTTTATCCAAATAGGAAAGGTGGAAAAGAACAGGAAAGACCTTGGTTTAGATTTTGAGTTCGGGGGTAGGTTATACAGAGGGAATGTGTTAGCACCCTTTGTATCCATGGTTATCAATGGGCTCTTAACTGCTTAGCTCACTTTGTTTTTGTTTGAAAAATAGTGGTGGTATGTTTAGAAAAGGTTCGTCCTTGTAATGATTCTCTTATGAATGTATACAATGTGGTTTTTTTGGAAAGTTTTTAAAAGTGTGAGGTGTAAAGAGTAATTTTGCTTTGAAATTGTGAGCAGGCAGTTAAGGGTTTCCTACCTACTCAAGGTCATTTATATTATTTTCTTTTTTCCTTAAAGATAAGACTGCCCTTACTATTAGTTAGTAAGTAGTCTTATCTTTGGATGTAAGGGACGGGTGTAGGATCATCGTATGGTCATAGAAGGTAACCTTGTAAAGGTATCTTAACAACTCGAAGTGACTATCATCATTTTTTGTAGGTTCATCGAGGGACGGGATCATCTTTTCGTAGGCAACTCGAAGGATCATTGAGGGAGTATGATCTTTTTTTCGTAGGGTCGTCGAGGGACGAAAGCACTTATTCGTAGGCAACTCGAAGGGTCATCGAGGGACTGTGATCTTTATATCGAAGGGACTATGATGATATTTATTTAGGCAACTTTGTTAAGACACCTCTACGTTCGAGGGACTTGACCATTATTCGTAAGAAAACAAGAGAGGCTACCCTAAATGTGCAAGTGTGCAAGGTGTGTTATTTTCAGTTATTCGATCTTTTATTAAGGTTTTCTAATTTGTTTTTAATCTTGTCATGCAATCCTATTATCCATACATCTAAACAGTTTGTAAGGTGCGGAAAGTAAAATGCGGAAAATAAAGTCCTAAACTATTACAAGGTTTTAGGGTAGTTACATGATCAAGGGAGTGCGGAAAGTAAAAATGCAGAAAATAAATTACAAGTTTATTTATGCATATACATTCATTCTAAGAAAATAAACTACAACAAAAAGAAAATATATAAATAAGAAATAAAAATACAATTTACAATAAAAGACATAACGACGTTGAAACGTTTAAAAATTAACACAAATTGATAAAGGGCAAATTGCTACACTTAACGTGATCATTGCAATATGAATTGAACCATACGAATCTAAATTTATCAAAGATAAAAATAAAATAAAAGGAATTAATTAAAAAAAACTATGTTGCTAACGCAAAATCGTGGTCATCGCAACCAGATTGGATCAACACAAGTGTCACGCCTCATACACACAAATGTACAAACAGCGTATCGACACGATCCAATCCGAACAATATAATCAAATCATAAATATAAAAATAAAAATAAAAAAATAAAACTTGATGCCTGTAACACAAGAGGATGATATATATATATATATATATATATATATATATATATATATATATATATATATATATATATATATATATATATATATATATATATATATATATATATATATATATATATATATATATATATATATGTAAAACAAGAAAATAGATATATAATATATAAACAAAAAGTTGTATATATAAAACAAAACAAAACTTATATATAATATTAAAAAACATAAAAACTATATACAATATTTTGAGAGAAAAAAAGAGACAGTATATATAATATATATCTAAAAGTAAAGTATGTATGTTAGAAAAAATAAATAGTGAAAATAGAAGGCAATAGAAGTAATATATGCAAACCAAAAAAACATGTATAAAGAAAACTGGATAGATCCGCCGCACAGTTCTTTTCTTTTCTTTTTCTTTTTTTGTTTTTCAGTTTTTGAGGCAAGAATTCGTGTATTGTGGTTGAGGAAAATATGAGAAAAATAGGGTTTATTTATAGATAAATGATTAGGTCAGAAATTGAATGTGATTGTCTAAATTAAGAAAGATTTAATATGACCTGATTTTCCCCATTTCTGAAAGCCCAAGCCAATGAATTTGGATGGGTTCATGGCTCGATGAATTTAAATAAAAAATATATTTAAAATAATAATCTAATAATAATGATGAAAAACAGATTTTATTTTATTTTTGTGATTTTTTGAGATTTTTTCTATAAAATAATTATTTTAATGAAAAAATAATATTTTTAAAAATGCATTAATTGCAAATACGAAAATTAAAAATTAAATAATAAAAAATATTATTTTTGTGATTTTTTTTATAAAAAAATAAAAATAGAAAAAGTTATTAGTAAAGGAAAAATAAAAAAAAATTAAAAAGAGAGGAAGGTGGGATTTGAACTCAAAATCTCTCACATTTATATCTCTTATACCAATCTTTCTACTAATTGTGCTATTTTATTTATTCGAAATAAAGATGCATCATAAAGCATATGAAGCGGGTCAAAATTTGGGGTACGACAAGTGCGAGGAGACCTTTTGAATCAATTTGTCTTAAATATGTGAGGGCAAATTTTGGGGTACAACAGTTGCCCCTGTTCAATCTTCTTAGACCCGAGGAGTTAGATTGATATGCGTGCCAATCGTAATCTGAAGGTGGAAGAGGATTGAACATATAAGTGCCCAGAAATTTGCACTGTTGGTTGACTGTATTACTTGGATGGGCTTAAAGATGCCATCTGATGAGCTGACGGAAGGTTGTCGGAGATGGGCTTAAAGATGCCATTCAGTAAGTTGACGGAGTATTTGTCGGAGATGGTCTTAAAGATGTCATTCGTAGTAATGGATATCCATGGATTTATAACAGCCCAAGATAGAGGTATATATAATTTTTGGGGTTTATAGCAGCCCAAGATGGAGATAGATGTAATCCTAAGGGTATATAGCAGCCCAAGATATCGGTAAATGTAATCATGGGGGTTTATAGCAGCCTAAGATAATGGTAAATATGATCATGGGGGTTTATAGCAGCCTAAGATATTGGTAAAAGTAGTCCTGGGGGTTTATAGCAGCCCAAGATAGACACAAATGCAGTTTTTGGGGTTTATAACATCTCAAGACATTGGTAGATGTGATCTTGGGGGATTTATAGTAGCCCAAGATATTGGTAGATATGATCCTGGGGTTTATAGCAGCCCAAGATATTAGTAGATATGATTCTGGGGGTTTATAGCAGCCCAAGATATTGGTAAATGTAATTCTGGGGGTTTATAGCAGCCCAAGATATTGGTAAATGTAATCCTATGGGTTTATAGCAGCCCAAGATATTAGTAAATGATATCCAGGGGGTTTATAGCCGCCCAAGATAGAGGTAGATATAATCCTGGGGGTTTATAGCAGCCCAAGATGGAGACAGATGTAATCCTAGGGGTTTATAGCAGCCCAAGATGGAGATGGATGTAATCCTGGGGGTTTATAGTAGCCCAATATATTGGTAAATGTAATCTTGGGGGTTTATAGCAGCCCAAGATGGAGATAGATGTAATCCTGAGGGTTTATAGCAGCCCAAGATATTGGTAAATGTAATCCTGAGGATTTATAGCA
This sequence comes from Lathyrus aphaca, assembly GCA_963966055.1. Lineage (NCBI taxonomy): Eukaryota > Viridiplantae > Streptophyta > Magnoliopsida > Fabales > Fabaceae > Lathyrus > Lathyrus aphaca. The sequence goes on along the minus strand of OZ014524.1, from coordinate 25,006,624 downwards.
GCCCAAGATGGAGATTGATGTAATCATGGGGGTTTATAGCAGCCCAATATATTGGTAAATGTAATCCTGGGGGTTTATAGCAGCCCAAGATATTGATAAATATAATCCTGGGGGTTTATAGCAGCCCAAGATATTGGTAAATGTAGTCCTGGGGGTTTATAGCAGCCCAAGATAGAGACAAATGCAGTCATAGGGGTTTATAACAGCCTAAGACGTTGGTAGACTAGATCCTGGGAGTTTATAGCAGCTTAAGAATAAGTTGTTGATGACATTCATCTGCTAGGGAATTAACCTGAAAAACAATGTTAGTTATATGCAATGTCATGATGTATGTAATGCATTGTAAGACGATGTTCTTAACATAAATGAGAATGTTGTATGTCATGATATGTTGTAGAAGATGTATGGACAAATTATGTAGTTGAAGCACATTAGTAGCTTCATGTAACATCTGATAGCTGGGGAAAATAGACCTCTGTTCATTGTTGGGGATGATGAAGACATTACTTCAAATCCTAGTCGAGGAGAGTCGATCGTTCCTTATGCTTTTTATTGAAGGATTAAGTTCCTAAATACCCTGACTGGGGATAAAAGAGATGTACATTCCTCCTATGTACTATTTGACCAGGTGTCAACCCTTTTGGGGGATAGCAGGCTTAATTAAATTCGGTTGGATAAGAGAATCTTCCTAGGGCTTTGTAGTGTTGGAAATACAATCTATATTGGGGAAGAAACTGCTTAAAATGATTTGCTGGAACAACTCTGTAGAGATTACTCTGTGGGGATGAGCCTGTGGAGATCTGTTGGACATGAGCTCTGTTGGGGATTCCAACCTCCAAGATTCTTTAGTAAATAATATTATTGTAATTTTATATTTTTTTGGTAAACATCAATCATTTTCAAAATCATATATTCATTCAAAATAATCAATGGATTCAGAACTTCTGATATTCTTGACTTCCCCGAGTAATTTTTTAGGAATTATCATGACTGAATCCTACATGATACTGACACCATCTGATACTATTGACATAGACAATTAATTTCCACAATGGCTTTTGCTGAAACCCATTATCAAAGTAATGTAATGAGAGGAATGTGTTTTTAGACTGCAGTGGACCGTGTACGCCCCGGGTAATGGTTAAGGAGCTTGCAACTGGATTTAATCTGATTAGATTTGAAAAGAGAGTGTTGCCCCTAGCTGAGGATTATTTGTCCCAGAATGGAAGTATTTGAAAAGAGATGCCTCAATTGAAATAAATGAGATTCTCCATAATAATATGTCCTTGGCATCGTGAACCCGGTAATGTTACCTTTGGCAATTCATATGAGGAGACCTGCCTCTGGCTATTAAGCATCGTTGAATCTTGACCTGTATTGCACCCCAAAATTTGCCCTCACCAAGACAAGACATTGTGTACTAAGAGGTTCACAAGGTTCACAAGGCTCACAAGACATCTCATGAGGTTCACAAGGTTCACAATTAGTCAGAAAGTTTGAGAATTCCCTCAGACAATGCATCCTCCTAAGCAAGGCATCCTAAACTAGGGTTTTAACTTTCATCAGGCTAAATGGACTTCCAAGACTTAAAGTGACCTTCATAGCATCCTATATGTGTACAAGAATCCCCATGTCAAGTTTCAAGACTTTTCCCAAAGGTTTGCTCAGTCAGATGATCAGATAAGCTAAAATCAGTCAAAGCAGTTAAAAAGTCAAACTGAGGTCAACTGTGGTCAAACCAAAGTCAAACTTCATGATTTTTTTGCCAACATCAAGTATATGAAGTAAAATTCATCATTTGATTAAGGTTTGATCATGATTCATCAAGGAGATGTCAGATCATCAAGAATCAGGAGTTTCTAAATTAGGGTTTTCATAGGAAAAGTCAACTGAACTTTGACCAGCCATAACTTTCACATGCTTCATAAAATTTTCCATCCATAGCTCATTTTGAAGGAAATTGAATTCTTTACAATTTTGTGTCTCACAAGCCAAGCCCAAAAATGCTTCATTTGGAGGGTATGAGCTAAGACATTATAGGTCCTTTTAAAAGTCAACAAAAAGTCAACAACTTCCAAAGAGCATAACTTGAGAATGGTAAACGATATAGACATGAGTCCAAAGATGTTGGTTAGAGGACTCTCTAAGCTTTCTAAAATGTCCAAGAACAGCTTCATAGCATTAAAATTGAAGGACTTGTGCCCTTGCGAAGTTGGGAAATTTTTGGGAAGTTTATGAAGCAAATGAGGCCTTAAAACCAATTTTTGCTAAATGAGCCCACCAAATTGCCATCCAATCTTCATAATATCATCAAGCACGACCCAGCCCATGCATTTTCTGATTTTTTATATTTTATTTAGTATTTATTTGAATTTTATTCATTAAAATACAAATTAAATTAAAATAAAATATGAAAATCATATATTTGGATGAGATTATGATTCTAGAAGGTCATAAACATCAATTATAGATGATTGATCTGATCCAAATTCGTGCTAGCTTGATTTGGCATGGTTAGATGTGATCTTTTTCAATATTTGAAAGATAGAAACTTCATGATCAAGCAATCATTAAAAAGCCCATAAATCCATAACTTTTTGACCTAATTTTCATCTCTACATATACCTGAATACATCCCAATCACAAGAGGACGAATTTGCAGCCTCAAACACATTCAAACTTCAAAAATTCATCCAAAAAAGCTTGATTCAGATTCCTTGCTAGAGGTCATTCCAAAGCATTTTGAAGGTTGAAATATGTTCCCTGAACATCATTGAGTGTAACCTGATCATCACATTGCTCCATAACATCACATACTGACAAATCCGATCCAAACTTTCTTCATATTTTTTGATTTTTCGTTCTTGATCATTCACATATTATTAATGAGTTTTGTTTACTGATTTGTGTTTAGTGAAGGTTTGTGATGAATTCTGGGTGATTGGATTGAAGAAACCATGGCTGAATCGTAGGATGCCATTTTAGGGTTCATAACCTTCAAATTAGGGTTTCACGATTAAGTGAATATAAATGAATTTCAAAACCGTAAATCAATTGCAAATGATGTTTGGATTATACTCATGTGATTAATTTAACAAAATTGTACGTAAATGATAGTGTATGGGTTTCGTAGGGTTTCCTGCAGGTTGAAAATTCGCAGGAAAAGTGGCAACAAAATTCGCAGGTAATTTCGCAAGTCAGGAGGTTGAAGAAGAAGTAGCTTGGCGCGAAAATCTGAATTCAAATTTGGATTGTTTTTTATAATATGTATTTGTTATTCTATTATCAATTAGAGCGCGTTGCTCAGCTGGTTTTGGAGAAGCGCCTTTGAGGCCAATGACCTGGGTTCGATCCCTAGGTTATCCTTTTTATTCAAAATTCCTTTTGTTTTAATAGGTTTTCTATATTATGACTAAGACTCATCCTATGGACACGCTGCACACGCAGCTCAGTTGGTTGGCTAGTGCTGGTGGAAGCTGAGAGACCTGGGTTCGACCCCAGGCTCCAGCAGGTAAGTTTTTACCTCTTTTTTATTTATTTATTTCATTATTTTTTATATATTTATATAATTAAAATTATTAATATTATTTAAACTTTTCTCTAATATGTAAAAATCAATGATTTTCTTTATAAAAAAAATATTGATAATTCAAATTTTATGTTTCTAAAATATGTTGTGAGTAAACATTAATTTTTTTTATTTATGTATTTATATTTTTGTAAATAAACCAATTAATATTTTAATTAAAAATGTAAACCCTAATTTTATTTTCTTAAATATGTAACCCTAATTCCAAACCCTAATTTTTGTTTAAATATTAAATTTAATTAATTTTTATAATATATAATTAAATAATTAATCATGTTTTGGTAAATAGTTATTATATTGTTTATTATTATTCTCATTATCTTATTTTCTTTTAAAAATTCTTTAAAATTGCTTATTTCATTTAAAAATATTCTCTTAAATTGTATATATTTTTTGTATATTTATGCTAACCTCTTCTTCTTATAATTATTTTATCACTAACCATTTTAATTATAATTTCTTTATTATTATATATTTATTATTTATATTATAATGTAATTGCGAAAGCCTTGTAATAGTCGTAGTTTATTATTGTTTTTTTATATTTTATTATTGATAATTATTTTTGCCATGGTTAATAATCATATGGAGTGATAACATGTTTGTGATTTGAAATTAATTTAGTATCACTAATTTAATAAGATAAATATATGAATATGAACACCCACACACGTAAGTCAATCTTTGATCGCCATCTTACACTTTCTAAGGTTACTCCTCATGTTGCCTAATTATAAGGTCAAGTAAGGTGTCTTAAAGCAAAGTCCCTTTTCATAAAATATCATCAAGTCCCTTTTAAGATTATAAGATCAAGTCCCTTCGATGTTGCCTACGGTAAATGATCTTGTCCCTTCGAATAAAAGATGATAAGTCCCTTCGTATTGCTAAGACACCTTACAGTTGCCTAAACACAGATGTCCCTTCACATGTACCTTATAACATCCAAGGTAATGACTACCCATTCCTTAATAATAGGGCTAGTCTTACCATTGAAAGAACATATAAGAACAGTAAAGATTTAACATAGGGTAGGTTCCTCTTAAGTACTTGCTCACTTTTTTTTCAAAATACTTCATTACACTTCACATTTCAAACAAATTTTCAAACAAAGTCTTTATATACATCCATACGAGGATCATTATAAAATACTTAGAAAATTTTTATCACACACTACACCTTTCTCAAAACAGTTTAAAGTGAGCTAAGTAACTAAGAGTCCATGGATAACCATGGATATAAAGGGTACTAACACCTTCCCTTTGTATAACCTACCCCCCGAACTCAAAATATTTTTAAGGTCTTTCCTGTTCTTTTATGCCCTTTCCTTTTGGATAAAATAAAAGTCGGTGGCGACTCTTGCTATCCGCAACATAACTAAAAGTCAGTTCTCCCACCGTGTTACAGAACTGACGACTCTGTTGGGGACTTAATAAAAGAGGGGTACCCTTAGGAATTAGATCACTTTAAACTTGTTTGCTTTGTTTGATTTACTTTACTTGTTGAGTGTTCTTATGTATGAAAGATCCTAACCCGGATCTAGTGTACCTTAGGTAAATGGCAATAGACCAAGGAAATTGTACGGTGTATACCGATATGGTTGATCTGGTGGCCATAGTTAGTGTGACTTCCTTGTTGGTGCTTATGTTCCTTAAGAAAGTTGAGGATAATATGAGGCTGCCATATGTTGTCAATACACTAACTAACTTTTAGAACCCTAGTCATCCCATCTTGGCCTTTAGAAAAGTAGTGAGATAACCGGCTTTGGTGAAGACTGAAGTTGGTTGATAATCGATGCTACACTCATTGAGATTCTAAACTTGGAGGGTTTTGGTTGGCAAGTAAGTTGCCTACTGAACAACCACCCTTGTGAAAGATCAATGATATTGAGATCCCTTAGAACCTGGTTACTTTTATAGGACAGGATGAACCAACTAAACTTCAGGGGAGGGTACTTACCTTTAAACCTCATGCAAACCTTCAAACCTAGGGCTATTGTGTGACTTGTTTGTGTGTGCCACATGTTTGTGATTGAGCATAACATCATAGCATCATCATGTATCATAAGCATAGCATTTTCACTAACCATTTCAAGGACCAAAGGATTTATCTTTGTTCTTTGTTGCAAGTCATGGCTTCTGCTCGTAGGAACACTATCCGGATCAACTTTGTAGGAATACCTCCTAAGCTTAAAGAATTGGTCTCTCAAGTTTCTGAAAACTCCCAGTTCATCAAGAGGCATGGTCACCTATTGGATCTAGTCACTTCAGGGTACAATGAAGACATGATGAGTGTTCTGTTTCAGTTCTTTGATCCTAAACATCATTGCTTCACATTCCCCGACTATCAGCTGGTTCCTACAATGGAAGAGTTATCCAAGCTATTGGGTATACCTATCCTTGATCAGAAACCCTTCACAGGCTTGGAAAAAGAGCCTAAACCTGAAGTCATTGTTGCAGCCCTACATCTGAAGAAATCAGACATTGTCCTAGAAACAAGAAGTGGAGTTAAGGGTATCCTTTCCAAGGTATTAATGGAGAAAGATCAAGTGTTCCTGAAGGCCATAAGTTATGATGCTTTTGAGGAGATCTTAGCCCTATTGATCTATGGCTTAATATTTTTCTCCAATCCAGACCAGTTCGTTGATGTACACGCCATAAACATATTTCTGACTCGCAATCCAGTGCCTACATTGCTTGGAGACATATTACACTCTCTTCATACCCGTACTACGAAGGCACGAGGAACTCTGATGTGCTGCATACCTTTGCTATCTAGGTGGTTTATTTCTCATCTTCCACGATCAGTGATGAAGACTGAACAAGGGTTCAGATGGTCCAAGAGGATTATGTCACTCTCTCATTCAGATATTCATTGGTGCTCTAGATTCATGGAGAATGTTACTATCATTGACCATTGTGCGGAGTTCCCTAATGTGCCACTCCTTGGCATAAGAGGGGGAATTACTTACAACCCTTCCTTAGCTCTACGTCAGTTTGGTTACGCTCGGAGTGATGGTCCTCATGACATGTTGATTCAGGGTATTATGTTCGACTACGACAACGATCTACAAGGTTATCGTCAAAGGTTTATACGAGCATGGGGTAAAGTGAACAAGGTTGACAGCAAGACTCTGGAACCAAAGTACATTATTCCTATGGAAGCTTACTTCAGATGGATGCGATCTCGTGCTCAGACTCTTATGATGCCATATCCTGCTATCCTGCCAGTTACCATGGAGCCTGTTGCTGAAGGAGATACTTCTTATATCATTCTTCACCCAGACATTCCCACTGACATGGAGGAGTTACAGAGGTCCTGGATCTAGTTGAAGGAGCAAAAAGATACTTTTGAGACTCATTACAAAGCAAGTCAAGAAAGAATATTGGAGCTAACAAAACAACTTCACGAGGAGCGGAATCTCAACTCATACCTCAACATAAAGAGGAAACGTCCATGGGAGACTTAAAACCCCATTTTTTTGTATTTATTTCATTTTTATTGTAAGCCCAATGGGCAAACAAGTTTATTTTATTACTAATAAAAGTTTACTTTTTGGTTGTTTAAACAAATTTAAATCCTGCGGTCCTTGAAAACATTGCATAAGCATTTATACACCATATCATTTCATCACAGGATTCTTATGTACATGTATCTTATCTTCTCGTTGTTTATTTCAGCAGAAATGGCTCTTGAACAAACTGTCAAAGATCTCCATGCTCAGAATGCACAATTCCAAGAGTTGACTCTGAACTTGTCCAAGGGACAAGATGAGTTGAAGACACTGCTGACGAAGAAGAATAAGAAGACTAGAAGATCAGGAGGCTTTATTAATCTGGGAAGAAGATTCAAAGGTCCTGTCAAGACCAAGGAACAGATTGATGATTCGGAGTCTGAAAATTCTGAGAAAGAGGGAGGCAGTCTCTATGATACTGTGGGAGATTCTGATTCTGAAGCCAATTATTATCATGATCCTAATGAAGATAAGTACAAGATGCTGGTAGACATGATGAATGCCATGGAGTTACAAAAATCTTTTGGGCTTGATTTTGAGGATCTGAGCTTAATATCTGGAGTGGTTATACCTATTGGTTTCAAGGTTCCTGCTTTTGTGGTGTATGATGGTGTCTCATGTCCCAAGCTGCATCTAAGGTCCTATGTCCGGAGGATTCAACCGCATACTGCTGATAAGAAACTGTGGATTCATTTTTTCCAAGAGAGTTTGTCTGGAGCTCAATTGGAATGGTACTATCAATTGGAGAGCATCAATATTCGTGAATGGAATGATCTTGCTGAGGCCTTCTATAGGCAATACCAATACAATGTTGATTTAGCACCTACTCGCATGCAGCTCCAAAGCATGTAAAAATTATTCAATCCCGAAATATTTTCCACATGTAAAAATTAAATTTCAACCCCAAAAAATATATTTATAATTCAAAATAGAATTTTAATCCCAAAAGTAAATTTAATCTCAAATTATAGATTAAACCCAAAATATATTAATTGGAAGAATTATAAAAATATTATGACAAACCCCAAAATTTAATTATAAAAAAATTAACTTATAAATCAAACCCAAGATTAAATGTATATAATCCACTAATCCCTAATTTTTAATTAATATTAATTCCTAAATTAATAATTAAAGTATTTCTTAATCCCCAATCCATATTACAAATTAATTGACTTAATTTTTAACCCTAATAATTGTTATTCCTAATTATACTTTCGTAGTTTAATCTCCTATTTATCATAATCAACCATAACTATCTAAGTATTACCTTTTCTATAAATCCCCTTATCCCTACATTATTATGATTAAATATTTCAATTTTCAATCCTAATATTTCTTACCCTTATTTATATTAATTATTTAATCCCTAATCAAAATTATTTTAATCAATTAGTTTAATTAATAATCCTAATAATTATTATCCCTAATTATTTAAATTATCCATACATATAATATAAATTCTAATTATAGAATTATTAAAATGTTAATCAACCCTAATCGAATTTTTCTTATAAGTTTATTGTTTTGTATTTTCTAATATTTTCCGATAAGAAATCCAATAAAAAATGATTTATATAAACATTTTCATAATTCCCATTAACTTTTGCTTTTAATATCAATCATACACCATTAAAACCAATAATAATTATTCACTATCACACACCATAAATAAGTAATCAAAAATTTAAATCCCCACAATACATTTAATAATAATAATTAAGTTCCTAAATGTCATTAATAAAATTATATCTCAGATGGTAAGATTTATCTCCAAAATATTTAAATTTGAACTAGAATTTTAATCCCAAAATATACTAAAATTTAAAAATAGAATATAAATCCCAAAAACATATTAAATCGAATCAGAATTTCACAATCAAACTTTAATACCATTCAATCTGATTAATTGCATAGAATCATAGAAATTACTCTATAAAAGGGACTCAAATTTCTTAAAGGAGAGGGGACGAAAAAAAAAGAGAACACACTAATTCCAAACCTTTTCAATAAAAAAAGACTAAAAAAACGACAAAAGTTTCACATTGAAGCTCTTGATTGGTTGAGCAAAAGCCACTTTAAGAATCGTAATACAAGGAGAGAGAAGGAGATTACCGACGAAACTGAGACGAAACTGAAACGAAAGCAGAGCAATAGATCAAAATGGAAACTGTAGGGAAAGCTCCGACAGTACCCTCACTCTGTGTGTCGCCATTGTGTTAGCTCCGATCGGTATGCTTTTGTTCATCTTTAAATTATGTTTCTTCTTTCCATGAATTTTGAATATGCAGAAAATCTTTATATTTTCGTGGAAATGGGGCATTCTAAGAGAGGGAAAGAGGAATGGATAATTTGGACTCTTTTATTTTTTCATTTTATTAAAAAAATATAATAATAAATAAATACTGAAAATTAATAAAAGGGGATTAATTTATTTGTATAATTAGTAACGGGGATTTATTTGTTTATTAGTGAGGGTTTTATCCAATTAACTTCCAACGGTAATTAAAACAAGTTTTGGAATTTTGTTTTGGGTGTTAATTAATTAGAATTATAATGATTAAATTAAATGATAAGAATTCATGTATTCAATTAAAGTTTATATCTTTTTTGAGATTAAATAATATCCGGATAATTCTAAGGTCATTAGGGATTAATAATTTAATTAGGTTTTAATCAACATTCTTTAAAAATCATTAATTAAGGATATAATTTTAAATTAATTAAGTTAATTCAAGATTTACTATAACAATATGATTAATAAGGAAAATAAAAGTCATAGTTATATAATCATAACTAACGTGGGTTTAAAATACCAAAAAAATAGGGATTTAAATTAATGTTAGGAGTTAATATTAGAATAATTAAGCATGTTGGGATTGTGGACTAATTCTTTAAAAATGGGTTAATAAAAATAAAAATATAATGGGATGAATTATGGAATATTAACTTATTAGGATTAATTTATGGAGTATTAATCAATATAAGGGATAAAATTTGGTTTTTTTTAAATCAAGGGTTTTATTTGCTAAGGGAGATTGTAATTATTTTATTATATAGAATTAATATATTTTTAGTGATTGAATATGAATTTTTGGGATATATTTATTTAAAATTTTATTGTTTGGGATTTAAATTATTTTTGGGTTCAAACAATATTTTGGGATTTAAAATTGGGAATCACTTTATGTTAAAATCGTGCGGTTTTATTTTGGGGGTTTTAATGGAGTTTATGGGGTTTTATAAAAATGAGGGGGTTTTATAAAGTTTTTTTTTTGTTCTATTTATGGGATACTAATGGGATTTCATAAAAGTAATTTAGTTTTTTTTTTCTTTTCAAATAATAACAATTAAAGGGGTTTTATTTTAAAGGGTTAGAAATTAGGATTTAGGGGAATAGGGAGCGAACTACGATCCTCTGATCCCTCTCTGAGGGTACGTAGGCATAAAGTCTTTGAACTAGGACTTTAGCGAGTGAAATTTTTATAAATTACGATTATATATTATTATTATTCTTAAAAATACACAAACTCTAATTTTCGTAGAATGGATCCTACTAGGTATAGTAGAGGTGAGGGGTGCCTAACACCTTCCTCCCACCTAATAGACTCTAGAACCTTAAACTTAGGTTTACCCTTATTTTTCCTTAAAAAAATAGGGTGGCGACTCTTAATTTTTAAGCCGGACGCGACAGCTGGCGACTCTGCTGGGGATTTGACTTCTATGAGCGGTCATAAATCCTATGTTATGTAAGCATGTTCATGTATGCATGTGATGCTATGTTATATATGTATGATTAGGTGCTAGAGCGTAGTGACATAATTAATGCATGACAATGGTTTGAATGTCTTCATAAGTGCCCCAGATAAACCATTTTGTGAAGCGGTTTCCTTTAATCAAGCCTTGCAGTAGTCTGTCCCGGATTGATCATGCTTACGAGGGTATTTCCCTTTTGATTGATCTTTGAAGGATTATGCCTGAAAAGGAACTTAGATCTCACACTGCCTTGATACGTCTTTGAGATGAACTGCCCCAATATTTGAGTCTTGGAAAAGTATACCCCTGGTTATTTGGATTTGGAGGAGTATCTTGAGAAAGAACTTGGATCTCACCATGTTATGACCTTGGCAAGGCCTACACCCAATATCTGGATCTTGAAAAGTGTTCCCCAGTGTTTGAATCCTTTGAAAGGTATGGCCCTGATTAGATTGACTCTTGGGATAATTTGTTTCGTTGTAGTCTTAAGGTGGTCTGCCCCAGTATGAGCCTCTTGAAAAGATCTACCCCTTATCATTAAAGTCATGAAATCTTCTCTTGACACAAGTGCGTCAAATCTTGAAATGTTTTGCCCCTAGTGAGTTGGATCTTCATATGATATGCCCTTAGGATTATAAGGATTTGCCCTTTAATTAGAACGATTCCTTGATAATTTGCCCCTAGTCAAAAGCGTCTTAAACCGACATGCCCTTGATCAAACCCTTGTTGATATTCCTTCAATGCTAAGTATCGATTTGCATATAAAATTATTCCCTTTGAAAAGTAATTAAAACGCCATGTTCATGCAAGTTTTCAAAATAAAAAATAGGTGTGGAAACAAGTAGGATGACACCTGGCCATGAGGTTGGCACACATCAAGATGAGAAAATAATGATTTAACAAACCTTCGGGTTTTGAGTCAGTTTAACAATGACTTTGCAGAGTATGCTTTTATAGTGTCCCTAGCTTCAATTAGGACTTTTGTATGTTATAACGTGGTTTGGTTCACGGTTTATGAAACAAAAGATATAAGGCTCAAAATTTAAAACTTAACCCTCCCCATTCTCCCTGATGTTCTCCATTCCTAAATCAAATTAACCCAAAAAATACGTTCATCTTGCAAGAGAATTTATTTAGTCATGGTGACAATGGTTTAAAACCTTGATGATATCTTTGAGATGGCAATTCCTCACTTCCGTTTATAAGATTGTTCAATTTTTTTTTACTTTGCTTTTAATCCTTTTTTTTGCATGGACCGATTCTTTTGAATTTATGGTCCATCGATATACCCTAATTTTTTCCCAAGTCAAAGTCAACTTTTTTGTAAGCGTTTTTTCTATTTGACTTAGCGGGCTTTTTCCTTTTTTTTGGAACAATCCTTGAGTGATTTTTCCTTTGATTCCGAAAGGGTGTGACTTCCCTGTTTGATATTATGATTTTTTCCTTCTTTGCTTCCACAATGTTAAATGGTGTGAGGAAGAAGACGTTATGAGCTTTATTGTTTCATTGCTTTCTCGACCTATGATGATGTACGCGAGGAAGAAGATTAGCTTAAACCATTATCCGTGTGATTGGTATTGATTCCCTTGCATTAGGACGCACTATTGAATTAATTGAAATCTACCCTGCCCCTGGTTAAGATTAAGGTTTTGTTGAAAAGAGAAAGAACACCGACTTTTGGTTCGAGGGGGTTGACTATGGATTATCTCCTTATTTCTCCAGTGTTTAGGGAATGAAACAATGCCTTACATCGTCAGCTAGGTCTTACCATTAAAGCATACATCAACAAATTCGTTTGTTTATTTACATCATTCTCCTCCTAAGTTTGTCAATAGGTGAGAAGTGAAAAGAAAATGTGTGATTGATTTTTTATGGCATAAGAAAGAGAGTGTAAACGAATGGATGAATTCCAAAAACATGCATGCTCATTTTATTAAAATTATTTCCCAAAAAGTACAACTTTCAATTCAAACAATACTTAGCAAAAAAGAAAATACAACAGGAAATGATAAGGGACTAAAGATCCTAGAAGTGAGCTTCCTTGTTAATCCATTATCTTTAGGGGATGCTTCTTGATTTTCTTCCACTTATAAAGACAAGGGTGACCTTTTTTCCATGAGACTCCTCCTTTGAAAGTCAATTGCTTGTTGTCGATCAGGTCTTGAACTTTGTATTCATAACTTGTATGATCTGAATAGAAACATGGGTGTAGGATCCATTTCCCTTTCAAACTCCATTTGATGATGCTCATAAGGCTGTTGTTGAAGTAGATATTGTTACAGACCCTCTTGTGGAGATACCATCCAAGATTGTTGTATCTGAGTAAACCTGTGACTGGCATGAAAAAGGGTTACCCACTCTTTTTAATGGTACATATCCCTTGTTAAGTTCCTACAAAGCTTCTTGAGGTATCCTTCAAGTTTCGTTTGTGAGTATCGGGAGTTCTAGGTTGGAAATGACATGCAAATGTATGTGTAGGCATGCAAATGTATGAAAATGCATGGGTATGTAAAAAATGTTTGTCCCTTATTTTTTAGGTATGCTAAAATATTTATGGATGCAATGAAAATGTCACATTAAGATGGTGATAGATGGGAGGAAACCCGTATATATTTAGGATATTTATGAATATAAAACCTACATATTGGGTAAGGATAATGTCGAGTTTAAGGACACCTTGTTTAAGAGGTCTCCTTATATATAAGGATAATGGTCGGCATGGGAAACCCAAACGAATTCAGGGTATATGCAAGCATGACCTAACTTGGGTGGATCCCTATAAGATAGATCTAAGGTTCCTCTATCCAATCCCATCACATGTAGGATATATGGTGTTGATAGCCATTTATGTTTAAGACTATACCCTTGTATTACCATGAGAAGGATCATGCCTTCCTACGGTAATATTTCGGGATAAGTCCAACTTAGGCCAGAACCTGGTAACAACCCCTTTGAGGGTGATACACAAGGTTTATTTTATGGTAGGGTCTCTAGGGTCCCGGAGTCATGGATCAACTACTATGTTATCATCCTCCTTCAAGGGCTAGCCTTGACGGGGAGATAGCCATTAGTAGGATCTACTCCGAGTGTGGCCTCCATGCATTAATGAGATGTTCACCTCATTAAAAACATTTTCGTTCCACAAAGTCCTAATATTCTAAGGTATCCTCAGCCTGGGTTTTGGCTCCACAATTAAATATCCCATGCATGATGATATTTATAATATATTATAAATAAATAAAACGAATAATTATAATGAAATATAATAAACAAAATACCATAAATAAAAAATCCAAAAATAAAATAAATGAATATTATAAAACAAAAACCTTAAACACACAAAGAACACTAAAATCCTAAGAATTAGGATTGACTGCCCTCCCCAGCAGAGTCGCCAACTGTCGCGGTCGGCTTAAAAATTAAGAGTCGCCATCCTATTTTTTAAGGGAAATAAGGATAAACCTAAATCCTAAAGTCCGGGAGTCAGTTAAGTGGGAGGAAGGTGTTAGGCACCTCTCACTTCTATTGTATCCAATAGGATCCTTTTTAGGTTTCTAGGGTATATTTTGTTTGTTTTTTTTAATATAAATTCCATGGTTATAAATTCCAAATAAATTCCAATTTAATAAATAAAAAAATCCTAATTTTATCCCTTATTGTACTCGCTAGGGTCTTTGTTCAAAAACCTTATGCCTACGTACCCTCAAAAGAGGGATCAGAGCGTCGTAGTTCAATTCCCTATATCCCTAAACCCTAATCTTAATCCCTTTACTACCCCTTAACTAAATTTTTAAACTCTAAAATAAAACCCCTTAAATCTTCATTATAAAACCCCTAATTTATTTTTTATAAAAATCCCATTAAAATTATAAAACTCCAAAAAGTGAAACCCCGCGTTTTAAAATCAATCCCAAAAATAAATGTAACTTCCGAAATAAATAAAATTTCAATCCCAATACAATTATTTAATTTCTATCCCAAAAACAAATTAAGTTTTCAAAATCCAAAGTAATTTCCAAGTAAAAATATTAAATCCCTAAATTTTAATTCCCAAAATTATTTAATAACAAAAATTATAACCCCAATTATTCAATCCCGAAATATTTTCCACATGTAAAAATTAAATTTCAACCCCAAAAAATATATTTATAATTCAAAATAGAATTTTAATCCCAAAAGTAAATTTAATCTCAAATTATAGATTAAACCCAAAATATATTAATTGGAAGAATTATAAAAATATTATGACAAACCCCAAAATTTAATTATAAAAAAATTAACTTATAAATCAAACCCAAGATTAAATGTATATAATCCACTAATCCCTAATTTTTAATTAATATTAATTCCTAAATTAATAATTAAAGTATTTCTTAATCCCCAATCCATATTACAAATTAATTGACTTAATTTTTAATCCTAATAATTGTTATTTCTAATTATACTTTCGTAGTTTAATCTCATATTTATCATAATCAACTATAACTATCTAAGGATTACCTTTTCTATAAATCCCCTTATCCCTACATTATTATGATTAAATATTTCAATTTTCAATCCTAATATTTCTTACCTTATTTATATTAATTATTTAATCCCTAATCAAAATTATTTTAATCAATTAGTTTAATTAATAATCCTAATAATTATTATCCCTAATTATTTAAATTATCCATACATATAATATAAATTCTAATTATAGAATTATTAAAATGTTAATCAACCCTAATCGAATTTTTCTTATAAGTTTATTGTTTTGTATTTTCTAATATTTTCCGGTAAGAAATCCAATAAAAAATGATTTATATAAACATTTTCATAATTCCCATTAACTTTTGCTTTTAATATCAATCATACACCATTAAAACCAATAATAATTATTCACTATCACACACCATAAATAAGTAATCAAAAATTTAAATCCCCACAATACATTTAATAATAATAATTAAGTTCCTAAATGTCATTAATAAAATTATATCTCAGATGGTAAGATTTATCTCCAAAATATTTAAATTTGAACTAGAATTTTAATCCCAAAATATACTAAAATTTAAAAATAGAATATAAATCCCAAAAACATAATTTAAACCAATATTTATATCAATATAATAAATTTCAAATTATAAAACCCCAATATTATAGGTTCCAATAAACCCATATTTTTTATCATAAAAATAAAAAAACTATAATAAATTCAAAATTATTAATTGAATCCAAAAATATATATAAGTTATAATCAACTAATCTCTGAAAAAAACTGAAAATATTTTAACTAAATAATTCAAATCCAATCCTAATATTTGTTACCCTCGATTACATGTATATTAATCCCTTAATCCCTAATCAAAATTAATTAAAAGAATTAACCAATTAACTTAATAATTCAAATAAATTATTATCCCTTGTAGTCGATTAAATCCCCAATTAAAATAATCAAACCTTAATCTTATCCCCTTACTTCTATTACCAAAATTACCCTACAATTATCCTAAGGACCAAATTCTAATTAATTATAATTAGTTAACTAAAATATTAACCCTTTAATTGCCTTTTTTTTTTTTATGGTATTTTTATTTCTTATGGATTAATCTTGTGACTAATGCTTAAAATTGATCCTAAATTATCTTAATAGAATAAGAAGATTAAAATTAATCTTTTAATGAATTCGATTTTTTGTGTATTAATATGATGGTGACAAACATATTAATTGATTTTAATTGATTTTAAATAGCTTGTTGGTGCAATTCATTAATTTAAGAATATGAAAAGTTTAAAAAATTGTTCCTTCTTGAAGATTCGTTGGTCCACCCAGATTATACATCAGTACAATTTTTCATTTGAATAGAAAACTTATGCCTTTTGTGTCTAACATTAATTAACCCAATTTCCATCCAAAAAAATCAATTAACCCAATTATTAATTTAAATAAAAAACATTAGGTTGAAAACGTATTCTTTACTTTCTCACACGCGGTTACAGTAACATTTTTTTTTACTTGAAAATCTCATTTTAAATTTACTATTAGCACACTTTTAAAACACGCAAAATAACTTAACCCAACAATGAAAATATACTTATTTTCTCGAGAATTTAAAAGTAAATGTATGTAAATTCATAATTGTTTGATGATACCAACCTACGGGATCGAGATTTATCCCGGTGAGTAAGTAAGATAATTTTCTTTTATAGCTCTTCCTTTGATTCGATCCACACGTCACCAATTCCGATCTTTGCCTCCTTCTTTGATCTTTTCCCTTCTACCTTGATAAAAGGTTTTTCAGTCGTTGTTGTTCTTCAATGTGAAGAGCAACACCCTTTTTTAGAGTGAATTTGGTGAATTGTGGATGAGAAAATAGGAGAGACTGATGTCTTATTTATAATCTTAAAATTAGGTATGGAACTTAGATCTGGCCCAAAAATAAAATTATAATATTAAATAAAAATAATAGTGATAAAATTTGATATTAATAAAATATAATATAATCCAAACAAAAATTTCTTAACTTATTATTTAATAAAACCCATCATAGTAAATAAAAAAACTAATAATAACATTAAGAATAATATTATTATTATTATTAAATCCAAAATATTTACTTTTAACAATGATTTTAATAAAACCAAATAACAATATTAGTAATAATATTATTATTATTAAATATAATAAATATTTTATTTTAAAAGAAAAAAAACCAAAATTCCAATCCATAATGATAAACAAATTCAAAATGATACTTTAAACAAAAACTAAATAATATTAGTAATAATATTATTAAACCAAAAATAATATATTCAATAATTAATAATAATATTTATTAATTAACCTGATATAACCCCTTTTTGTTATAAAAAAATAACCCCATAAAATTAAGATAAACATTTAACTTAGGATCCCTTTTGCAATTATTAGATTTAAGAATAAAACTCGAAAAGTTCAAAAGCTCGTCTAAAAGGTCAAAAGAGTCCCTCTTTGACTTTTAGATCGACAAAAAAACTTCGGGTCAAAATTTAGGGTATGACAGCTGCCCCTATTTAATCGGCTTCGACTCAGACGGATGATGTCGACAAGCCTTCCTCCTTCCGAGGAGGAGACAATTAAATATACGAGGATCCCAAATTTTGATGAAAAACAACCCAAGACACTAGAGCATATTGAATCTTGGTATTCCGGTCACTCCAATATCCCTGTAGAATTCTTGTAAACCCACATTTAATTAGATAGAAAACCCCGATAGAACCCCATATAGCAATCCCAATTTGAACTATTTTGATAAATCCTAATAAACCTCGTTATGACCAATATTTACTGAATTGTTTGATAAAACCCAAATGGAACCCCCTATAACAATTCCTAACTAAATTGTTTGATAAAACCTCAATGGAACCCCCTTGATGTTAATTTATGACTGAATATAACCCTGATGGAACCCCTTATCAGTCCCTGGTAGATCCCCTTATCAATCCCCTTTAACCCTTTTGGGTGAACATTGCTTATGATTCCTATGATCCTTCAATCATGCTGCTGGAATAGGATAAGACTTTTAGTGATACCTTAATCACTCTGGACATGCACCCCTAAATAGAACCCCTTCAATCCCGATTAGAACCCTATGTATAACCCCTTTGACAAATATTAGATGGAACCCCTTCTTGCAAAACCGTATAAATCCCTCAGATAAAAATCCGATAACATTTCCTTCAAATTTGTTGATAAAACCCCTGATATAACTCTTTTGAATAGACATATGGTAGGACCCCTTTGGTAAAACGTTCTGGTATAAAATTCTTAGATAACCCATTAGATAAAAAAAACGATATAACCCCTTGTCTTATAGAACCCCTTTTCAATCCCTGGTAGAACCCCTTATCAATCTCTTATAGAATCCCTTAATCCCTTTCATCCCTTCTTGGTTAACATCGCATATGATTCCTATGATCCTCTAATCATGTTGTTGGAATCAAATAGGATTTTAGTGATACATTGATAACCTTGGATACAAACCCTTGAATAGAATCCCTTCACTCCCGATTAGAACCCCATATATAACCTCTTTAACATGTATTAGATAGAACCATTTCCTGTAGAACCCCATAAATCCATTTCATATAACCCATTTGGATGAACATCTGGTAGAACCCCATATAATCTGATATTATTGAACCCTTGATACAACCCCTGATATAACCACTTTTGAGTAATATTATAGTAGAACTCTTTGAGAAATCCCTTAGTATAAACCCCTTAGTAAGATTCTTTTGATATATCTCTTTGATAAATTCTGTTGATGGAATACAGTGCAGTCCCTTGAGAAAATTCCAATAGAACCCTTGTTGATGAAAATCCCTTAAAATTCTTTGACGAAACTTGACAAACCCTGAATGAGTCTTTGATAAAAACCTTGATGAAATCTCTTTATGTAAATCCCTTCTTGAATACCTTATAGAATCCTTTATACATATTCCATTGGTGCAATCCGGTGTACCATCCTTAGATGATAGTCCCTTGATATAATTCTGGCAAAAGCTCTCTGATAAAATCTAATAGAACTCCTATTGGATAAAAATCCCTTGATAGGACCCTTGGATAAAACTCTGGTAGAACCCCATTTGAGAAAATTCCAATAGACCCCGTTAGATGAAAATCCCTTTTATACAACCCTTAAAATTCTTTGAGAACTCATGATGGATCTTTGATAAAACCCTTAATGAAACCCTTTTGGCAAATCCCTTGGTAAAACCCCTTTGGTAAATCCCTGATGAACTTGTGTTTTGATAAGTCCTGAATCAAACCCTTAAAAATCTTGGTCAAATCCTTTAGATAAATCCCTTAATAAAGTCCCTTTTGATTGAGACTCATTGATAAACTTCCGTTGATAAAACTCGTCTATAAAATCCCTTTATGGAATCCCCGATAAAAATCCCTTAATAAAATTTTGGTAGAACCCTTTTGATGGAACCCATTGGATGAGAGTTCAGATAAAAACCCTTTTGACGAAATCCCTTGATAGAAAACCCCCTTGATAAGACCCCGATGAAACCTTATCATACAATCCTTTGATAAAACCCGGATGAATTCCCATGATAAGATATTAGTGAAACCCTTTAATAACATCTTGGTAGAACACCAAAAAGAAATAATCTGGTAATCCCCTTATAAAATCCTGATTTAAACCTCTTGATAAATCCCTTGGATAAGAATTCGGAAGAACCCCTCGATACAATTTTGATGAAATCCCCTTGGTGAAAATCCCTTGATAGAACCCCTTATTTGGATAAAAATTCGGTAAAACCCCTAGATAATTGTTTTTGTAAAATCCCTTAATGAATCTCTTGATGAGACTCATGATAAAATCCCTTTGATAAAAGCCATTGAGGATAAAACCTTAGCAAAAACCCTTAATAATATTCTTTGATGAAACCCCCTTGATAAGAATTTTTTGATGAAATCCCTTGATAACATTCCTTGGTTGAATTCCTTGACAAAACCCTTGATAAAACCCCTAATGAAACCCCCATTTGACAAATCCCATTGATAAACTCCCTTGGATAAAATTCCTCGATAAAATCCCTTTTAATGAAACTCTTATGATAGAATCCATTGATGACAATCCCTGATAAGCCCTCTTGATAAAACCTATTGATGAAATATGGTGAAACCCCTTGATAGAATCCTTTTATTATAATCTCGATAAAGCCTTTTGATAAACTCCCTGATGAGATTCTAAGGGAACCCTTTGATAGGAAATTCCAATGAACCCTTTGATACATCCCTGATGAAACCCATTAATGCCATTTTGTTGAAACTTCTTGGTAATATCCTAATGAACCCTTGGTTGGATCCTGTAGATGATATTCCGATAAAAACTCAGTGGTAGAACCCCCTTGGTAAAATGCCCTTGATAAAATTCCTTAGTTAAACCCCATTGATAATATTCTCGTGATAAAATTCCTTGATTGAGTTCCTTGACAAAACCCTTGATAAAACCTCTAATGAAACCCCTGTTTGACAAATCCCAATGGGTTATAATCCCTAAGATTAGTAATGTGGACTAAGACTCTAAAAGAGCGGTCCAAGCAAAAATAAAGGATATCCAAAAGGCATATGACTGAAAACACATAAGTCACCTATAATAGGAATTCTAAAGGGAGTGATCTTTCCAGCCATCATAATCAAAAGCGAAGTGTCGTGTTATTGAAGACTTAGGGATTATATTTGGTGTTCAATAAATAGGGATATTAATAAGTTTGCATTTTATTGCCATTTTAAAAATCTTAAGTTTGCGGTAATATCTCCTTACGAGAATTACCTTCTTATGTACTTTTGTCCACTCTCGGACACTCCATCAATAAAAGTTTATTTCCTTACCGTTTCTTTACACTCAAAATTTCTGCTTGATTACGAATGCTAATTAATTGAGAAATAAGTCACTGAAACTTAGGGCTAAAATATATATATATGTATAATAAAAAAAGGGTTTTAATAAAGGGAAATGGATTTTATTTTGAATTTTTGAAATCATTAAGGGAATGACACGCTTTTGACAAAAGGGGAATTTCCAAATAAGAAGCTACATAACGACCAATATCAGAATCTTCTTCAAAGGAATGTCACGCCTTCTCAAGCACCAAGAATAACTATAACTCGGGAGTCAAAGGTATCAGGAACTACTACCAAAGGCTTTGAGGATTAAGGGAGTCAGGATGTCATAAAAATAATAGTAATCTAAATCAGGATATATGTTGCATAAAAAGAAGCGTTAGCCCAAAACACTGCATCATACATAATTAATGCATCATACATGCATACATGCATTCGTAAATACAAACGTGCACCCAAGCATAAAAAGTTTGCTATTTGATGGTTTGTATCAAAATCATTTTTTTTATCTACCGAGGGTTAAATGGGAATTTTGTCAGGGAATTGTATTTCATTATTGGAATTCAGAAAGGGTATATCAACATGAGTGCTACTAGGAGTTTATGTTAAGGGATTTGTTCGGCAAAAGAGTTTTACTATACAAAGGGGTTAGATCAGGGTTGTATCAAGGGTTCAAGAAGATTTTAATCAGATTTATTATCTGAAGGGTCATATGGGGTTCTATCGGATGTCCATCCAAAAAGGTTATATGAAAAGGATTTATGGGGTTCTACAAGAAGTGGTTTTATCCAAATACTTGTCAAAGGGGTTATACACGGGGTTCTAAACGGGAGTTGATGGGTTGCATTCAAGGGAATTTATATCTGGAGTGATCGAGGTATCACTAAAGCCTTATCCTGTTCCAGCGACATGATGGGAGGATTATAGGAATCATAGACAAAATTCCCCCGGAAGGGTTAAAAGGGATAATGGGTTCTATCAGGGATTGATAAGGGGTTTCATCAGGGTTGTATCTGGTCAACGATTGATTTTAAGGGGTTCTATCAGCAATTCAATCTGGATTTTCTATCAGGGGTTCTACCAGGGTTTTCTATACCGATATTGGGTTTGCATAAGTTCTATCCAAGTTCTATCTTGCACATAGATGTGAGAGTAATTGAAGCACCACAGTTTGATTGGCTCTAGGGTCGTGGGGTTTTCATCAAAATTAAGGGTCCTCTTATATTTAATCGTCCCCTCCTCGAAAGGAGGAAGACTCGTCGACATCCTCCATCCGATTCGAAACCGATTAAATAGGGGCAGCTGTCGTACCCTATGACCAATGCTTAGGTCACACTCAGTAACCTAAAAAGTCAAAGGGTTACCTCTTTTGACTTTTAGTACGTTAAAGTGTATGATCCTTGTCTACAAATTTAATTTATTTCTGAAGGAGGTAAAAGAATAGTATAAATATTATTTGTAAGAAGGGTTAAAATTATAAATTAGGTTCTTAATTAATATGTTATTCTTTGGATATAATTTTATTTTGAATCAATATGATAGTCCATTTGGTAGAACGATAGGTCTAAGGGTTGTAAAGATGAGTGCATGAGTTTGAATCCAACTCCCCCATATTTTAGAACTTTTTGCCTATTTAGAATTTAATCTCTCTTTGCTTTGTTTTATATTCAAAAATCAGTCTTTAATTTAATTTACTATAGTAGTTTTTAAATCTAATAAAAAATAGTAATAGCTAATTAAAAAAAGGGGAAAGTCAATCAAAATTCCAAATTATTTTCATAAGTCATTATTATTGTTATTATTAATTAATATATTTATTATGTAGCAATATTATTACTTGATGACTTATTTATAATAACATATAAATTCTTATTAAGTTATAATCATTTATGGTAGTATTATTATATGAATTATGATCTTTTTTTTTGGATTACACGTTAACTTCTCATCTTGAGTTTAATAAATCTTTGGCGTTTCGGTTACCATTTATTTTCTTTCTTTCAATTAATTAATCATAAATAATATAAAAAAAGTAATTAATTATTAATAGTAGGAAAGGATAAAATAGGATAAATAATAAAATTATATATATATATATATATATATATATATATATATATATATATATATATATATATATATATATATATATATATATATATATATATATAAATCAGCATAATTAAATCCCCATTAGGCACTACTATCTTCATTATTAAGATTAGGATTTTCATGATTTTTATAATATTACATTTTGTTAATCACCATATGAATTAAAATATAAGAACTCAAAATAGTGATAAACTAATATGTCGTTGGGTCTTGTGTCAATTTATCATTTATCCTAATATACTCCCAATCCAGAAAGAAAAATGATAATAATCATCAAAACCTTTTCTTAAATGTTTTTATATAGGTTTATGGTTTATTTATTTATTTTTGTCTAATTTTGATTGTATGTATTAAATTCTCTTTTGCTTTGATTTACTTTTAATATTGACTATCATTAACCTCTTTATTAGTCTTGATATTTTTCAATGATTATTGATTCCCTATTAATGGTAATCGTTAGGATTATTTTATCAAATAAATTTTAAAAAAATAACAAAAATGCTATTTTTAAAATCAGTATATATATATTTCATCTGAAAAAACTATTATCTGGTCTCATTTATTTGTTATTATCAATACTTGTTCAACTTTCATTTAGGCATTTTTTTAGCAGTAATAAATTATTATCAATAATAATTATTAATGGATTTTATAAATAAATAAATAAAAATTGAAAGAAGGGAGAGGAACAGAGGATTATCTTCGGTCATCATCATCAAAATCAAATTTTCCTTGGTCATCATCATCAATAGTATTACAGAAAAGGAATTGAAAATTTCCAAATATAAAAAATTACCATAAGCAAATCAAAAATCTAAACTTGCCAAAACTGAATTTAACAAAAAAATATATCATACAAATCAAATCGAATTTGATAATAACGTTTCAATTTGTTCCAAAATCACACATTAATACACGATTAAATCATTTAATCTGATTTAATTACAAGAACCCTAAAGATTACTTTATAAAAGGAGTCAGAACTTACATTAGAAAGAAAGAAAAAATCAACAACGATAACCTTGCAAAACCATTCCAAACCCTTCATAAAAAAAAAAAGCTCTAAAAAAAAACTGATAAGAATTTCATTTCGGAGTTCTTATCGGTTAAGCGTAAACCCTCTGGTTGCAATCTCGCAGCAAATACAAGGAAGAAATTAACATTAGAGAGACAGAAAGGCGAAGAGAAGGAGCAAACACAACACAAGAACTTACCCGTGGGATTTTCAGAAACCGAGAGGATCCTCGCTCTCGTAGGTTGGTTTGATTATCCTTTCAATGTTTATTGTATGCTGGTTGTGTTCTTTGATTGCATGTTTGATTTTGGATTCATGAATTGGGGAAGAAGAGGGTAGATCTAGGTTTTAATTTGGGACTTAAAGAAGACAAAAATAAAAATGTAAAATGAATCTAACACGCTCTTTTATTTTTCTTATATTGCATTCTGTTCTATTCTATTTAATAAAATAAATGTTATACAACATGAATAAAATAAAACCTTTAAAATAAATGAGGAAACATGGAAAAGGTAGGGGAATTTGACTCTATAAATTTTGTTTTCATAGCCACCTGTTAATGTTATTTTTAGTTTTAATAATTTGAAAAAGTCAAGTAACAAATGTTTAATATTTATTGAATAAAAAAAGATTAGTTGGGGGTGGGATGATGATCCCCACGTTACCCTCTTAGTTTTTTTTAGAAATGAAAAAAAGTATTTTTGTTGTTGTTTATTTCATTATTATTAAAAGGAACATAATAAAAAATAAATATACAAAAAAAATTATAATTGGGATCTTTATTATAATTTGGAATGATAATTGTAGGGTTAGAGATTTAATTAGTTAATTTGTAATATTAATTTAATAATTAAGGGTGAAAGGATTAATACATGAATATAAAGTTAAATATGATTATATTAAAACTAAAATATTTTGATCAATATATTTGTGATTAGAGATTAATTAGAGTTGGATTTCCGGATTAATTTTGATTATTATAAAATATTAATTTTTTTTCTTTTATTTGGAGTTTTATTAGTTAATTAATTAATGACTTAATTAATTATCTAATTAGGATTAAGATTTTAAGGTTTTATGGGAAATTAGAATTAAATTATGAAATGTCTTATTTGGGTTCTATCTTTAATTTTTATTTGGTTTTTTTTATGACAATTTGTTTTATCACTAAATAAATTATAATTTCATTCTAAATTTTAAGATAAAATGGACGCAGGTGGACAATAAATTTTGTTTGTTTGGGGATTAAGGTATTTGGGATGATTTTGTTATTTAAACAAATTGTATTTTTGGGAATTTAATTATGGGTTTGGGATTTTAAACATTTTTGGGATTTAAATCAATGTTGGATTCCAATTTCGTATTATTTGGCTTGTTTTTTTATAATTATTTTGGGGATATTAAATGTATTTTGGAATATAAAAACTATTTTAGGGTACTACAAATTATCATGGGATTTCATTATTATTATTATTATTGGGATTTTTCTTGGGATTTATTTCTTATGGAATATTATTTAAGAGTTTATTAAAAGAAAGTCAAGTTTTTTTTTAATATTCTAAAAAAACAAGGGTTTTGAAATTAAGGGTTTTATCACTTAGTAAGGGGTAGGGGGTTAGGAAATGAACTACGGTCCTCTGATCCCTCTCCGAGGGTACGTAGGCATAAAGTCCTTGAACTAGGACTTTAGCGAGTGAAATTTTATAAATTACGATTATATATTATTATTCTTACAAATACACAAAAGTCTAATCTTCCTAGAATGGATCTTGCTAAGTATAGTAGAGGTGAGGGGTGCCTAACACCTTCCTCCCACCTAATCGACTCCCGGACTAAAGAAAAAACAAGGTTTACCCTTATTTTTCCTAAAAAATGGGGTGGCGACTCTTAAATTTTTTAAGCCGGCCGCGACAGCTGACGACTCTGCTGGGGAGGGCAGTCAATCCTAATTCTTAGGATTTTAGTGTTCTTTGTGTGTTTAAGGATTTTGTTTTATAATATTCATTTATTTTATTTTTGGATTTTTTATTTATGGTATTTTGTTTATTATATTTCATTATAATTATTCGTTTTATTTATTTATAATATATTATAAATATCATCATGCATGGGATATTTAATTGTGGAGCCAAAACCCAGGCTGAGGATACCTTAGAATATTAGGACTTTGTGGAACGAAAATCTCTTTAATGAGGTGAACATCTCATTAATGCATGGAGGCCACACTCAGAGTAGATCCTACTAATGGCTATCTCCCCGTCAAGGCTAGCCCTTGAAGGAGGATGATAACATAGTAGTTGATCCATGACTCCGGGACCCTAGAGACCCTACCATAAAATAAACCTTGTGTATCACCCTCAAAGGGGTCGTTACCAGGTTCTGGCCTAAGTTGGACTTATCCCGAAATATTACTGTAGGAAGGCATGATCCTTCTCATGGTAATACAAGGGTATAGTCTTAAACTTAAATGGCTATCAACACCATATATCCTACATGTGATGGGATTGGATAGAGGAACCTTAGATCTATCTTATAGGGATCCACCCAAGTTAGGTCATGCTTGCATATACCCTGAATTCGTTTGGGTTTCCCATGCCGACCATTATCCTTATATATAAGGAGACCTCTTAAACAAGGTGTCCTTAAACTCAACATTATCCTTACCCAATATGTAGGTTTTATATTCATAAATATCCTAAATATATACGGGTTTCCTCCCATCTATCACCATCCTAATGTGACATTTTCATTGCATCCATAAATATTTTAGCATACCTAAAAAATAAGGGACAAAAAAAAAAGAGAACACACTAATTCCAAACCTTTCCAATAAAAAAAGACTCTAAAAAAATGATAAAAGTTTCACATTGAAGCTCTTGATTGGTTGAGCAAAAGCCACTTTAGGAATCGTAATCTTAAAGTCGCGTCCGACTTAAAAATTAAGAGTCGCCATCCTATTTTTTTAAGGGAAATAAGGATAAACCTAAATCCTAAGGTAGAGACCTTAAGTTCGGAAGTCGGTTAAATGAGAGGAAGGTGTTAGGCACCCCTCACTTCTATTGTATCCAATAGGATCCTTTTTAAGACTTAGGGTTGTTTGTTTATTTTTATAAATCCCATGACTATAAATTCCAAATAAATTCTAATTTAATAAATAAATAAAAAATCCTAATTTTATCCCTTATTGTACTCGCTAGGGTCTTTGTTCAAAAACCCTATGCCTATGTACCCTCAAAAGAGGGATCAGAGCGTCGTAGTTCAATTCCCCTACCCCTACCCCTAAGCCATAATTCTAATCCCTTTACTACCCCTCAATTAAATTTCTAAACCCTTAAAATAAAATCTCTTTAATTATTATTTTAAAACCCCTTAATTCCTTTGTAAAACCCCATTAAGTATCCCTTACCCAAAATAAAATTTCCTTTAAATATTCATAATATAATATGAAAAATAAATCCTAAAAAAAATAATAATTTAACTCAATTATTTTTTAAAGTATATTAAAAAAAAGTAGTTATAATAGTAGTTTTTTCAAATAAATAAATCCCCATTTTAAAAACCCATGTCAAAATATTTAAACCCAATATCAAAATTATAAAACATTTTTTTCTAATATTGTGAACTATATTCATATTTATAAATCCCAAAAATTGTTAATATATTATAAACTCAAATTTTTAAATCTCCACATTACGAATAAAATATGTTTAAACCCAAATTTATAAAAACCCTAAATCCTGGATTAGTAAAATAAGTAAAGTATATTAACCCCAAAACTTATAATAAATCTCATATTTATAAATAAACCCAAAAATTTATTATAAATAAGCCCAAATGAATACATCCCGATTTATTTTTATGAACACAAAATTTATAAACTCATATTATTTAATTATAAAAATAAGTTGAATAAATCCCAAAATTTTAAATAAATCCCAAAAGATAATTTAAACTCATATTTATATGAATAAACCTATTTCATAATAATAACCCAAAATATAATTTAAACCCATATTTATATGAATATAATAAATTTCAAATTATAAAACCCATATCATAAGTTCCAATAAACCCATATTTTTTAATTATAAAAATAACTAAGTTATAATAAATTCAAAATTATAAATTGAAAACAAAGATGTTCACCCTAAATATTTTATTAACCCTTAAGTTAGAAATATCCCAATTAAATATTTTTAACCCTTAAACACAAATTAACAAATTGATACCTAAATTATTAAAACCAACTCTTGAATAAAAATTAGTGTTTTAATTAATTAGATTAGTCATAAATTTAATTATTGTTTATTCGTAATTACTTAAATCCAAGGGCTTTTGTGTGTTTAAAGTTTTTTTATATAACAATTTTTTTTAAATTGATTTTTATTTTTAAAAAAAGTGTCTTGTGACATTATTTCAGCTAAAAAGTTAAAAGGTTAATATAATATTATTATATGAATTGATTAGAACATAACCTAAATATCCTTAAACACAAGCAAAAAATCAGATCACACAATAAACCCATGTAAAAATTTCAGATCATACAATAAACTCAAGCATCAACAATAGAGTTAAATTCAGTAATAACAAAGAGATAAAAGACCACCAACCTACAGAGAGGAGGATTTCTCTGGTTTAATTCCAGCTACAGTTTTTTCTATTTGGTCATTCCTCCTTCTTTCGTTTTCTACCGTTTTTCGCCTTGATACTTATTGGAACTTGAACTGCTTGAAGTTTATATTAGGGTTTTTTTAGTTGTTGTTCTTCAGTGTGAAGAACAACAACTTTTAGGACTGTGAATATGTAAATTGTGGATACCCCTTGTGATTAATTTGAACTTCCTTTTATATTGATAAATTAGGTCAATACATTTAATTGGCAAATTAAAAAGTGAATAAAAAAATTACAAATTTAATGTAAATGAATTTTAATCTAACATATTTTTTTTTTCTAATTTTATGGAAAGAATTTTCTAATTTAATGTAAACGTGTATATACCACATGCATTGCTCACACTCAATAAAAATCTTACAATTTTCCAATTACTTTATAATCATATAAAAATAATATTTTATTAATAAAAAGTAAAAAGAGACGTACATTGCTCTTATTCAATAGAAAGAGTATTCTTACAATTTTCTATTGATATTTCCAATTAATTTATAACCATAAACAATACAAAGTTAAAAGAGATGTGCAATAATTAGTTGTAAAATAATTAAAGCAATTTGATGTCAAAAATTAAGCATTAAACTATAGTATTATATGGTGGTAGTATTCAATCATCATCAACTGATTAGAAAATAAAATTGCAGTTATTGTTCATAAAAGGAAAATTCTAAAGTTACCTAATTAAAAAATATATTGGTTGACCAATTGAGAACACATCGATTATAATCCAATTAACTAATCAATAATTGTTTATTTCCTAAAATAAAAATACTATCTTAAAAATAAAATAATTTAAAAGGGAAAAATATCATTCACAATCTTTTATTTATTTATAATTTTAACCATATTATTCATAAAATCATGATTTTAATTAAAAAAAATTAAAATAAAGATGAAAATTAAATTTTAAAAAATAAATAAATAAATAAATATAATTTTTTAATAACAAATGAAAATAAGGTTAGAAACAAATAAAATGAAAAACCAACAAAAAAACCACAATTAGGCAATGCGAGATTTGAACCCGGGACTTTGTGCTTGCAAAGCTTACAATGTTTTCTTACCAATTATGACACTTTAGTAAAATGATATTAGAAGACATATGGAAGGTGGTCAAAATTTAGGGTACAACAGGTGCTAAGGAGAATTTCAAGGAGTATGCCCAAAAATGGAGAGACCTGGCTGGCAGAGTTCAACCTCCTATGACTGACAGGGAGCTAGTGGATATGTTTATGAGTACGCTGAATGGTCCTTTCTATAGTCACCTCATTGGAAGCTCATCATCCGGTTTCATTGAGCTGATAATGACTGGAGAACGTGTGGAGAGTGGTATAAGAAGTGGTAAGATACAGGTGGGTGCCTCTTCATCAAGCACTGCAAAGAAGCCCCATAGTGGAAAGAAGGAGTCCAATGTTGTGTATGGTCAACCCAACCATAACAGAAGTCACCAATCTGTGGGAGCAATTCACATTTCTAATCCTACTCCTACAGCACCAGAGCTACCACAGAGCAATCAACAGAAGCCTAGAAGACAGTTCACCAAGATCAACATGTCACTGGCCCAAGCCTTGTAACACATGTTGAAAGGGGAACTCATTACTTTGAAGGACCCTCCTCAGAATCCTAATACTTCCTCTCCTCG
The DNA here is from genome assembly GCA_963966055.1 of Lathyrus aphaca. Taxonomy (NCBI): domain Eukaryota; kingdom Viridiplantae; phylum Streptophyta; class Magnoliopsida; order Fabales; family Fabaceae; genus Lathyrus; species Lathyrus aphaca. The sequence goes on along the minus strand of OZ014524.1, from coordinate 24,975,947 downwards.
ATACAATCCTAATGCACGATGTGCCTATCATTCTAATTGTCCGGGACATGATACCAACAACTGCTGGATATTGAAAAACAAGATTCAAGATATGATTGAAGCTGGAGAGATTGAATTTGACCCCCCTGGGACTCCAAATGTGATTACTGCTCCCATGCCCAATCATGAGAAGACTGTTAATGTTGTTGATGAAGTTTCATATGTTTCCTCAGTAGCAAATGTGGCAACTCCCTTATCCATTATCAAGAAGAAGTTGATACAGGCTGGATTCTTTCCAGGTTGTAATGAAGATTGTTTTTATTGTGACTACAAACCTGATAGTTGTTGGAAGTTAAAAGATGGTATTCAACGCCTCATGGACAATTACACTATATTGTTTGAAAGGACACCTTATGTGGAAAGTATGTGTGAACATCTAACTCGAGGTGTGAAGGTTGAAGATGTGGATATGGTTGATAAAGTGCCAGTGAAGATTACCTCCAAGGGCCCTGTCAAGATCACTTCCAAAGGACCTATCAAGATTACTGCTGAAGGTCTGGTGAAGATTTTTGCTGAAGCTAGAGTGGCTCCCATGATTATTACCACTCCTGGCCCTATTCCGTATACTTCTGATAAAGCTATACCCTGGAATTACGGTTCCGATGTTTATATCCATGGTGTTAAGCAGGAACCTTTAGCTGATACTACTGATGATAACCTTGATGTTGATAATATTGCTGGATCTAGTAAGATCACTAGAAGTGGACGAATTTTCTCTCCTCCGGCTACCTCAAAAAATACAGTTACTCCAACTACTACCTCCACTTCTGAGCCAAATGCTGATGCTCGGGGCAAAGGTCCTGTGGTTGAACTTGTGCAAGCTGAGGCACCGACTGCTGAGAATCTTTCTAGACAGATGGAAGAAGTGTTGAAGATCATTCGCAAGAGTGATTATGATATTGTTGACCAGTTGGGGCATACTCCCTCCAAATTTTCCATGTTGTCTTTGTTGCTGTGTTCTGAAGCTCATGCTAAAGCCTTGATCAAGTTCTTGAAGACTGCTCATGTACCAAATGAGATTTCTATGGATCAGTTTGAAAACTGTGTTGCACATTTGACTTATGATAATGGTTTAGGCTTTTCTGATGCTGACTTGACTCCTGCCAAGAGAAACCATAACAGAGCTTTGCATATTTCCATTGAATATAGGGGCACTACCTTGTCTCATGTGTTGATAGACAATGGCTCTTCATTGAATGTACTTCCCAAAGAGGTTTTGAACAAGCTCAGTCCTGAAGATGTTGTTTTAAGACCAAGTAACATAGTGGTGAGGGCCTTTGATGGTTCAAGAAGAGTGGTGCATGGAGAAATAGATCTCCCAATCAAAGTAGGCTCTCAAATTTTCAATTCTACCTTCTATGTAATGGATATTCGTCCTGCGTACTCCTGTTTGCTTGGGCGCCCCTGGATCCATGGGGCAGGTGCTGTGACCACCACTCTACATCAGAAGTTGAGATATCCAGTGAAGGGAAAGATCGTCACTATTTATGGAGAGGAAGAATACATGGTCGGTTATGTGAATACATTTAAGTATGTTGAAGTGGAAGGTGAATATGTTGAGACTCCTTGCCATACATTTGAAGTAGTTCCTTGGGTCGTTCCTGCTACTGAAGCTCCTCCTGTTGTTAAAAGAGTTCATGTGGTTACCAGAGTACCTCCTGCAATGGCTTCCCTCAAAGATGCTAGAGTTGTGGTTGAAGAAGGTGGTTGTACTATTTGGGGTCAGCTTCCTGACATTCCTTACAAGTCTGACAAGTTTGGTTTAGGTTTCACTGCCGAGTCCCAAAAGGCTGTTCGTCGTGCTCGTGCTGTTCGTATCACCAATCAAGGGATCATGAAAGATCAAATCAATGTTGTGGGTGACTATAATGAAGACTACAACCTGGATGATTGGATCTTTCCTACTGTGGGTGATGGGCTCAACAACTGGAAGACCGAAGACGTTATTCCTATCTCCTTTAGTCAGGAGTAAATATTATTACTGTATTTTTATTTTTAAGTTTGTAATTTTGAACAATTAAACTTTTAAGCCTTGTGCCTTACCCGGGGCACAATGGTATGCTTGTTTCGGGATGTCATTTCATTTGCATACTTCATTCAATAAAAATCAATGGACGAATCGTTTTCGTAAATATTGCGCTCATTGTCTTTCTTTTATTTTTACTTTTGTTTTATCAGCTATGTGTTCTTACACACACCCACATCACTAAATGCAGATCCTCATCCACTCTGGATCCTGTTGATAACAGTTCTACTATTGCCAATTATAATTTCGAGAATCCGATCTATCAAGCTGAAGATGGAAAGGAGGAAGATTGTGAAGTACCTGTAGAGCTTGCTAGGTTGTTACAACAAGAAGAGAAAGTTATACAGCCACATGAAGAGCCAATCGAAGTTGTGAATCTGGGAACTGAAGAAAACCGGAAAGAGGTCAAGATAGGGGCTGAATTAGAGGATGGTGTTAAGAGCAAATTAATTCAGATGTTACGTGATTATATGGAGATCTTTGCTTGGTCCTATGAAGATATGCCAGGGTTGGATACAGACATTGTGGTTCACCGTTTACCAGTAAAAGAAGATTGTCGTCCAAAGAAACAGAAGGTTCGTCGCATGCATCCTGAAATGTCAGAAAAGATTAAAGCAGAGGTGATGAAACAGTTTGATGCAGGGTTCTTAGTTGTGACTTCTTATCCTCAGTGGGTTGCAAATGTGGTACCAGTGCCTAAGAAAGATGGTAAGGTACGTATGTGTGTAGATTACAAGGATTTGAACAAGGCCAACCCTAAAGATGACTTTCCACTTCCTCATATTGATGTTCTGGTAGACAACACTGCTCAGCACAAGGTATTCTCTTTTATGGATGGTTTCTCTGGTTACAATCAAATCAAGATGGCACCTGAAGATATGGAGAAGACTACATTTGTTACACAATGGGGCACTTTTTGTTATAAGGTGATGCCATTTGGTTTGAAGAACGTCGGGGCAACATATCAGCGTGTTATGGTGGCTTTGTTTCACGATATGATTCATCATGAGATAGAGGTATATGTGGATGATATGATAGCCAGATCCCAGAATGAAAAGCAACACCTTGATCATCTGCATAAGTTGTTTGAAAGGTTGAAGAAATACAAGTTGAGATTGAACCCAAACAAATGTACTTTTGGAGTTAGGTCTGGTAAACTCCTTGGTTTCATTGTCAGTGGAAAAGGTATTGAAGTGGATCCTGCAAAAGTAAAAGCTATACAAGAGATGCCAGCTCCCCGTACTGAGAAGGAGGTTAGAGGTTTCTTGGGACGACTGAATTACATTGCAAGATTTATTTCCCAATTAACTGCCACCTGTGAGCCAATCTTCAAGTTGTTAAAGAAAGATCAGGTGATGGAATGGAATGATGAATGCCAGACAGCTTTTGATGAAATCAAGAGATATCTTCTAGAACCTCCAATCTTGATGCCACCAGTTGATGGAAGACCCTTGATTATGTACTTAACAGTGTTAGACAACTCAATGGGGTGTGTATTGGGGCAACATGACGAGTCTGGTCGAAAAGAGCAGGCAATATACTACCTTAGCAAAAAGTTTACCGACTGTGAAACAAGATACTCACTGCTCGAGAAAACTTGTTGCGCTTTGGCATGGGCTGCTCGCCGACTAAGACAGTATATGTTGACTCATACTACCTTGTTGATTTCAAAGATGGATCCAATCAAGTATATATTCGAGAAACCTGCTCTCTCCGGACGAATAGCAAGATGGCAAATGATCTTAACAGAATATGACATACAGTACACTACTCAGAAGGCCATTAAGGGTAGTGTGGTAGCTGATCATTTGGCTCATCAAGCAGTGGATGATTATCAGTCAATGAGTTTTGAGTTCCCGGATGAAGACATTATGATTATTACCAAAGAACCTGGACACTATGACGGACCTGAACAAGGATCCCGATGGACTATGGTTTTTGACGGAGCTTCTAATGCACTTGGTAATGGTGTTGTGATCATTTCCCCTGAAGGTTGTCATACCCCAATTATTGCAAGACTTTGTTTCTATTGTACCAATAACATGGCTGAGTATGAGGCATGTATCCTGGGTATCAAAGCTGTCGTTGATATGAAGATTCAGTTCCTGGACGTATATGGAGATTCAGCCCTGGTAGTGAGTCAGATTAAAGGAGATTGAGATACCAAGCATGAGAATCTCATTCCTTACAGAGAGCATGTGTTGTCTTTGATTCCATATTTTGAAGAGATTACCTTTGGACACATCCCACGAGGAGAGAACCAGTTGGCAGATGCATTAACCACCATGGCATCTATGTTTGAGATTAGCTGGGATGATGAAGCTCCCAAGATTACTATATTGACAGATTTGAGAAGCCTGCATACTGCAATGAGATTGATACTGAAGGAGGAGAGGAAAAACCTTGGTTCTATGAAGTAAAAAGATATATGGAAACTCAGGAGTTCCCTGAAGGGGCATCTGTCAAGGATAAGAAGTTTCTGAGGAGGTTTTCTGCTAAGTTCTTTTTGAGTAATCGAATTTTGTACAAGCGCAATCATGATTCAACTTTGCTTCGTTGTGTGGATAAGAAAGAAGCAACAAAAATTATGGAAGACATGCATGATGGGATCTTTTGCACTCATTATAGTGGTCATACTATGGCAAAGAAGATATTGAGAGCAGGTTACTATTGGTCTACCATGGAAGCTGACTGCTATCAACATTCCAGAACATGTCACAAGTGCCAAATCTATGCTGATAAAGTACATATACCTCCAGCTCCATTGAATGTGTTGATTGATCCTTGGCCTTTTTCCATGTGGGGCATTGATATGATTGGTGAGATCAAGCCTACTGCTTCTAATGGGCATCGTTTCATCCTGGTTGCTATTGATTACTTTACAAAATGGGTGGAGGCAGCTTCATTTGCATCTGTTACTAAGAATGTGGTGGATCGATTCATTAAGAATAATCTCATATGTAGGTATGGCATCCCTGAAAGGGTTATCACAGATAATGGCTCTAATCTGAACAACACCATGATTATTGATCTCTGCACGCAGTTCAAGATTAAGCATCACAATTCTTCTCTGTATCGTCCGAAGATGAATGGGGCAGTAGAAGCTGCTAATAAGAACATTAAGAAGATTCTACAGAAGATGACTGTTACTTACAAGGATTGGCATGAGATGTTACCATTTGCTCTTCATGGTTATCGTACTACAATACGTACTTCAACAGGGGCAACCCTATTCTCCTTAGTCTATGGTATGGAAGCAGTTCTACCCATTGAAGTTCAGATACCCTCCTTAAGAATCATGAAGGATGCAGGCTTGGATGAAGATAAGTGGATTCAGACTCGACTTGACCAGATAAATTTGATTGATGAGAAGAGGTTGGCAGCTGTTTGTCATGGTCAGATGTACCAGAAACGGATGATCAAGGCTTTCAATAAGAAGGTTAAGCCAAAGGTATATCAGGCTGATGACTTGGTAATCAAGCGTATCATACTACCACAGGGTGATCCTAGGGGCAAGTGAACTCCTACATATGAAGGACCATTTGTAGTCAAGAGAGTATTCTCGGGAGGTGCCATGATGCTTACTACTATGGATGGTGAAGACTTCCCACAACCCGTAAATGCAGACATAGTTAAAAAATACTACGCATAAAAAGAGACCCGCTAGGTTGACTGACCTAGGCAAAAATAAGGGCATCCCGGCGAACCAAAAGGGTTCGGGCAAAAATTAGGGATATATATATATATATATATATATATATATAAAAATGTACACCCGGCAAGTCAAAAACCTGAAAGGGCGGCTTGGGCAAAAAATGGTATCCCGGTGGATTGAAAACCTGAAAGGGCAATCCAGGAAAAAGTTAGGGATTAAAGCGTATGACTATGTCTCGTTGGGATCACTCATATAGCTTCAACTGATGGTGCTACCCAAATCAAGCTCGAACAGATAAAGCTCAATCCAATCGTTTCCGTCTCAACGGCAGAAGATGAGATACTTGAAGATAATGGCAATAGTAGAATTGAAACTCAATAGGATTATTTCTCACATAGATGTTTTCTTTGTTTTGAAATTTTTTACGACGAATTCCTCTTACTAGGATTTCTGTCTCCTTGTATAAACTTGCCTATGTATACGTCACTTTATAATATAAATAAAATTTCATCTTTGAATCCAGATTTACTTTTACCCTATTTTACATAAGCGAAAACGTCCATCAGTTATGTTTAAATGTATGTATGCTTTTGAATAGGATTGATGTTTACCAGAAATGCATGAAATGCAGTAATAGTATTTACTAAGGACGAACGAGGATGGTAGTTCAACGAAGCTTCGCCGGTTCATCCCCACAAGACAACTACAAATCCCCAGTAGAGAAAATCTATCTTTATAGATACTTCGAGTTACATCTCCCTTTGAATTTATGTCCATCTCTTTTATCCTCAGTCAGGATACTCAGGAACTTATTCCTTCAATAGAAGTACGACGAACGAAGACGGGAGGTTATAAATATTATACTATCAAACAAGACGGGAACGAGTTCCTCATATTCTTCAGCAACGAATCGGGATTTAGTTTCCCTAGCCAGCAGTTGTTATACAAAGATATCCAGACGCTTCAGGCTGCATGATTCATACATACATCATTTACATCATACCATAGCATGTCCATAAATGCATAATACGTTTACTTAGATGCACCATGCCATGCATGTATACATATTGCATAAACTAACATTTTCCTTGCAGGATGGTTATATGCAGATAAAATACTATCAACAATTCACAATAGGTCAGAAACGATCTATACGAAGGTCTAGTGCTGATAATTAATCATTACTCAAGATGTCCTTGGATAGTAGGCAAACAGTTTGTACAAAGATCCATTCCCTAGTCCTGGATATTTTCAGGAGATTTAATACTGACACTCTTTTGTCCTTGGATATTAGGCAAACGGTCTGTACAAAGATCCATTCCCTAGTCCAGGATATTTTCAGGAAATTTAATCCTGACACTCTTTTGTCCTTGGATATTAGGCAAACGGTCTATACAAAGATCCATTCCCTAGTCCAGGATATTTTCAGAAGATTTAATCTATTTGTTCTTGGATAGTAGGCAAACGGTCTGTACAAAGATCCATTCCCTAGTTCAATATATTTTCAGAAGAATTAATCCTGATATTCTTTCGTCCTTGGAGAGTAGGCAAACGTTCTATACGAAGATCTATTCCCTAATCCAGGATATTTCCAGAAGAGATAATCGTCACGAAGATTTATTTCTACTGGTCTATTCAAACCACGATGCATAAACGATTCAGAGACGGCCTATACAAAGACCTAGTACTGATATCCAGTATCAACATCAAGATATTATCACCTCCTGATATTATGGATGGCATCTATAAGCCCATCTCCAGTTCTTCCAAGTGGCATCTTCAAGCCCACTCAAGCACATACAATTAATCATCAGCTTTACTTTACGCATTGGCGAGTGCAAATTTTTGGGCTTTTGTGTTCAATCCCCTTCAACCTTCCAGGTCACGAATGGCACATATACCAATCTAACCCCTCAGGTTTCAGAAAATTGAACAGGGGCAGCTGTTGCACCCCAAAATTTGCCCTCACCAAGAAAAGAAATTGTGTACTAAGAGGTTCACAAGGTTCACAAGGCTCATAAGACATCTCATGAGGTTCACAAGGTTCACAATTAGTCAGAAAGTTTGACAATTCCCTCAGACAATGCATCCTCCTAAGCAAGGCATCCTAAACTAGGGTTTTAACTTTCATCAGGCTAAATGGACTTACAAGACTTCAAGTGACCTTAATAGCATCCTATATGTGTACAAGAATCCCCATGTCAAGTTTCAAGATTTTTCCCAAAGGTTTGCTCAGTCAGATGATGAGATAGGCTAAAATCAGTCAAAGTAGTTAAAAAGTCAAACTGAGGTCAACTGTGGTCAAACCAAAGTGAAACTTCATGATTTTTTCCAACATCAAGTATATGAAGTAAACTTCATCATTTGATCAAGGGTTGATCATGATTCATCAAGGAGATGTCAGATCATCAAGAATCAGGAGTTTCTAAATTAGGGTTTTCAGTGGAAAAGTCAACTGAACTTTGACCAGCCATAACTTTCACATGCTTCATAAATTTTTTTCCATCCCAAGCTCATTTTGAAGGAAATTTAATTCTCTACAACTTTGTGTCTCACAAGCCAAGCCCAAAAATGCTTCATTTGGAGGGTATGAGCTAAGACATTATAGGTCCTTTTAAAAGTCAACAAAGAGTCAACAACTTCCAAAGAGCATAACTTGAGAATGGTAAAAGATATGGACATGAGACTAAAGAGGTTGGTTAGAGGACTCTCTAAGCTTTCTAAAATGTCCAAGAACACCTTCATAGCATTAAAATTGAAGGATTTGTGCCCTTGCAAAGTTGGGAAATGTTTGGGAAGTTTATGAAGCAAATGAGGCCTTAAAACCAATTTTTGCTAAATGAGCCCACCAAATTGCCATCCAATCTTCATAATATCATCAAGCACGACCCAGCCCATTCATTTTCTGATTTTTTATATTTTATTTAGTATTTATTTGAATTTTATTCATTAAAATACAAATTAAATTAAAATAAAATATGAAAATCATATATTTGGATGAGATTATGATTCTAGAAGGTCATAAACATCAATTATAGATGATTGATCTGATCCAAATTCGTGCTAGCTTGATTTGGAAAGGTTAGATGTGATCTTTTTCAATATTTGAAAGATAGAAACTTCATGATCAAGCAATCATTAAAAAGCCCATAAATCCATAACTTTTTGACCTAATTTTCATCTCTACATATACCTGAATACATCCCAATCACAAGAGGACGAATTTGCAGCCTCAAACAACACATTCAAACTTCAAAAATTCATCCAAAAAGCTTGATTCAGATTCCTTGCTAGAGGTCATTCTAAAGCATTTTGAAGGTTGAAATATGTTCCCTGAACATCATTGAGTGTAACCTGATCATCACATTGCTCCATAACATCACATACTAACAAATCCGATCCAAACTTTCTTCATATTTTTTTATTTTTCGTTCTTGATCATTCACACATTATTAATGAGTTTTGTTTACTGATTTGTGTTTAGTGAAGGTTTGTGATGAATTCTGGGTGATTGGATTGAAGAAACCATGGCTGAATCGTAGGATGCCATTTTAGGGTTCATAACCTTCAAATTAGGGTTTCACGATTAAGTGAATATAAATGAATTTCAAAACCGTAAATCAATTGCAAATGATGTTTGGATTATACTCATGTGATTAATTTAACAAAACTGTACGTAAATGATAGTGTATGAGTTTCGTAGGGTTTCCTGCAGGTTAAAAATTCGCAGGAAAAGTGGCAACAAAATTCGCAGGTAATTTCGAAAGTCAGGAGGTTGAAGAAGAAGTAGCTTGGCGCGAAAATCTGAATTCAAATTTGGATTGTTTTTTATAATATGTATTTGTTATTCTATTATCAATTAGAGCGCGTAGCTCAGCTGGTTTTGGAGAAGCGCCTTTGAGGCCAATGACCTGGGTTCGAACCCTAGGTTATCCTTTTTATTCAAAATTCCTTTTGTTTTAATAGGTTTTCTATATTATGACTAAGACTCATCCTATGGACACGCTGCACACGCAACTCAGTTGGTTGGCTAGTGCTGGTGGAAGCTGGGAGACCTGGGTTCGACCCCAGGCTCCAGCAGGTAAGTTTTTACCTCTCTTTTTTTTTATTTATTTCATTATTTTTTATATATTTATATAATTAAAATTATTAATATTATTTAAACTTTTCTCTAATATGTAAAAATCAATGATTTTCTTTATAAAAAAAATATTGATAATTCAAATTTTATGTTTCTAAAATATTTTGTGAGTAAACATTAATTTTTTTTATTTATGTATTTATATTTTTGTAAATAAACCAATTAATATTTTAATTAAAAATGTAAACCCTAATTTTATTTTCTTAAATATGTAACCCTAATTCCAAACCCTAATTTTTGTTTAAATATTAAATTTAATTAATTTTTCTAATATATAATTAAATAATTAATCATCTTTGATCTTTGATCGCCATCTTACACTTTTTAAGGTTACTCCTCATGTTGCCTAATTATAAGGTCAAGTAAGGTGTCTTAAAGCAAAGTCCCTTTTCATAAAATATCATCAAGTCCCTTTTAAGATTATAAGATCAAGTCCCTTCGATGTTGCCTACGGTAAATGATCACGTCCCTTCGAATAAAAGATGATAAGTCCCTTCGTATTGCTAAGACACCTTACAGTTGCCTAAACACAAATTTCCCTTCACATGTACCTTATAACATCCAAGGTAATGACTACCTATTCCTTAATAATAGGGCTAGTCTTACCATTGAAAGAACATATAAGAACAGTAAAGATTTAACATAGGGTAGGTTCCTCTTAAGTACTTGCTCACTTTTTTTTCAAAATACTTCATTACACTTCACATTTCAAACAAATTTTCAAAACAAAGTCTTTATATACATCCATACGAGGATCATTATAAAGTACTTAGAAAATTTTTATCACACACTACACCTTTCTCAAAATAGTTTAAAGTGATCTAAGTAACTAAGAGCCCATGGATAACCATGGATATAAAGGGTGCTAACACCTTCCCTTTGTATAACCTACCCCCCGAACTCAAAATCTTTTTAAGGTCTTTCCTGTTCTTTTATGCCCTTTCCTTTTGGATAAAATAAAAGTCGGTGGCGACTCTTGCTATCCGCAACATAACTAAAAGTCAGTTCTCCCACCGTGTTACAACCTGACTGCCTAAGATGAATCGGACAATAACATGACACGCCCCTTGATTGGAAGATAATAACCATGCCACTTGTATACATTGGCTTTGATCCAATTGAGTCAGGCCCAGGAAGCAACTTTGTCTGTCGGGAGGACTTTGGTTCATTGAATATTCATCATGTAAGCTTCTCTGTTGTCAAACACTTAGTTATATGCAAACAATGATATTCATAATGCAACTCTTATGGCTGTCTTGAAGTTTTGAAAAAGAATTATTTTAGCAAAACAATGTTTGTAAAAACCGTGATATTAACTCAAGATTTATAATAAGCCCTAAAGGAGTCAGGATACCTTTTTGTAGCAGTACGCTTTCGAACTAACCATGCTTCAATTAGAACTTTTAAAGGGTTATAACGTGGCATGTTTCATGGTTTAAGAAACAAAGGATAAATGCTCAAATTTTATTTGTACCCAACCCATCCTTCATGATGTTCTTCAGTCATATGTTTAATTAGCCTATGCATTGGGACTCCAAAGGAGTTTGGAATTGTAACACTGACATTTGTGATGGTTCAGAAACCAGAAGTTTATTTGAAAATCCAGTCATCTTTTTTTTGTTGAGGATTTGTAGTGACCTCTTTTTCTTTTGACTTTATTATCCCTTCCTTTTTCCTGAACTGTTTGTTTCAAGATTACAGTCAGCGGGATGTCTCAATTTTTACTAAGTCTCCTTCATAGGTTTTGACTTAGTGAGCTTTTCTTTTGCTAGATATTGATTGTCGGACTTAATGATTACATGGAACCATCATGTTGTGTACAAAAAGGACAACTGGCATAATTGAGTTAACTGAGGAACTACCCTACCCCAGGTTATGATTAAGGGTTTTAATTTGCGTGAGAATGAAAACTCCTACTTCATAGGCTCAAAAGGGTTGACTAAGGATTAACTTCCTTATATTTCCACTATTTAGGAATCGAAACAATGTCTGCGCATCGTCAGCATAATCTATTCAAAAGCATACTATATGAAATTATGGTATTGTTTTTGTCATTCTCCCTCTAAAGGCTTACAGTTTTAACAAGAGTTAAATATCACAAAATAGAAGTAAAAAGCACAGTTTAAATATAGTGAAGTGAATAGATTAATTCAAAACAAACATATGCAACGCATTAACGTGAAAACAAAATTTTGACATAATAGTAAGTGCTTAAGCCAACAAAAGAAATTACAAAGGAAAATTCAAATGTTCTCAAAGCCTCATCCTCTAAACTTGTTACTCCGGATGTCTGACAACTTCGATGTTTGATGGACGATAGAAGAATTCAATCTGGTCTTCTGGCGTAACCTCGAGGACTCTTTCGTCAATCAGGTCTTGAATCTTATTCTTCAATGCCTAACAATTATTAGTGTCATGTCCAAGATTATTAAAATGGTATGAACACCTTGCATTAGGATCGTAGTGAGGAGAGGAAGTAATGGGTCTCTTAGGAGGTTCCCTTAACACAACCAGATTCATATCTAACAGGCATTGCAAAGTTTGTGACATTGGCGTGTTGATTTTGGTAGACTGTCTTTTATGTTCCTTCTGTTGAGGCGAATTAACCCTATAATACCTTCTTCCTTTAATTGAATGACTATCGGTAGTAACATGTCTTTTTCCTTCTCTTATCCTCATCTTCCTTTCAACCAAGTCAACTTGTTTCACCGGAGGTTTACTAATGATTAGATCTCCGACTTTGTTGTCTTGAAGTTTATTGACGAAGACTCTCAACTCTTCTTGCCCCTGGGCTAAAAGTTTTATAAGAGCCACCTGACCATTCACCTGGATTCTCATCTCTGTCATCCCGGCTTGCAGTTGTTCTAACTGTTCATCTTTGTTGTCTTCAAGATTCTTCTTTTTCATGTCCTTAGTGAGGAGGGATTTCAACTCTTCTTGCCCCTTGGACAAATTCAGGATCATTTCTTGAAATTGAGCATTTCTGGATTTGGAGATCTTTCACAGTTTACTCGAGATCAATTTCTTTACTGAAATAAACAGCGAGAAAGTAAGAATTTTGTCTTTGACAAAATGTCATGCAATTATATGATATGTAAATGCATATGCAATGTTTTCAAGGACTTTATAGGATTTAAATTTGTTAAAAGAGGAAACAAAAACAAAACATTCTTATTAGTAAGTTTAAATTATAATTGCCTCTTGGGCTTACAATAAAGGGGGAAAAACAAAAATAAATTTACAAAAATCTAAGACTCTAAGGACTCAAGTCTCCCATGGATGCTTCCTCTTTGTGTTGAGATAGGCATTAAGACTCCACTCTTCATGAAGTTTCTTTGTCAGCTCCAAAACCTTCCTTTCACTGTCATAGAATTGAGTCTCAAAAGTACCCCTTTCTTCCTTCAGTTGGATCTAGGATTTATGTAGCTCTTCAAGATTGGTAGGCATGTCTGGATGGAGAATAGTATAAGGAACATCTTCTTCATTAACAGGATCTACAATCACCGGGTGCACAGCAGGATATGGAATCATAAGACTTTGAGCACGAGATCACACCCATCTGAGGTAAGATTTCAAAGGAATAGAGTTCCTTGACCCCATTGTTTGAGTTTCAATTTTATACACCTTTTCCCATGTGCGTATAAACTTTAGACGGTAACCTCGAGAATTATCTTTATAGTTGAACACAATGCCCTGAATATTCATATCACGAGGACCTTTCCTTTGAGCGAAACTAAACTAGCGTAAAGCTAATGAAAGATTGTAAGTGATGCCTCCCCTAATGCCAAGGGGTGGCACATTAGGGAATTCCCCACAATGATCAGTAATAGTAAAGTCATCCTGAGATCGGGCACAATAAATGTTTGTATGAGAGAGTGACATTATCCTTCGAGACCAGGGAATCCTTTGTTTATTCTTCAACATTAATCTAGCAACATGAGTATTGAACCACTTGGATAGCAGAGGTATGCAACACACGAGAGTTCCTTGTCTTTTAGTAGTACCAGTGTGGAGTGAGTGCAGAATATCTCCCAACAAAGTAGGCATTGGGTTGCGAGACAGAAATATCTTGATTGCATGCACATCTATGAATTGATCTGAGTTAAGGAATATCACCAATCCATATATCAATAGAGCAAATACATCCTCAAAATCATAGTAACTTATAGCATTAAGGAACAAACGAGCTTTCTCAATCAAGAACTCAGCAAGAAAACCTTTGACTCCACTTTTTGTTACCCAATTAGACACAATATATGACTTCTTCATATGTAAGGCTGCTGCAATAATTTCAGGTTTTTGTGCATTCTCTAAACCTATGAAGGGCAGCTCATCAAGAATAGGTTGATTAAGTATCTTAGAGAACTCTTCCAGTGTAGGTACCAACTGATAATCTGAGAAAGTGAAACAGTGATGCTTGGGATCAAATAATTGGAACATGACTCTCACCATGTCTTCTTCAAAACCCGAGGTAACCAATCTGGGTAGATAACCATGCCTTTTTGTGAATTCAGAATTCTCGAGAATCATTGATACCAATTCTTTGAGCTGGACAGGAACCTTTACAAAGTTGACTCAGATGAAATCTTTGGTTGCCATGACCTGCGACAAAGAACAAAGATAAATCCATGGGTCCTTGAAATGGTTAGTGAAATGATATGATGTTATGACGTTATGATGTCATGTTCAAAACAAGCAAGTGGCAAACACAAACAAGTCACACAAGAGTCTTATTTTTAAAGGCTTGCATGGAGTCCATAGGTAAGTACCCTTCCTCACTGAGGTTTAGTAGGTTCATCTTGTCCTAGAATAGTAATCGGGTTCTAAGGATCTCAATATCACATATCTTTCTTGAAGGCTTCATTTTGGTGCGACACTCAAGTGGCCGACCAAAACATCCTTAAAGTCAGATCTCAATGAGTGTAGCTTCGAGTATCAACCAATCTCCGGTCTAAATCCAAAGTCAGTTATCTCGCTACTTTCTAATGGTCAAAGATGAGTCAATTAGGGTTCTAAAATAGTGTGACCATCATTTCAACTGGTTTGGTACATGCCAAGCAGTTTCCATGATCTATTGTTACTTACCTAAGGTATCACTAGATCCGGGTGTAGGATTTTTATCACAGTAGCCCCAAGACAAAAACCCTTAAAAGTAAAACATACAAGTCAAACAAATTATAAAGTGAACTAATACTCTAAGGTAACCCCTCTTTAAATAGAACTCCCCAGCAGAGTCGCCATTTTTATAATACGGTGGGAGAAATGACTTTGTTGTTTTTGTTTTCACAAAAACAATGTTGTGGATAGCAAGAGTCGCCACCGAATTTTCTTTTATCCAAATAGAAAAGGTGGAAAAGAACATGAAAAACCTTGGTTTAGATTTTGAGTTCGGGGGGTAGGTTATACAAAGGGAAGGTGTTAGCACCTTTTGTATCCATGGTTATCCATGGGCTCTTAACTGCTTGGCTCTTTATTTTTGTTTGAAAACATAGTGGTGGTGTGTTTAGAAAAGGTCCACCTTTGTAATGATTCTCATATGAATGTATACAAAGTGGTTTTTTTGGAAAGATTTTGAAAATGTGAGGTGTAAAAAGTAATTTTGCTTTGAAATTGTGAGCAAGCAGTTAAGGGTTTCCTACTTACTCAAGGTCATTCATATTATTTTCTTTTTTCCTTAAAGATAGGATTGCCCTTACTATTAGTTAGTAAGTACTCTTATCTTTGGATGTAAGGGACGAACGTAGGGTCATCGTATGGTCATAGAAGGCAACCTTGTAAAGGTATCTTAGCAACTCGAAGGGACTATCACCATTTTTTTGTAGGGTCATCGAGGGACGAGACCATCTTTTCGTAGGCAACTCGAAGGGTCATCGAGGGACTATGATCTTTTTTTCGTAGGGTCATCAAGGGACGAGATCACTTATTCGTAGGAAACTCGAAGGGTCATCGAGGGACTGTGATCTTTATATCGAAGGGACTATGATGATATTTATTTAGGCAATTTTGCTAAGACACCTCTATGTTCGAGGGACTTGACCATTATTCGTAAGGCAACAAGAGAGGCTACCCTAAAGGTGCAAGTGTGCAAGATGTGTTATTTTCAGTTATTCGATCTTTTATTAAAGTTTTCTAATTTGTTTTTAATCTTGCCATGAAATCCTATTATCCATACATCTAAACAGTTTGTAAGGTGCGGGAAGTAAAATGCGGAAAATAAAGTCCTAAACTATTACAAGGCTTTGGGGTAGTTACATGATCAAGGGAGTGCAGAAAGTAAAAATGCGAAAAATAAGTTACAAATTTATTTATCCATATACATTCATTCTAAGAAAATAAACTACAACCAAAAGAAAATATTTTTTTAATTAATTAATTCCTACCTAAATCAGAAATAAATAAGAAATAAAAATACAATTTACAATAAAAGACATAACGACGTTGGATCGTTTAAAAATTAACACAAATTGATAAAGGGAAAATTGATACACTTAACATGATCATTGCAATATGAATCGAACCATACAGATATAAATTTATCAAAGATAAAAATAAAATAAAAGAAATTAATTAAAAAAACTATGTTGCTAACGCAAAATTGCGGTCATCGCAACCGAATCGGATCAACACAAATATCACTCCTCATACACACAAATGTGCAAACAACGTATCTACACGATCCGATCCGAACAATATAATCAAATCATAAATATATAAAAAAAACTTAATGCCCGTAACACAAGAGGATGATCTATATATATATATATATATATATATATATATATATATATATATATATATATATATATATATATATATATATATATATATATATATATATATATATATATATATATATATAAACAAGAAAATAGATATATAATATATAAACAAAAAGTTGTATATAAAACAAAACAAAACTTATATATAATATGAAAAAACATAAAAAACTATATACAACATTTTAAAGAAAAAAATGAGACAGTATATATAATATATATCTAAAAGTAAACTATGTATGTTAGAAAAAACAAATAGTGAAAATAGAAGACAACAGATGTAATATATGCAAACCAAAAAAACATGTATAGAGAAAACTGGATAGATCCGCCACACAGTTCTTTTCTTTTCTTTTTCTTTTTTTCTTTTTGATTTCTAAGGTAAGAATTCGTGTATTGTGGGTGAGGAAAATATGAGAAGAATATGGTCTATTTATAGATAAAGGATTATGTCAGAAATTGAATGTGATTGTCTAAATTAAGAAACATTTAACATGACCAGATTTTCCTCATTTCTTAAAGCCCAAGCCAATGAATCTGGATGAATTCATGGCTTGATGAATTTAAATAAAAAATATATTTAAAATAATAATCTAATAATAATGATGAAAAACAAATTTGACTTTATTTTAGTTGTGATTTTTTGAGATTTTTTTCCATAAAATAATGATTTTAATGAAAAAATCATATTTTTAAAAATGCATTAAATGCAAATGCGAAAATTAAAAATTAAATAATAAAAAAATGCTATTTTTGTGATTTTTTTTATAAAAAAATAAGAATAGAAAAATTTATTACTAAAGGAAAAAAAATTAAAAAGAGAGGATGGTGGGATTTGAACTCACAACCTCTCACATTTATATCCTTTATACCCATCTTTCTACCAATTGTGTTATTTTATTTTTCAAAATGAATAGGCGTTAGAAAGCATATGAATCGAGTCAAAATTTTGGGTACTGTCGCTCCCGGGATTTTCATCCTAGTACAAACGCGAAAGTGGCGCGTGTAACACGGTGGGAGAACTGACTTTAAGTTATGTTGCGGATAGCAAGAGTCGCCACCGACTTTTATTTTATCCAAAGGAAAGGTATAAAAGAACAGGAAAGACCTTTAAAAGATTTTGTGGGTCCGGGGGTAGGTTATGTAAAGGGAAGGTGTTAGCACCCTTTACATCCATGGTTATCCATGGGCTCTTAGTTACTTAGCTCACTTTTGAATTGTTTTTGAAAATGTGAAGTGTGTGAATAGAAAAATTTTCAGATGAGTTAATAATGATCTATGTACGGATGCGTAAAAACTTGTCTTTGAAAATTTGGAATGAAGTGAGCAAGCAACTAGGAGGTACCTACCCTAAAATTTAAGTCTTTTATGTTCTTTATCCTTTAAGTGGTAAGACTATCCCTATTATTAAGGAATAGGTAGTCATTACCTTGGATGTAAGGGACATGTGAGGGACATCTGTTTATGAAGGCAACTGTGAGGTGTATTAAGCATTTAGGAGGGACTATCATCATTATTCGAAATAGGGACTTGATCTTTAAAGGCAACCATTAGGGACTTGATGATTTTTCTTTTAAGGGACTTGCTTTATACACCCCACTTGACCTTATGATTAGGCAACATTGAAGGATAGCCTTTGAAAGTGAGATGGCGATTAAAAATCGACTTACGTGTGTGAGTGTTCAATTTATATTTATCTTATAATTAAAGTGATCTAAATTCAATTTTAAAATACAAATAATTTTCACTCCCTAAATTACTAACCATAGCATAAAAAAATTAAATAAATTAAATATTTACAAAATTACACCAAGAAGCAATTACATAATAATTATAATAAAATAAATAGCAAATAAAAATATAGGAGCAAAATATAAATAATAAACAAAATAATTATAATAGGGGGTTAGTAATAATAATAATAAAAAAAAAATAAGGTTAGTAAAATAATAATAATGGATTAGTAATAATGATAAACAAAATAAAATAGCAAATAAGAATTAGACATTATTAAGAAAATATAAACAATTTAATTATAAAATTTAAAATTTATATACAACTTATTAATTCTAAACATGAAAATTGTAATTATAATATTAGCATAAATTTAATTATTTTAAAACATATATATATTAAAAATATAATTTAGGTTATAAACATAGCATATAAAATATATTTACATATTATATATAAAAATAGGTTATAATTAATTATACTTACGAGATTCCATATTAAATATTATATTTACAAAAATTAATTTTATTAAATAAACATGTACATGATAATTATGTTAAAAATTAAAATATAAACAATTAAGTTTTTAATAAGTATTTAGAAAAATAAATTAAGGTTTCTAAGATTAGGGTTTTATTAGAAAAATATTTTTAGGGTTTAATTTATAATATACAAAAATTATTTTAATTAATATACATATATTATAATTACGTAAAAGAAATAATTTTTGAATTAAGAAAATATGATTTTTGAATATTATAATCATTGAATAACATTTTATAGAATTATTTTTATTAATAAAACTTAAATCAATTAAATGAAATTAAACAAAGCAAAAATAAAATAAAAAAAATGTCAAAACAAACCTGGCTGGGATTTGAACCCAGGAGGCTTTGTTTACCAGCAACAAGACACACCACCAGACCACCACATGCGCAGGTGAAAGGAAAGGGAGAGGAAATGTTTTTGTGCATTGCCTGGAAAAATCAAGAAAAATCAAGAAGCAAAAAGGCCTGGGGTGGTATTGAACCCAGGACCTTTGAAACTAGCAAACACACGCATGACCGCCTGGCTGGAAGAGCCCATCTGCTAATGTGTTGGTAACAATACATAATATATTATGTATGTTTAACCTGAAAAAAATAAGAACAAAAAATGTACATGGCCTGGATTCGAACACAGGTCACTCATCTAAACGCGCAGTAGTCTTACCACCAGGACAAGCATTGGCTTGTGATAATAAACAGAAACAAAATTATATTATTTTTAAACAATAATTCAAATACAGGTTTCGCGCCACCTAGCTTCTTCTTCAACCTCATACTTGCAATTTTACCTGCGAAATCAGTCACGAGTTTTCCTGCGAATTCTTAAATTGCAGCAATACCTACAAAGATCAATGACCAACAAAACCATACAATTTCACAAAATTAAACACAGCAATATGATCCAGCCGTTCATGCGATTCATCCTATGTTTTTGAAATCCATTTATGTTCATTAAATCAGAAATCCCTAAACCTAGGTCCAAACCCTAACAATGGCGTTTCACGGTTTAGCCATGGTTTCTTTGATTTTTTTGCCCAGAAACGTTCTACATCACATGATAAACAAGATTAGCCAAGCAAAATTCAATGAAACACAGTAAATTAATGTAATCGAAAAATTTATTTTCAAGAGCAAAGTGGATTCGGGTTGTTCATATGTGCATGATATTGATGCATATGAGTGTTGGTTTTGCTTCAAGAAGGTTCAAGGAAGCTTGCTATGTCCTTGTTTTACCTTAAAACACCTTGTATGAAGGAATCCGAATGTGACTTTTGGATGAGTTTTTGAACAATGGAACTTACACTTAGAGGCAGAGAATTCGTGGCTGGGCAATAGGGTTGTGTTTAGTATATATAAGTGATTGAATTTAGGTTAAAAAATTGATTGGTTGTGTTCAAGATTTGATTCAAAAAGATTCACAATGATCATGCTTTAAAATCCAAATATTCATATATTAAGGCTTGCTATCTTTGGACAAATCTCATGATCTCATTCCTTTTCAACTCCAATCAGCATTGAAGACATTCTAGAAACCAAATCTCCATCAAATATCACATTTCCATATTTTATTTCTATTTAAAATGATTTTTTATGAATTAAATCAAAATAAATAAAAATAAAATAATAAAAATTCTGATTTTTAATCATTTGGGTCGTGCATGATGATAGTGTATGGATTGGATCATAATTTGACAAGCCCATTTGGAAAGAATTGGTTTTAGACCTCCATTTTCATCATAAACCATCACAAAATTTCCCAACTTTGCAAGGGCTCATATCCTTCAATTTTAATGCTATGAGGGTGTTGTTGGACATTTTGGAAAGCTTGAAGAGTCCTCTAAACAACCCCATTGGTTTCATGTCCATATCATTTACCAATCTCAAGTTATGCCCTTTTGAAGTTGTTGACTTTTTGTTGACTTTCAAAAGGACCTATAATGTCTTAGCTCATACCTTCCAAATGAAGCATTTTTGGGCTTGGCTTGTGATACACAAAGTTGTAGAGAATTCAATTTCCTTCAAAATGAGCTTTGGATGGAGACTTGGTGATGAAGTATGTGAAAGTTATGGCTGGTCAAAGTTCAGTTGACTTTTACTAAGGAAACCCTAATTTAGAAACTCCTGATTCTTGATGATCTGAAATCTCCTTGATGAATCATGATCAACCCTTGATCAAATGATGAATTTTAATTCATATACTTGATGTTGGCAAAAAATCATGAAGTTTGACTTTGGTTTGACCACAGTTGACCTCAGTTTGACTTTTTAACTGTATTGACTGATTTTGACTTATCTGATCATCTAACTGAGCAAACTTTTGAGAAAAGTCTTGAAACTTGTCATGGGGGTTCTTACACATATATAAGATGTTATGAAGCTCATTTGAAGTCTTGGAAGTTCATTTAGCCTGATTAAAGTCAAAGCCCTAGTTTTGGATGCACTTCTTAGGAGGTGCATTGTCTGAGGGAATTGTCAACTTTTCTGACCAATTGTGAACTTTGTGAACCTTGTGAACCATCATAAAATGTCTTGTGAACCTCATGGGAGGTATTGAAAGCATTGTGAATCTTGTGAACCTTGTGAACCTTCAAGAAGTAACTTGTAGACTTCATGAACCTCATGGAAGGTCTTGAAAGCATTGTGGGACTTGTGAACCTTGTGAACCTTCAGAGAGCACAAAGTCTTGTGTTGTGAGGGCAAATTTTGGGGTGCAACAGCGCGGAAAGGTTAGAGTCGCCAGCCAGACATTTTTATCCCGAATGAATGGGAAAGGTAATGTTGCACAAACCTGAGGAAGAAGGAAAGGACAAGGCCTTGCGAACCAAAGAGACTGAGCTCGGGAGTCGGTTACGACCTGGGAAGGTATTAGCACCCAGATCATCCGCCGTACCCGACGGGATCCACGCTTGCTTGCTTGTTTCAAAGGGTGAGAAATAAAGAATGCTGCTGAATAAAACTGCTACTGGAACTGGAATGAGAAATGAGAAAGGAACTGGAAAAAGAAAATGGAAAAAAGGGGAAATGTAGGGAAAATAAAGAATGTGCTCGAACGGGCCCTACCCCGCTGCCTACGTACCTCATCAGGATAATGAGGATCAGAGACGTCGTAGTTCCCCTAACTAGGGGTAGCAAAGGAAACTGCTTGTGAATTAAGACTTGAACTGCCTATGTCAATGCTCAGGTGTTGCAGGCTCGGACGACGAGTGCGTAACCGTCTTGCAAAGTGACAAGTAGGAGCAAGTTCGCGTACGGAGCGAAGGAGATGAGAAAAGAATTCCCGAAGGAAAGACGCTTATTGTTTGTTTGGTGTTTTTTATGAGGCTTTTATGAGTGAAAGTTTGCATAGGTGAGTGTACTTAAGTCTTACTCAATGGGATGTGTACGTCTCACATCATCCCGAAATGGAATGCGCAAGAGGCACACCTATCTATGGAGGAAATCCCCAAAGCTAGTCCCACAAGTGAAGGCTCAAGCACACTGGCCTATTACTATTATTAAGTGTTTTTGTGGTTTTTGATTAAGAAGTGCTTTTTAGCTTTTCTTTGTGAGGTACTCATGCTAAGACCTATCCACCACGAGTGATGACTCACACCTCGCCCCGAAATGGAACGCATGTGAGCATCTCATAGCAAAGTCTCATGTCACATGAAAGTACTCAACCTTTATTAAATGAATTAGAATTAAGTTTGAAGATGAGAAGAGAGAGCACCAAAGGATCTCAAAGGAAAAATTCTAAAGGGGGACTAAAATAATCCTAAGTATTCACATGCATGGATATCCTAAAGGTTAGTGAGGTTTCTATCCTAATGAAGAAGGAAGAAGAAGATAGAAGAAGGGATGAGAAAGGCCTAGGCCCAACAAAAGAGAGTTAGTTCACATAAACATAAAAGGAAGAGGTAAGAATTAGAGATGTGGAACTCAATTCCCACATCTCACCCTTACCATAGCCCCTGCAAGGTTAGCATACACAAATGAATACAAGCACAAAGTTCAAAACCAGAATCAAAATGGTATAAAGAAGGGCCTAAGAGTCCAGCAAGATGAAGATAGAAGTCACACAATACCAAACAATATCAAAACAAAAGCAATGGAACCAAAAGATGGAATCTAAACCCTTAAAGAAACAAATGACTTGAATATGAAGCAAACTCAAAAATTTAGAAGAACCAGACCTATCCTAGGACCAGGAAGGTACCCATACCCCAAAGGAACCCCAAACAAGAAGAAGAAGTTGGCACAAGTGCCCTTCTAAGCCTATAAGAAATCTAATGAACCAAAAGAAGCAAAATGGGACAAGGTGAGAACAAAAATCCACAAATAATCAACTAGCCATCTAAAAATTCTACAACTGAAACCAAATGATCTTTAAAACACATTATATCAACTTGCCAAAAGGACTTGCAAAAATTCAGAAAGGAACTAGGTCAAATGGAGGTGCAAACACAAGCTAGGACAGAAAACTTATATCACAAGATACCAGACCAAAACTACAGAAATAATTTTCTAAAAATTCTGAGAAAAATCACATGAAAACTAGAAGATCTTAGGAACATAATTCAAAAAGAATGGGATCAAAACTCCAAATATTGAAGTCTATAGAAAATCAACAAGACAGGCTGGTCAAGAAATGAAGCAAATGAAGCTATGTACATTGGTGATTTAATTCTGGCACGTGGATCAATGAAAAAAATAAAACAAAAATGCTACAAAATTTTAGAGACACAAAGGAACATCTATGATTTATTTGAGAATTTTTGGATGATTTATTCTATTTTTAATGGATTAAAAGCAAACTGAATAAAAAAAGAAATTAAGTGAAAAAAAAGAATTAAAAGAAATGAGAGGGAGGTGTATGTATTATGGACTGAAAGTGAATTCGAATGGGCCAGGCAGGGTAGGGGGTGCGAAAATCAATCTAATATGGGCCCAGGTCTGAACACACAAAACAATTCCTTAAACTTCTCTTATTCCCTAAACAGCTATCATTACTCTAATTAATCTTTTCTTTACATTTTTTCTAAACCATTATTATACTAATTAAGTTTTTATATTTCCTAACAGTTTTCTAAACAATTACTAATCTCTATCCTTTCATATTTTCCAAACAATTATCTAACAATTATACTAACTAATCTATTCTATTTTTTAAACAAATTATTCTAACAATTATGCTAACTAATCGATTCTATTTTCTAAACAATTTTCCTAACAATTATATTTCCTAATTAATCTCGACTAATTAAAATCTTTTTATTTCCTAAACAAATTCTAAACAATTATACTCCTAAACAAATTCTAAACAATTATTAACTAAACAAATTCTAAACAATTATTAACTAATTATACCAATTAACCTATTTCTATTTCCTAACAAATTATCTAAACATTATATTCTACACAATTATTAACTAATCTAATCTTAAACAACCATTATCCTAATTAACTTTTTTTCTATTTCCTAACAATCCATTAAACTTGCTAACAGTTTATGTTTCCTAACAATCCATTAACTAAACATTATTCAACTAATTAATTCTTTATATTCCCTAACAGTATTCTAAACATTATAACAATTAATCTATTATATTAATCCTAAACAAATTCTAAAACAATTATTCTAATCCTAAAACTATATTATATTTTCTAAACAATCATTATCCTAAGCATTTTATATTATTTGAACATTTAACTAAACTTATTTTTTCTAAACTTTTATTAATTAATTAAACACTATATTACATTTCTAAACAAATACTCAAAGAACAACAATACAGCAACAGCAAAGTTCCTCTCTCTCCCTCACAAACTCACCTTCCCCCCTTTCTAACCCTAAAACAGCCGCCGCCACTGTTCATCTTCCTCACCGGAACACCTCCAAACGCTCAACCATAAACACAAACCTCCATCCAGAACTTCTCACCGATCCAAATCCGAAGATGAAATCAACAAATAAACCACACACAATCGGCGAGATCGCACTAACGGCAGACAAGAGCAATACAACAAAATAACACAACAACAATCAAAGATAGGAGAGTCTGAATCCGTGTACCTGCAACTCGAAGGTGCGAAGAACAACTCGAAAGTTCACTTTGATTCTGCTATTCTTTTTCTTCTCCAGAATTGACTCGCGAATCCGTTATCGTTATCGAATCTTGCTTCGATTTCGCAATCGCGATTTATCCGCCTCCGGTTGATGTGAACTACTCTGTCGAATCTCTTTGCAGGTTATAGTTCTCTCTTTCAGATGTTCGTTTGTGTTCTGTTGTTGTTACGAGACTCAAATGTGATGCCGTTGCAAATCGTATTCGTTCATTGCTGTGACTGTCAAACGAATCTGAATTCTAATCAATATGATAACAAGTCGCTGATGAACGTGTTGAGTTCTTGATGATTGTTGGATGTTGCGGTTCATTTTTACGTTTCAGAGGTGACATTTTCGGATCATATTCTCATATGCGGTATCGCTGATTTGGTTCCGAATCTTTTTCTTCATCTATCTTGTTTTTTGTGTTGTTATTGAAGGTGCGAAAAAGTTATGAAGGATGTGTGAAGGTGATTGAGAAAATGATGAAGAATAACCTGTTTTTGTATTGTTGGTGATGAATGAAATTGATAAGTTGCATCCGCGTGAGATTGATGAAGAGTTTTCTGATTTTGAAGATTGGAGAAACTCAGAGAGATTTTCTGTTATTCTTCTGTGTAACAAACTTTTCTTTTTTTTCTTTTCTTTCATTCTGTTACGTCTGTTATATCTATTTTTTGATCTTTTTTGAATTCTATTATTTCTCCTCTTGTTTAGTTCATTATTTTTCTTCCTGCGTTTTTGTTGCTTTTCCGTTCGGTACATGGTCTGCGTGTTGTTTGCGTGATGCTAGCTGATGAAATTGGGCTGAAAAAGTGAGTGAAGGAATAGTCACGTGGTAGTCCTATTGTTGGTCTTGGACTTGGAAAAGAAGAACAAGTATAATTGGGTTTACAAATGATGGGAAAAAAGACACTAAAGGATTAATATGGATATGTGTATCAGAATAGAAAACATGACAAAGATAGAAAAGGTGATGTATATAGACATTCCTAAAAATATAATAAAAAAGAGATCAATGAAGTTGAATAAAAATAAAATGAAATGTGGACTATGACTCATGATTAAAAACAAAACTAGAAAAATGGATATGATTTAGAAATGAATGTAAAAAAAAGGAAAAAAATAATGGGAATGAATTATAATTGGTTTTAATGGATAATTGGACAAAATGGTTTAGAAACGGATATGGAATTTGATATTTTGTGGAACGGATCAATTACCACCAACATGCACATAACCACGAACTATCGATTCATCAATTCACTCAACCAATCTCGCATTGCTTCCACAGAAACCAACGACCTTTCTGGATAAATCAACCTCTCACATCTGAACATATAATCATAACTAGCATGAATCTTTGAATCCAAAACCATCTCATGAACCACTGCTTCAAAAACTGATGACCTTTGCACACAATGGAGCTCAACCTTGAAACGCGTAGCCTGAGAAATAACCCCATACGCAGATGACTTGCAGTTGAGATAATCCCTCAATAGTTTGACCAAGACTAGGTCAAACATCCCTCTGAACCGAATCAATGAACTGAAATCACTGCCAGCTTATGCTATGCTTCAACAATGAATGTCATGCTTCATTTTTCTATGCTAATGATGCAACGCGAAATATGAAAATGATATGCTAAATGCAATGAAAAGAGAGGGCAAATTTAGGGTGTTACAGCTGCCCCTATTCAATCATCAGTTAATCTGAAAAGGACGATAGTACGGGCTATCGATCATTCCAGATAAACTGTGACTGAATACCAAGAAGACCAGAAATTTGCACTCTGACAAAGAATGCAATACTGGGAAATAAACCCAACCAGATGACGCTCTGGGGATAAGAAGGAGAGGAGAAGCAGACGAGCATCTTCCAAGTTGAAACTGATATCTGAAATAATAACAAGTTGACAGACGAGTCTTCAAACAATCCTGTGACGCCAGGAACCGGACATACGAGTCCTCAGAACACTGCAATACAACAATCTGAGACAGACGAGTCTTCAAAACATCCTGTGACGCCAGGAGCCGGACATACGAGTCCTCAAAACTGCATATATCATGAGACAGACGAGTCTCCTTCGGATTTACCTGTTACGCCAGGACCGGTAATCATTTCGACATTTAATTCCCACTGTCAGGATTCGAAGCCTCTTCAATACAGACGAGTATTGGATGATCATCAAGATAACACAGGCGAGTGCCATAAGTCAATGATACAGACGAGTACCAGACGATGATCAGAGAAACACAGACGAGTGCTTCAGGCAATGATACAGATGAGTATCAGCCACTGGTATAGACGAATACCAGAAATTCAAACACAGACGAGCATTTGAAGTAGTCACAGAAGAATACTAGGATAAACATCAAATCCACGCAATACATATATAAGCACAACACAGACGAGTGGTGGGGTTGATGCAGACGAGCATCCAAGCAAAGCAGACGAGCTTCAACAGGTAACACACAGACGAGTGCTGGAAATGATACAGACGAGTATCCACAAATATTAGGCATACCAAACACAGACGAGTGCTGGACAGTTGCAGACGAATAAAATCAGAAAATTCATATCAAGGCACAGACGAGTGCAGTGAAGGATCCAATACCAAACACAGACGAGTGTTGGGAGGTTGCAGACGAGCAACAGCACATGAGATTCCACAACACAGACGAGTGTTGAGAAGTTGCAGACGAGCAACAGTTGAAATTACGCATCAAGGCACAGACGAGTGCAACAAAGGATCCAATACCCAACACAGACGAGTGTTGGGGGGTTGCAGACGAGCAACAACAATTATCATAACCAAACACAGACGAGTGTTGAGGAGTTGCGAACGAGCAACAACAATTATCATAACCAAACACAGACGAGTGTGTTGGAAAACTGCAGACGAGCAATATCAAGGTAATCATAAGCCACTGCTGGGGGAAGCAAATTGCAGACGAGAAATACCAAAGGGTCAACACAGACGAGTGTTGAAAGATGCAGACGAGCAGCAATAAAGCATGATATTCCCCTGCTGGTGAGAACTCTGCTTAAGGATAACACAGACGAGTGTTGAAGAACGCAGACGAGCGGTAAATAAATGCCTGATTGGCCACAAGAGTTACAACTCTGCAGGGGAAGACAAGTCAAGAGGTCTGGATACCCATCTGACCGAGGTGATGAATACCTGGCTGTATCATCAAATACCCAAAAGTACGACAACTTTGCTGGGAAATATTTCACGGACAGAGATGAAAATCCAATGTGAACTCTGTGGGGAATATCATCTAATGACCTCTTGCATTTTCCGGACTAGTTGACTGCTTGAAGATCAACCTAAGAGGATTTTACAGAAGACCTGACATCCCAAATGTCCAAGTCTTCAATCTCTTTAGAGATTCGTCGAATCTTGACATAACTGCCTCAGACTGCATATATTGTGGAAGAATTTGTCTCGCAAGGATTCCTGAAAAACCTCGTATCACTGCGAAATACTGGGCCCTGTCAGCACAAATGATATGCACACTTGCCCCTGGCATAAATGAATCCAGTGGTTGAACTTTGATGTCGTGATTTCGAATTTCCTTCTATGACAGACTCACTGGGTATCAACTCAAGGGTTGAAGAAGTGAAGACTATGATATCGACTCAAGGGTTGTAAGAAACGGAAATATCGACTCAAGGGTCGAGGAGAACACAACATATCAACTCGAGGGTTGAGGAAACGAAAACTGTGGTGTCGACTCGGGGGTCGAAGAAAGTAAAGCAACATCAACTCGAGGATTGAGGAAACGACAGCAACAACATCGACTCAAGGGTCGAGGATAACAAAGCAACATCAACTCGAGGGTTGAGGGAATAAAAGAAGCAACATTGACTCGAGGGTCGAGGAAAACGAAGCAACATCAACTCGAGGGTTGAGGAAAACGAAGCAACATCAACTCGAGGGTTGAGGAAACAAGATGACAATATCGACTCGAGGGTCGAGAAAAACAACACAACATCAACTCGAGGGCTGAGAAAACAGAAGCGATGACATCGACTCGAGGGTCGAAGAAAACCAGAGTGAAAATTGCCATACTCAACTGAAGTGAGAGGCTGAACGCATATAGATGCCAACATGTCATAGTTGAGGAGATGCCAACAAAGATTGGACTTTAGTCGTGTACGATGATCATATGAGGTAACCATAACGACTGGGGAGAAATTCTCTGATTAGGAAAACATGCTTCCCGCGCCCTACTGGGATCAATCATCAGACATTCATTTTGGGAACAGCCTTGCATGCCGTAATATTGTCTCAAGAGGATTTTACAGAAAAACTTAGCATCTGAAATGCTTCGGTGTTTTCAAACTCTTATAGACCTCGACGTAACCACTTAAAACTGTATGGTCCATGAAGGAAATTTTCCCCAAGATCTCGCATCGTTATGAGGTGTTCTGCCCCAGTATTCTGAACCTTGGGTAGGTGCGTCTGATCGACTGTCTTCTAGAGAGAGTAACTTCTAGTTCTTCTAGGGTGAGCTGCCCCAGTATGAGCCTTGCTTTGGAGAAAACACCCATGCTAACTACTCTGTGAGAGATTTAAATCTCGAAATGATTGCCCCAGATTGGCTGTTGAAGAGATTGATCGACGTTATTGCCCCAGATTAGCTACCTTTAACCCAACTGGTTGGAAAAGTCCTCATTCCATGGAGTTTCTTGGAAAAGTTCCCCTTGACATGAATGTCCTTCAGAAGTTTCCGCCTTCTCAACTTGGCAAGATTAAGCTTCTAGACTGAGGTTCCATATGCGAACTTCTTTGATGCCAAACAAATGTATGCAAGCAGAAAATGTCTTATTCTGAGAACGAAAATTCTAATGCAACACGTGTTAATCTTGAAGCTTTTATTGAAAAGATGTCGTTTATGCCCGACAATACAATATTTTTTTTTGAAATAAACATGCATATGCAATACCAACAAGAGTCTTTTAGCACAACTCGTAGGAGTCAGGACGCTATCTCATGACGACACGCTCTCGAATTAACCCTGTTTCAATTAGGACTTTTAAGGGTTGTATCGTGGTCTGGCTCACGGTTATAGAAACAAAAGATACAGGCTCGAAGTTTGTATGTGCCCACCCATCTTCGTGATGTCCTTCCATTCCTATGTTCAGCTAGTTTTTACAAACGCTCACCTTTCCTAAGGGTTTCGTATCGGTTGAGGAACCCTTACTCTAACAGTTTAAGCACCATTGAGGTTATTGTGGGCATAACAGTCACCCTTATTGTCTTTTGTGTCTGCATCACACGACTTGTTTTTGCTTAAGGATCTTTCTTATGCAATCCTTTTCGTCTTTCCTCTTTTTCGTTCTGTTTCTTATCCCTAACTTTTGCCTGGACTGATTCTTTTGAATCTTTTGCAAATTGGAGTCCAGCGGGATGCCCTAATTTTTGCCTAAGTCGCTTGTTTTCAAGCTTCGACTTAGCGGGTTTTTCATATTCTCTCTTCTTTTTTTTTTGAACAAATCGTGTGACACTGTTTGTCTTGACTGTTTTGTAAGGGTCGTGACTGCCCCACTTTTTAGTAGCTGATGGATAACCATTATGGTTTCTAGTCTTTGGACCACTTGATTTGGTACAATGAAATGTTAAGGGTCCTCAGATACACTCCTTTATGGAAGCATGAACGTCTGATCCAACTAGCTGACCCCTACCCTGCCCCGGGTTAAATGTGAGGGTTTTTTTTCCATGTGAAAAGAAACTCCTACTTCAAGGCTCAAAAGGGGTTAACGAAGGTTTATCTCCCTTATATCTCCGGTGTTTGGGAATTTGAAACAAAGCCTGTACATCGTTAACAGGGTCCTGTTCAAGAGCGCACAATTGGAGATTTTTGCGTTTTCATTTCGTCATCCTCCATCACAGAGTTTAAGAACAACAGTTGGTATTGCAATGCACGCACAAAATTATAAGTAAAAAAAACGGATTAATTACTTCAAGAAAAACATGTGCATTTCATTAATTAACATTCAAAAACAAACAAGTTTCATGCAAGCATACAAATGTTCAAACAAACAGACAAAAGCGACACATGAAAATGCAGTAAAGAAGCTGAGCAATGCCATTGTTGAGGAGACTTGACTCCGTCTGGACTTGTTGATCTTGAATACTTTCAGTAGTCAACACTTTTCTTGATGAGATTTGTAGTCTTCAATCAAATGACCATGCTTCATTCCCAACTATTCTGACCTGAAACTTCCGACGTTCAAACATTCACACGAGACGTCTGAAGAAAAGAGTGACACTGAGATGAGATTGCCACATAAGTTTGACACCTAAGGTTGCTCGGAAAGACCTGACGATCTTCTGCCTACGTATCTCCATTGACCATAGACCAATGAAGAATCAGAGCGACGTAGTTCCCCTCAATAGGGATCAAAGTGATGTACATAGCCACTCTTCAGAATCAAACTGAGAATCACCTTCACACACATCTTCAATAAATTCCTCCATAACATGAGCTGACGAACCCACATGACCAAACGGAGACTTGTTAAGTTGAATGCCTTGAGGCGTCACTGAAATCAACCCGGACTCAATCAAATCCTGAACCTTATCCCTGAGAGGCTTGCATTCTTCAGCTGAATGTCCTGGTGCGTTGCCATGGAATCCACATTGAACATTGGGATCAAAACTTGGTGGATATGGAGAAGGCACTGGACCCGGCTTCTTCGACACTATCAATCCACTATCAATCAGGCATGGAAGTATCTGACTGTATGGTACTGGCAATGGATCAAAATACCTTTTGGATCTCTTAGTGTAGTAACGACGCCTTTGCGGAGTACGCTGCGGTTGGCATGGTCGCTGTTGATACTGAGGAGGTTCACTGTTAACTGATATCTGACATACGTCTTCAGAATGTTGCTGACTCTGAGCAGTTGAAATGCATGGGTACTGTGGATAAGTCAATGGAGTTTGAGGATCTTCCCATATTGCATCAATCACATCCTTTTCCTGGGAACTGATAACAGATTCATTCTCTTCAGCTGAGCTACCTGAAATGCCTTGGATCTTTCCCATCTTGATAAAATTCTCAATGCATTCTCCAACTATCACCAAGTCCGAGAAACTCGAAGTTCCACTGCCACTCAACCTCTCCAAGTACGGCCCCTGTAATGTTTCTATGAAAATATCTACCAATTCTCTGTCTGATAGCGGGGGTTGCACTCGAGCAACTACTTCTCTCCACCTCTGGGCATACTCTCTGAAAGATTCACCATCTCTTTGGGATAAAACTTGCAAATCCATGCGGCTAAGAGCCCTGTCAAGATTGTAGTCATATTGCTTCACAAAAGCATTGGCTAGGTCTGACCATGATTGAATACGACTGCTCTCTAACTGCATATACCAATTCGACGATGCCTCACTCAGACTGTATTGGAAACAATGAATCATCAAATTGTCATTATGCTCATGTGAGGCCATCCTTCTGCAAAATCTTACCAAATGCTGTCTTGGACAACTATCCCCTTTGTACTTTTCAAACTTCAGTACTTTGAATTTTGGAGGTATTACCATGCCATGCACCAGACACATGCTTGCAGCACTTAGATCAATGACATTACGACTTTGAAGGGTTTTGATCTCTTCTTCCAACACACGGAATCTTTCCTCCCTCTCCACAACTCGTGGATCTTGGATTCTCACTACAGGGATTGCCTCTTGAGGATCTGGCATAGTGAAAGCAAAACTGTGATAATCTGCAGCATCAACAGAAGAAGAATGTCCACTTCGGGCGACCTGGCGCTCTTGAACATCTGGATTCCCAACAGGGGTCTGTACAGGCTGAGCTTGAGCGGAATTACGGTCATCCTGCCTTGCCAAAGTCATCATAGCCTCTATAAGTTGGTCCCACTGATCTTTTGTCAATCCAACACTTGCAGACTGGCTTTGCTCTCCAGGATCCATGATCTTTTCAAAAGTTGCTTCAAGTCTGATACGAGAACTGGAGTCTCAACTGTAGATGGTGAACAAAGAACGGATGAGCCTTGCCTGCGGAACAGAAATGCAATGCAAATGCTATGAGATGCCATGTTCAGTTACTTCCAAAGAATCCATCTTCTTTGATCCACATTTTTATACGAAAATCCAACAGAAATAATTCAGGGATGAGATCCTCAGAAATAGCTGAACATGTATGCTAGAATGCTATGATGGCATGTATGCAACTAGCAAGTGATCGAGAACTGGTGTCTGTCAGGATACGGAACACTGAGCTGAGAACCAAGTATCTGATGATATATGCCCTCTGAATAATAACCATCTGATAAGAACTCAAAACCAAGGATCAAGAACTCCATGATCATAATAACCGGATCAAAACATAAGATCACACTGATGATGAAGGGTATGTTGAGGTCAAGGGTTCCTGCAAACCTGTAAACCCCTCCCAATCTCACGGGTAAGCTCCGGGTCAGACATCACGGACTCTCAAAGCCGAATAGCAATAATACTTTCACCATTTCCGAGAAATGGCTCATGACCAGATCAGTGAATCGGTTTGGCATTATGTACTACGCAGGGAGGCCTCAGCTGAGTCCGGGAAAAACAAGCATCCCTTATAAGTCCCCAGCTTCGAGCGCTGAAATCGAGAAACAATAGTACATTCAGCCCGTAGGATACAGTACTAATGTCATACGACCAGATGCTTTGACTGAGTTCCTATAAGAGAACCAGGCCATCCTATGCGAGTCCCTAGTGGACCCTCGGGTGCGAATGGGTTTACCACAAAATGTGGTCTGCCACTGTCACCACTGGAAAGGGTTGTTTCCACAAAGGTTCTCAATGATCGGTCCCCAGATGCACATAACTATCAAGGTCCTATCCCGAAGTGGAGGAAATCCCCACACAAGATATTTCCAAGACAGTCGCAATCTGGGCGTGAAACACATCGCCACTCATCATGCCACATGCGAGTACAATATGTCCACTCTAATCCTAGGGTGCACTCAAGCCGGGTACTTGGCTTATCTCTCAGAAACAGTATCACCCATCCCACCAAACAGAAAACCAGTCTAGACAGTCCAGTATGATATATATGATGCGGAAAATAAATACTGAAAACTGTAAATAAAGCTGTAAATAAAGCTGTAAACAAACAACAATACAACAAGCCACAACAAACAAACATCACCCAATGAAACAGAAACAAACAAGCGCTAGGAGAGACTCACAGGGGAACCAGAGATCATCTGGTGTGCAGTCCCCAGCAGAGTCGCCAGCTGTCGCTCCCGGGATTTTCATCCTAGTACAAACGCGAAAGTGGCGCGGAAAGGTTAGAGTCGCCAGCCAGACATTTTTATCCCGAATGAATGGGAAAGGTAATGTTGCACAAACCTGAGGAAGAAGGAAAGGACAAGGCCTTGCGAACCAAAGAGACTGAGCTCGGGAGTCGGTTACGACCTGGGAAGGTATTAGCACCCAGATCATCCGCCGTACCCGACGGGATCCACGCTTGCTTACTTGTTTCAAAGGGTGAGAAATAAAGAATGCTGCTGAATAAAACTGCTACTGGAACTGGAATGAGAAATGAGAAAGGAACTGGAAAAAGAAAATGGAAAAAAGGGGAAATGTAGGGAAAATAAAGAATGTGCTCGAACGGGCCCTACCCCGCTGCCTACGTACCTCATCAGGATAATGAGGATCAGAGACGTCGTAGTTCCCCTAACTAGGGGTAGCAAAGGAAACTGCTTGTGAATTAAGACTTGAACTGCCTATGTCAATGCTCAGGTGTTGCAGGCTCGGACGACGAGTGCGTAACCGTCTTGCAAAGTGACAAGTAGGAGCAAGTTCGCGTACGGAGCGAAGGAGATGAGAAAAGAATTCCCGAAGGAAAGACGCTTATTGTTTGTTTGGTGTTTTTTATGAGGCTTTTATGAGTGAAAGTTTGCATAGGTGAGTGTACTTAAGTCTTACTCAATGGGATGTGTACGTCTCACATCATCCCGAAATGGAATGCGCAAGAGGCACACCTATCTATGGAGGAAATCCCCAAAGCTAGTCCCACAAGTGAAGGCTCAAGCACACTGGCCTATTACTATTATTAAGTGTTTTTGTGGTTTTTGATTAAGAAGTGCTTTTTAGCTTTTCTTTGTGAGGTACTCATGCTAAGACCTATCCACCACGAGTGATGACTCACACCTCGCCCCGAAATGGAACGCATGTGAGCATCTCATAGCAAAGTCTCATGTCACATGAAAGTACTCAACCTTTATTAAATGAATTAGAATTAAGTTTGAAGATGAGAAGAGAGAGCACCAAAGGATCTCAAAGGAAAAATTCTAAAGGGGGACTAAAATAATCCTAAGTATTCACATGCATGGATATCCTAAAGGTTAGTGAGGTTTCTATCCTAATGAAGAAGGAAGAAGAAGATAGAAGAAGGGATGAGAAAGGCCTAGGCCCAACAAAAGAGAGTTAGTTCACATAAACATAAAAGGAAGAGGTAAGAATTAGAGATGTGGAACTCAATTCCCACATCTCACCCTTACCATAGCCCCTGCAAGGTTAGCATACACAAATGAATACAAGCACAAAGTTCAAAACCAGAATCAAAATGGTATAAAGAAGGGCCTAAGAGTCCAGCAAGATGAAGATAGAAGTCACACAATACCAAACAATATCAAAACAAAAGCAATGGAACCAAAAGATGGAATCTAAACCCTTAAAGAAACAAATGACTTGAATATGAAGCAAACTCAAATATTTAGAAGAACCAAGACCTATCCTAGGACCAGGAAGGTACCCATACCCCAAAGGAACCCCAAACAAGAAGAAGAAGTTGGCACAAGTGCCCTTCTAAGCCTATAAGAAATCTAATGAACCAAAAGAAGCAAAATGGGACAAGGTGAGAACAAAAATCCACAAATAATCAACCAGCCATCTAAAAATTCTACAACTGAAACCAAATGATCTTTAAAACACATTATATCAACTTGCCAAAAGGACTTTCAAAAATTCAGAAAGGAACTAGGTCAAATGGAGGTGCAAACACAAGCTAGGACAAAAAACTTATATCACGAGATACCAGACCAAAACTACAGAAATAATTTTCTAAAAATTCTGAGAAAAATCACATGAAAACTAGAAGATCTTAGGAACATAATGCAAAAAGAATGGGATCAAAACTCCAAATATTGAAGTCTATAGAAAATCAACAAGACAGGCTGGTCAAGAAATGAAGCAAATGAAGCTATGTACATTGGTGATTTAATTCTGGCACGTGGATCAATGAAAAAAATAAAACAAAAATGCTACAAAATTTTAGAGACACAAAGGAACATCTATGATTTATTTGAGAATTTTTGGATGATTTATTCTATTTTTAATGGATTAAAAGCAAACTGAATAAAAAAAGAAATTAAGTGAAAAAAAAGAATTAAAAGAAATGAGAGGGAGGTGTATGTATTATGGACTGAAAGTGAATTCGAATGGGCCAGACAGGGTAGGGGGTGCGAAAATCAATCTAGTATGGGCCCAGGTCTGAACACACAAAACAATTCCTTAAACTTCTCTTATTCCCTAAACAACTATCATTACTCTAATTAATCTTTTCTTTACATTTTTTCTAAACCATTATTATACTAATTAAGTTTTTATATTTCCTAACAGTTTTCTAAACAATTACTAATCTCTATCCTTTCATATTTTCCAAACAATTATCTAACAATTATACTAACTAATCTATTCTATTTTTTAAACAAATTATTCTAACAATTATGCTAACTAATCGATTCTATTTTCTAAACAATTTTCCTAACAATTATATTTCCTAATTAATCTCGACTAATTAAAATCTTTTTATTTCCTAAACAAATTCTAAACAATTATTATCCTAAACAAATTCTAAACAATTATTAACTAAACAAATTCTAAACAATTATACTCCTAAACAAATTCTAAACAATTATTAACTAAACAAATTCTAAACAATTATTAACTAATTATACCAATTAACCTATTTCTATTTCCTAACAGATTATCTAAACATTATATTCTACACAATTATTAACTAATCTAATCTTAAACAACCATTATCCTAATTAACTTTTTTTCTATTTCCTAACAATCCATTAAACTTGCTAACAGTTTATGTTTCCTAACAATCCATTAACTAAACATTATTCAACTAATTAATTCTTTATATTCCCTAACAGTATTCTAAACATTATAACAATTAATCTATTATATTAATCCTAAACAAATTCTAAAACAATTATTCTAATCCTAAAACTATATTATATTTTCTGAACAATCATTATCCTAAGCATTTTATATTATCTAAACATTTAACTAAACTTATTTTTTCTAAACTTTTATTAATTAATTAAACACTATATTACATTTCTAACCAAATACTCAAAGAACAACAATACAGCAACAGCAAAGTTCCTCTCTCTCCCTCACAAACTCACCTTCCCCCCTTTCTAACCCTAAAACAGCCGCCGCCACTGTTCATCTTCCTCACCGGAACACCTCCAAACGCTCAACCATAAACACAAACCTCCATCCAGAACTTCTCACCGATCCAAATCCGAAGATGAAATCAACAAATAAACCACACACAATCGGCGAGATCGCACTAACGGCAGACAAGAGCAATACAACAAAATAACACAACAACAATCAAAGATAGGAGAGTCTGAATCCGTGTACCTGCAACTCGAAGGTGCGAAGAACAACTCGAAAGTTCACTTTGATTCTGCTATTCTTTTTCTTCTCCAGAATTGACTCGCGAATCCGTTATCGTTATCGAATCTTGCTTCGATTTCGCAATCGCGATTTATCCGCCTCCGGTTGATGTGAACTACTCTGTCGAATCTCTTTGCAGGTTATAGTTCTCTCTTTCAGATGTTCGTTTGTGTTCTGTTGTTGTTACGAGACTCAAATGTGATGCCGTTGCAAATCGTATTCGTTCATTGCTGTGACTGTCAAACGAATCTGAATTCTAATCAATATGATAACAAGTCGCTGATGAACGTGTTGAGTTCTTGATGATTGTTGGATGTTGCGGTTCATTTTTACGTTTCAGAGGTGACATTTTCGGATCATATTCTCATATGCGGTATCGCTGATTTGGTTCCGAATCTTTTTCTTCATCTATCTTGTTTTTTGTGTTGTTATTGAAGGTGCGAAAAAGTTATGAAGGATGTGTGAAGGTGATTGAGAAAATGATGAAGAATAACCTGTTTTTGTATTGTTGGTGATGAATGAAATTGATAAGTTGCATCCGCGTGAGATTGATGAAGAGTTTTCTGATTTTGAAGATTGGAGAAACTCAGAGAGATTTTCTGTTATTCTTCTGTGTAACAAACTTTTCTTTTTTTTCTTTTCTTTTATTCTGTTACGTCCGTTATATCTATTTTTTGATCTTTTTTGAATTCTATTATTTCTCCTCTTGTTTAGTTCATTATTTTTCTTCCTGCGTTTTTGTTGCTTTTCCGTTCGGTACATGGTCTGCGTGTTGTTTGCGTGATGCTAGCTGATGAAATTGGGCTGAAAAAGTGAGTGAAGGAATAGTCACGTGGTAGTCCTATTGTTGGTCTTGGACTTGGAAAAGAAGAACAAGTATAATTGGGTTTACAAATGATGGGAAAAAAGACACTAAAGGATTAATATGGATATGTGTATCAGAATAGAAAACATGACAAAGATAGAAAAGGTGATGTATATAGACATTCCTAAAAATATAATAAAAAAGAGATCAATGAAGTTGAATAAAAATAAAATGAAATGTGGACTATGACTCATGATTAAAAACAAAACTAGAAAAATGGATATGATTTAGAAATGAATGTAAAAAAAAAGGAAAAAATAATGGGAATGAATTATAATTGGTTTTAATGGATAATTGGACAAAATGGTTTAGAAACGGATATGGAATTTGATATTTTGTGGAACGGATCAATTACCACCAACATGCACATAACCACGAACTATCGATTCATCAATTCACTCAACCAATCTCGCATTGCTTCCACAGAAACCAACGACCTTTCTGGATAAATCAACCTCTCACATCTGAACATATAATCATAACTAGCATGAATCTTTGAATCCAAAACCATCTCATGAACCACTGCTTCAAAAACTGATGACCTTTGCACACAATGGAGCTCAACCTTGAAACGCGTAGCCTGAGAAATAACCCCATACGCAGATGACTTGCAGTTGAGATAATCCCTCAATAGTTTGACCAAGACTAGGTCAAACATCCCTCTGAACCGAATCAATGAACTGAAATCACTGCCAGCTTATGCTATGCTTCAACAATGAATGTCATGCTTCATTTTTCTATGCTAATGATGCAACGCGAAATATGAAAATGATATGCTAAATGCAATGAAAAGAGAGGGCAAATTTAGGGTGTTACAGGTACGACAAGTGACAGGAGACCCTTTGAATCAATTTGTCTTATATATGTGAGGACAAATTTTGGGGTACAACAACAGTTATCAAAGGTTGGAAACACCCTGTTGTGAAGGGCAAAGATGGGAAGGACACAATTGAATTGAATTCGAAAGAGGACTGGTATAAGGAAGAAAATGATATTGCTTTTGTAAACTCCATAGCCTTGAATGTCTTATTCAATGGAGTTGATAACAAAAATTCCAAGTTGATAAATACTTGCATCGTGGCCAAAGATGCATGCGAAATACTTATAGCTACTCATGAAGGGACATCGAAAGTAAAAATTTCAAGACTCCAACTTCTCACCACCAAATTTGATAATCTCAGGATGAAAGATAATGATTCCATTCATGATTTTCACATGTATATTCTTGACATATCCAATACATCTAGTGCATTGGGGGGAAGATGTCGGAAGAGAAAGTAGTTAGAAAGATTATAAGGTCATTGCCTAAGAAGTTTGACATGAAGGTCACAGTGATTGAAAAATAATAAGGCATAAACAACATGAAAGTTGATGAACTTATGAGATCTCTTTAGACCTTTGAATTTGGGATATGTGATAAGTCTGAAAAGAAGAAAATCGTAGCCTTTGTGTTTAATACTGAAGAGAAGACTAACCAAGGCAAAGGAATTCAATGTCATGGATGTGAAGGATTTGGAAACATAAGATATGTGTGTCCTAAGTATCTCAAAAAGCAAAATAAAGGTATCTGGTTATCATCTCTGATTTGAATGAGGAAGTTGTATTGCTCAACTCAAGACTTGAAAATATGACTAAATCTATAAGAATGCTTAATAGTAGTTATGACGTGTTGTATGAAATTCTTCAAACTAGGAAAAATGTTGGAGATGTTAGAGGTTTTGGTTATGATAATCAAGATGTGATGAAGACAAAAAAAGTTCATGTAATAAAGTTTGTTCAACCTAAAAGAAAACAGGAACAAAATATTTCAGGTCAAATATCCTAACATCATAAAAGACATAAGAATGATTACTCAGAAAGTAAGACCCAACGATAAAGATGTCATTATTATGGAAAGTTTGGCCACAAAAAGCCATACTATTACAAATTGTATGGTTATCCAAAACAACCAACACAACCTAGGGATACTCATGGTATGATTAAAACTAGAAAGGTGTGGAAACCTAAGGTTGCTAAAAGTGAGAAAGATTTTTCTAAAGACAAAGAAGAAAATGTTGGTGAGAAGAAGCATCAATCTACAAAGATGGTTAATATTGTTGATCTGAATACTGATTATATAGCTTCTGCTACTGAGAAAAGCAAGGAAGCATCCTCAAGTGAGTCAGAGTATGATGTCGAACAAAATGTTCAGGATATCATGCCTCTAGCGAAGAAGTAAGTTGCACATGGGAAACAAATTCTTGCTTCTTTTAGTGCATTTTCTGCTTTTATTGATTGAATGTGTTCTGCTGCTGATTTGCTTACTTTTGGTTGATTGCCCTTAATGCGTAGTTGCTTGGTCTGTCATATTATGGCTAAAAAGGGGGAATAATAAGTATTATTAGTTTTCTTTGGTTATTTCGTTTAAGGGAGAGATTTTGCTATTGAGAGGAAGACATTTCTTTTAACTATTTGTTGAAGGAGAAGATCTTTACGAAAGAGGTTATCCAGTTTTCCATTGTTGACCTGATGTTAGCGTCTGACATGGGTGAAATGGTTATTTGGTTAGTTTTAGCCCAAATATGCCAAAAAGGGAGATTATCAATTCTGTCGTTTTCGTGATGGCATTAATTTTGGTAAAACTAATATGACAGCGACATGTTGGACAAGATGTCCTAACATGTTGAAGAACATGTTCTATAACAGGTTTTTTAAGATATCAGATAAGATGTCCCAACGGGGTTATTCGACATTTGTTTTTGTTACAACTTTTGAATCTGTTGATTTAATTTCAGATTACAGAAGATTGTGAGATTATTTGTTTATCCTAGTCAGAGTCCAAGATTGAAGATTTTCAAAGATTTAGTTTGGAATTAAAGATTTATGATTTTCTAATCATGGAGACATGTTAGGAAACTTAAGATTTAAGGTTTCTATTTTCTTGGAGAATATCTTGCAGATTCTGTGGGATTAGAATGTTGCGATTTAAAGCCAAAACCCAATGTGTTTTATTGTTATGAATAGGTTGGTTTAGACCTAGGTTGATAACAAGAAGAAAAATACTGAAGTAGAGAGTATTAGAGTATGTGTTCTTAAGATCCTCTCTTAGATCAAGTGGATGCTAAGAGTTGGAGAACTTTATTGAGTTGTAAAGTATATACTCTAAAGCTTTTAAGCATAAAGTGTGTTGTTGATCATGTTTTGATTGTTAAGGAATTATGGAGGGCCTCGACCTAGGAAGTGTCTTAGGTAGAAATATAGCACAGGTAGGGATTAAGTGACAAGTTGGAAACTGGAGGTTGTTTCACTTTGAATTAATACTATTTAGTGGATTTCATTCCTGGATTGGTATCCATCAGAGTAGGTGTGTTAGACCGAATTGGGTAAACAACTGATTGTGTGTTCTTTATTTTCTGCAACTTTAATTGTTCTTAGTCATATTGTTCATTGTGTGAGAAAGCAGAGAACAGTTGTTCCGACATCTCATTGGACATTTGTGATCTCCGTACTAGAATTTCACCTAACTTGAGTCATCTGAGGGTAATTGGATCTATATCACATAGACATATTCTTGATTAGTTGAGAATAAAACTTGATGACAATTTGAGTCAAATGATCATAATGAGATATCATTCGAATTGAGAATACAAGTTGTTTGACCCAGTGAACAAACAAGTAGTGATCAGCAGGGATGTTATCATATATGAGCTTAAGGAATGGGATTGGGTTGAAAATGTAAAGCATGATTCAGTGAGAATATTATGTGAAGAACCAACAAGTGAAGTCGAAAGAGAAATTCGATAAAAAGAAGTCAGAGGTCAAACAAGTACAAGTAGGCCTTAAAGAACAAGACATATGCCAACAAGGTTGTAGGAATGTGTGATTACATTAAATTACATGGTCAATGATTGTAACACCCCAAAATTTACCCTCCCTTTTTCAATCCATTTAACATACCATTCTCATACATTGCATTGCATATAAGTCAAAGGAAAAGAAGGCATGCATTCATAGTTTGAAGCATAGGGCATGTGATCAATGATTGTAAAATTTATGATCATTAAAAGTCAAAGAAGAAGAGCCAAGGGTCTCCCAACAAGAATCAGAGGTCTCTCATAGCTCAAATCACCTTATTTGAATCCTCAAGTTTTTGGAAGA
Source organism: Lathyrus aphaca (assembly GCA_963966055.1). Taxonomy (NCBI): domain Eukaryota; kingdom Viridiplantae; phylum Streptophyta; class Magnoliopsida; order Fabales; family Fabaceae; genus Lathyrus; species Lathyrus aphaca. The sequence continues at coordinate 24,933,211 of OZ014524.1, read as the reverse complement.
GGTGGATTGATCAAGAAATGGAAGCAGTGTATCACCTCCTAACAAAAAAGGCCAGAAATTAGGGTTTCTGATTCAAAGGGATTCCTGATGAAATTTTGGACCAAACTTGATTTCAATATTTTCTATATGATATCAAGTGTCTAAGTATGGGATATTGTCCATTGGTTCATTTTAGAAGGTCTCCAATTGTTCAGTTACTTGAAAATCAAGAAATTGGGGAAAAGTCAATTGTGCCGAGGAAAAAGTCAACTCCTGAATTTTTGAGGTCAAAATCACGGATCACAAGTTGAATGTGTGCAATGGTTGAAATTTGATCAAGAAAAGTCAAGAAATTCATGGAAAAATCAAGAAATCACAAAACCGCCCAAAATAGGAACTTAGGGTTTCTATTTAAGGCAATTTTTGGCCATTTTGCACCTCACTTTCAAGCCCTTTCTCTTCAAGATAAATGCTTCAAACTTCAGGCTTAAGTTGAGTCAATAAAAGAGCACATCCCGAGCTTCAAATCCATAGCAAGAACATCTCTGTTGGATCAAAATTAAGGGAGATATGATCAATCAAAGTTTGACAAAACTTGGGAAAAATTGTTGGGCAACCAAGTCATGGGTAAGCCAGATGCCCTGTATTTTATCAAACATGTGGTGTGCGAAATGTCAGGCTATTTTTCTCCATCAAGAAAGCTTCAAATCAAAAAAAAATTAAAATCAAAGTTTTTCATATTGATCTCCTCTACAACTTTGATGTTTGGAATTTTTTCATATGATCAATGTATGAAGAGATATGATGGTTCAAAGAGGAGGCATCACCGTTGAATTTTCCCTAGGCTCAAGGCCAGGCCTGAGGCCAAGCTAGCACGCCCATGAACCAATTTTGGTTGCTTGATTTCTTGATCGTTTTTAAGCATCTTCCAAACCTCCATTCACTTTGATTCCAACTTCAAACTTGTTCTATCATGTGTCCTTGATCCATAGAATTCAAAATAATCCAATTTCATGAACTATCCATGAATATATTCCTTCATAAAGTTCATCATTCTCATTATGATCTTTCTGGCCCAAAGAAGAGGTTATTTGCATTATTCTTAACTTGATCACAACATGTCACACGCATACAAGCACCTCTTTCTCTTTGCTTCATTTGGCCAAGTAATAGTTCATACACTCATGTACATGTCACCATGACATGCACCATAAGGGAAAGAATTCAAAAATGAGCAAGCTTACAAAATAAGTTATTGTTGCATAAGGTTTCATTGCATCACCACCGTCCATCCGTAAACCTCACCATGCTTACCATGTTCCTTCCTCCATATGAATAACTACACTACACGGATTCTCGGTTCCCTCTCAATTATAAATTTCTTCAAACACTTTACATTGCTCCTCTAACTCTCTCTTAACCTAACCCCACTTCTAACTGTAAACCATAACAATTAGAAGCTAACCACACATATAAATATCAAGCCATAACAGATTTTGGCTGGGCTTCATTCATTCTCTCATTTTTGCAATTTTCACAACAAACCCATCTCAATTCTCTCTCTGATTTCACACTAATTCATCCATATTTCACCATAAACTTCATCAATTATTCATCCTTGAGTTCTCTCTGATCAAGAACAATCGAAGCAAGATCAATTTCTCAAGTACAATTTCACTTCAAATTCTAATTTCTCTTTATTTTCATCGAGATCTAAAGCATTAGAGCCTTTATTTTGCTTTTTGGAAGCTCAGGATCAAGCCAACACCTATGGTTTTCTCTTGACTCAAGATTCTTCAAAGTTTCAGGTTTGAATTTCTTCAATTCTGTTGCCTCGTATTTCACTGATTAAGCCTTGGTTTTGCTTTTTTGAAGCTCAATAGGAGCAATGTGATCTCTGGCTAGTTGATATGCACCTTAAGTGCTTAGATTCAAATTTTAGGGTAAAATGTTTGTGTTCGATTCTCCCTGATCATGATGTGTATGTGAATTTCATTGCTGGATTTAGAACCTACATGATGTAAACTTTCATTTGGTACTTTTTTATTCATTTTTGGGAAAATTTTGGTTGATGTAACCGGAGGCTCACTGGAGAAGATGACCGGAATCTTCTTCGGTCGCCTGAAAATTCATAGGATCATAAACCCTAGTTTTATGCCAGTTTAAGTCACAACCATTGGATTGGTTTGATATAATGCATCTTATCTTGCCAGCGTATTAATGAGGGACACTCTCATCCGCGTGCCATTTTTATAAGCTTGATAGATCATGCGAGAGTGTTCCATGTTAGCCTATCACACACATTCATTGAGATCCATCAGATTTGTGTACTTTCCTTGATCCTTGACCTTGACTTGATCCAGTGGTTTACATTAAGTCAAATAGTTGACTAAGGTGTATTGTATGAACCTGTGAACCTCATCGTTATTGGACTAGGCTCTCTCTTGCTTTTCACACCCCAACTTCAAGCCCAGTGCATGTTTTTAACTGCGATTTTGCTATTTTTGTACCCCCCACTCATTTCTTCATATTTTCATTTTATTTTTGATATAGTTTTCATTTTCTTTTATTAAAAATTATCAAAAGGCTTATAAAAATTCCAAATAAATTCTCATAGCATTAAAGCACATTTAACTAATTTTTCATGAATTTTAATTCTAATTTTCATTCATTTTACTCATATTTTCATAATTTGCATTTAATTTCTTTTCAAACAAGTCTCTTCATTAATCAAGTGCATTCATCCATTTCTTTGACATAGTTTCTTAATGTTTTTGCACTAAATCTTTTTACCACATTTGAAAAACATATCAAGGCATCTAAATTATTTTTTGTAGAATTTTTAAGTCATTTTTAAATAGCACTTGACATTCATTTTTGTGCATCCTAATTTTTGACCTAATGTGAGTTTTGAGACTTGTTTGAGCTATTTTCTTAATGAATCTTTACATGATATTTTTTGATACTTGATTTTCCTCTGAATTAGGTGTTTCATACATTGATTTCATAATTTTTGCCCATTCATTTCTATGTTTTCAATTCGTGTTAAGTATATGTAGCATTGTGTGATCATTTGTTCAACTCCTAACCCTAGTTTAGGTAGGGCACTTGTATCATCACATTAGAACCAATTTATGCATCATATATATGTTATTAGATAATTATAGGCCATGTGGTTAGAATTATAGGTCATGTGCATTGTGATTTCATTTGGTTTGTGTATGTGGTATATATGTGTTGCTCCCGAAGATTTGCATCCTGGTACAAGCGCGAACGGTCGGCGAAGGGAGAAAATGAAGGTGAAGTGAAAAGAGTCGCCAACTAGGCATTTTTATCCCGAAGGAAAGGTAATGCTGCATAAACCTAGAAAGATATGGATAAGACGGTCGCGAACCAGAGAAACTGAGAAAGGGGGTTGGTTAAAACCTGGGAAGGCAAAAGCTGGAAAAGAAATATACAAGTGTCAGTGCAAAAGAAGTGAATGCTCAGGATCTGAGGCTTTTAAAGAATGCTGAAAGAGGGGAAGACAAAGAGACTTTTGTTCGATAACTGTTAAGTTATGCCTACGTATCCTCTCGTGCAATGAGGAAGTCAGAACAACGTAGTTCGACTCAAAGAGAGTGAAAGATAAATTGACTGATGAACTGCTTGCTTGTCTATGCTCAAGTGTATGACTTGTCTGGCTCAAGTGCTAACTGTCTTGCATTAGACGGAAGAAGCAAGTTCTCGTTTGTGAGTGAAGATGATGAGAAAATAATTCCGGAGGAGACGATTATTGTTTGTTCTTTGTGTTTTCAATCTCTTATTGATTTTGGAGTTTGTCATAAGTTAATGAGCTTAAGCCTAAATCAAAGGTTATAAACTCATTATATCCTCCCTGATTAGGGATAATGAGAATACTTTAAGTATGAGATAAACATCTCAACTTAATTACCATGATGATGTAGGATTAAGATCATTAACTTACCTGTGATTATTTAGATGTTTTTGTTTTTTTTTTGTTTTAGTGTTAAGTAATGAGTTTAAGCCATAATCAAGGATTAGTGAACTCATTACACCATCCTAATAGAAGGATAATAGATGAGAGCACTTAAGCTGAGGAAGATACCTCAACTTAATCCATGGTTAGGGATTAAACTCATGACAAAACAAGCCTTTATTAAAGTGGATTTTAATTAAGGGTGGGATTAAGAAGTGAGTTTTATGGTTTGTAAGACAACTTGAGGGGGACTTGTCAATTAAACACTAGGGTTAGTCCTTCTTAACCATAAAGGAAGAATTAGAACCCTAATGCAAGGCCCAGGTTACAAGTTAATGTCTTAATGATTATTAGATGGATTGATTAAGAGGTTTAAACAAATTAAGGGTTTAACACTTCGGATTAAAGTTATACACTCCATCCTAAGAGAAGGATGCAGGCATAACCCTAATTCCAAAGTCCTAAAGCCTTAAAGGTTTAGTCTCTAATGATGAGATGAGAAGAGAGACACAAAGGTAAAAACTAAGGGGCACTAATCATAACCCTAATTATTATCATGCTTGGATGTTCCTATGGTTTTTAAGGCTTGAGAAAGATCTTCAAGGAATCCACCAATGGAAGAAGCAGATGGAAGGAGGAAGAAGCAGAAGAAATAAGTTACTTACTTCATTGAAGAAGATAAGTAACTTAGAGGAATAAAGTGAGAGATGAACATGAGTGAGCAATCCCACTCAAAGACAATTTAAAAATGCAGCAAAAATGCATATGAAGAAGATGAAGAGAAATGAGAAGTGAAGGCAAATCCACTTCTCAAATTAACTTACCACCTGAAAATGTTAGCACAAGATGCATAAGAAAAGAAATGAAATGGAATGAAGCATATGAAATGACAAAGATCAAAACCAGAAGCATACACATGATGAAAATGATGACATGACATGATGCAATGACATACAAAGTGTATATGAATGATCATACAAAGATGAAATGCAAATGGAAGCATGCTTTGAAGTTTGAAAGTTCATGAAAGCTAATGAATTGAAATGAATGCAAATCATGGCAAGTGAATGAAGAAATTATCAAGCATGATTCTAACATGTCTTAAGATGTCTATGATGACATATGAATGTATGAAATGTCATGGCAAGTTCATGTATGGATGCACATGCAAGATGAATGCAAGTGAAGATGCAAAATTAGGGTTTTATGGAAGTATGAGATGCACATGAACAAAACAGGAATAAATGACATGATAAAAAATTGAAATTTCACTCAAAGGAACCCTAAACCTATACTAGGTTACCATCCAAATGGGGAGGTCATAAGCTAAACCTAGAAGGAGTTATGAATTTCCTAAGTTTCTAGGGTTTTTGGGGTGATCTTCAATGTAAATTACCAAACAAATTGAAAATGAAAGATAAATTCATGCCAAAAATATCCTATAAACTATATGATATGCACAAAACAATGCAAAAAAAATCATCTTCAAACTCTTCTTGGTTAGGCAGAAAAGATTTTTCCAAGTTAGGGTTCAAAAATAGGATTTAAATGACCCTTAATTCAAATAAAATTCTCAAATTATCATCAAACCTAAAAATAAATTTGGGTGAAGAGTTTGAAAATGTTTCTAAATGCAAAGGGATGAATCATGATATTTTTGGTGATTTTTAGAAACTTAAATGGTATTTTAATTAATTAAATTCAATTAACTAATTAAAATAAACATTTAAATATTTTAAAAATACAGTTTTTATGCAAAAAATAAAATAAAAATCACTTTCTGATTAAGGAAAATATTTGGAATAAAAATGCAAAAGGAAATATTTTTGAGATTTTTCTAAGTATTTTAAATAAATTTGTTAAATAAAATATAAAGAAAAATAAAAATAAAAATAAAAATAAAAGTATGCTGAATGAGAGGCTGAGATTGCAAGTTGGATGATCCAGGGGTCAGGGATCAAAGTCCACGTGACTTGAGGTATTCAGATCCTAAGGCCATGACTTAATCATATCACTTAAATGAAATCCAATGGTTGTGTTTTAAACTGACCTAATTAAATAAATTAAAACTAATTAATTAGGATTAGGGTTAATGAAGTGATCTGGGCCATTGAAAATGCACGCCAACACAAGATCCTAGGGTCAAAATTTAAACCTGGCTAATTATACGTCATTAGGGTAAAACAAATTCAGATGACCGGAACAGTGCTCCGGTCATCTTCTCCGACGAACCAATCATGTCATCTCCTTCCCTAGGCTACCCCAGACCCCCTAAAGCTCCGGATTACATCATCTAACAACCCTAAACACGAATCAAGCATCAAAACACATTTATCAAGCATGAACAACATGAATCGAATCAAACAAGTTTTAGGTCAAAAGTTTCAGAAGCTTCATACATACTCAATACTTAACCATTTGCAAAAATAAACATATCAGCATGATCAACACATCACATAGATTCATTTAGGAACTTAAAAACAAGTTTCTGGAAAAAAGATTATTGAGGTTACCTGAGATGAAACTTTTGAAACTGGAACTTTCTGGGCTCTTCTTTGGTGCTTTTCCACTCCCCTTGATCCCCTTATGCTTCTGGAATGCTTGAAAGGAGTTTATATGGAGTGCTTTGAAGGTTTCACTTCAGAGGTGAATGAAATCATATTTTTGTTTGAGGTGGTTTCAGGCCAATGTGAGGGGTGGGAAATGATCCTGGGGTTATGTGGAGATGATTGGTGAAAGAAATTTGAAGTTTTGATGGTTGGTTTGAAAGTTTCGAAGAGAGGAAGTTTCTTGAGGATTTTTGCAATCTGAATGTGTGTGTTGATTCAGAGTAATGTGTTATGTGTTATGGCTTGCATAAAGTCCACATATCATGTCTTGATAGGTCAGAAGAGTTGGTGTGGGCTATGCTGATTGGTAAGGGTGATTTTGCAAAAAGTCAAGTTTGGTTGTACTTGAGGTATGGGTCATGGCAGGCCTGGTTGCAAGGGGTGTCTGGCCTCAGTTGAGTTCAAGGAGGTCCATAGAAACTTATTTGGGGTGTTGATGCAAGTGTATGGGAAGATTCATGCCATTTTGCAAATTTGAGAAGTTTTGACCTTTTTGAAATTTCTTGAAGTTCAAGGCATGAAAGTGTATGATTCTTGGGCCAATTCTGATCAAAATGAGTTGCACTATGATGGTATGATGTTTAGAGATGCATTAGAGGTCATGAAATGGATTGGCAAGTGGTTTTGCAAAATTCCCTCTTTGGTGTATTCTTGAAAATTATAGGATTTTTGCCAACTTTGAAAGATTATAACTTGAGTTCCATAATGAATTAGAACATGTTCTTGTACTTTTTGAAAAGGGAAAGACCTAATCTACAACTTTCACGACCAACAATTTTTCATTTGAAGCATTTTTGGTTGAGAAAGAGGAGGTTGAAGAACTTTCCTAAAATGGAAAGTTTCCATTACAAGTCATTTCCATTTTTGGCAACTTTTGGTTTAGCTCAAATTTCTTCAATTTTGTGAACTTCCAAGCACTTCAATGATCAAATAAAGATCATATAACTTCAATTTTATGAAAATACCCCTTTGGTTCCATTGTTGGGGGCCTCAGATGCCCTGATTTTGCTCTGACTTGCTCAAGAAGTCACCCAATGAACAGATGACTTCCATAATGAATTTCTTCATCAAACTTGGTACACATGATCCTTATAACATCTTAAGAACATTAGAAACAAGAATGTCCCAAAAATTTGTAGTTAAGGCCACTGAAACCAAAACCCTAATTTTGGTCATCTGTGCAGGGAAAACCCTAGCTCTGCTTCCATGCTTTCCAGTTCTTGTGATTTCTTTACTTCCTTGACCTTTGAGGGATATAATATGATGATAGAACACACATGGACCCTCTTGGAATTCTTGGAGGCCTTTGGGGTGGCTCAGATGGATCCTTGGATTGCTCAGATCACAAACCCTAGATGCAGATGAACTTGAACTATGCAGATGAAACAAATATGCAATGTAAGGTGCAATGCTTATGCTTATGCAAATATGAAAGATCACAAGCCATGGTGTGAAATGAGTGAGGGCAAATTTGGGGTGTTTATAACTGCCCCTATTCAAGCATGAGTTAGCTGTGCAGGATGTAAGCGCTTGGCTTAACAAACAAACAAGATAACTCGTGGTTGAATACCAAAGACAGTCTGAAATTTGCACTCACTGGATAGAAGAAGAAAAGGGATATAAATTGTAAAAGAAAGTATAGTATGATTATAAAATGCGGGCGATGGAGGATGACCATCAAGCAGAGGACAACTGCTGGGGATAAAGCGGTAAGCTAAGCAATGACGGGGACGACCGACAAGCTGGGGAAATAAAGAGACCATGATGGGGACGGCCATCATGCTTAGAAATAAGATTCTCTGGGGATTAAAGTAAAGGCAATGATGGGGACGACCATCAATTTTGAAAATTAAAGTAAACAACGATGGGGACGGCCATCAGTTGAAAGAATAAATGAAATAACGATGAGGGACGGTCATCAAAGGTGAAGGACGATCACCTGGCAGGGGACGACTGCTCTTTATCACGACATAGGAAGAATGTCGGATAGAAAAGGTCGACGATAGGGACGGCCATCAGATAAGCATGATGAAGGACGATCATCAAGAGGTGAAGGACGATCACCTAACAGGGTACAACTGCTCTCGGGGTTTGTCACGACATAGGACGAATGTCGGAAGATCAACGATGGGGACGGCCATCGGATAAAAATGATGAAGGACGATCATCAAGAGGTAAAGGACGATCACCTAGCAGGGGACGGCTGCTCCTTATCACGACATAAGACGAATTCCGGATAGAAAAGGTTCCACTAATGGGGATTCCGCTGGGGAAAGGATGAGGGACGGTCATCCAAAGGTGAAGGACGATCACCTGGCAGGAGACGTCTGCCGAAAGTATCACGACATAGGATGAATGTCGGATAGGAGAAGAGTTGTTCTGCTGGGGAATGGTAAACACGGAAGAGTGTTTACGCTTTCCAGAATAAAAGGTATAAGTGTTTGACGCTGTGTATAGATTAAAGATGCGGACGAGCATCCTTAGGACCATGATACAAACGAGTATCAGTAGAAACAAACGCTGACGCATGTTCAGAGATGATGATACGGACGAGTACCAACTGGTTAACAAAGAACACGAACGAGTGTCGAATCTGTTTGAGGAGTGATATATATATACAAGATACAAATGAGTTTCACAGACTTCTATATAAGTGAGTACGGATTATTGGCTGGCGAGGTGTGAGCGAGACACAGACGAGTGTTCGAGTTGCTGGGGAGTGTAAGACACGGACGAGTGTCAAAAGAGACTGTATATGTTTTGAACAAACTTTTGTATATGAGAGTGTAAAAGGTGTTTCGGCGACCTGTGGGGACAGGATGACACGGACGAGTGTCGAGAGGAGTATGTTATAAACAAGTACATGGTTTGCAGTAAGTGTTTTGGTAACTATGCTGGGGATAGGTGACACGGACGAGTGTCAAAAGAGTATGTATAGGTTTCTGTATTTGAGAATGAAAAGGGGATGTTTTGGCTTATATCTGCAGGGGAATGATATGACACAGACGAGTGTCGAAAGAGTATATATGAATAGGCATTTGTGTTGGAGAGTGCAAAGGGAACACTTTGGCTTTTATTTGCAGGGGATGTGAGCTTTATATACTGCTGATGAAAGACTGATGGTACTTGCAGATGTCCGGCTCGAACCTGGCTTGTGATCATGTAAATGTTTGACTTTTGCCGTAATGCTCCGTATTAGACGGAATGCTACGCTCTGTGGGGAAAAATGATGCGAATTCTATGATTATGCAAAGGGAAACCAATCCGTGATTTGGAACCCAATGAAGATTGGATCTCTGGATGATATGCTTGGAGGGATGCCCCAGCTGGGGGAGATCATTGGTAGATCTGTTAGGATATATAGCTCTGCTTGGGGAAATAGATCATTGATAGACCTATCTTGTAAGGAGAAACCCAGCTGGGGAGAAGGAAACTTTTGTCACTTTGTTGTGTAGGAGTTTCAGGCATTGCTCTTCTGGGGAGAGGCTGGAACTTCTGTGGGGAGATTGGCTGGGGATGCTCCTGTTGAGTAGACCTGTGCTAGGGATGAGGAGTCTCTGACAACTCCGTTGGGGAAAGGCATTCAAGATACTATTCGGGGAGGAAGCATGCTGGGGATTTGATGCTTGGCATGCCCCACATTGCGTATTGAATACCTGCAATTTGTTAAGACAAGAAAGACGCACAAGTATCCGGAGGCATCCCTTATCGGATTCCGTCATAGGAGTTAGATATTCCTAAGAGTAAATATATTTCCTACAAGCATTTATTACGAATGGCTCATTTACTTTATGCAAGTATTATATCATGGATATGGGACATTTTGCAAACAAAACAAAAATGTACAAAACGAGGTGTGACTGAAAACTCTGATTTTATTAATCTGGGTGCCCTGAATTGGCAGAAACAATCAAAGAAACAGATCCCCTGGAATGAGGAGATTGTTACAAATTGAAAAAGTAAAAGTACTGGCAATGTTGACGACGCTTTGGTGAGCTTCCTTTGCTATGACCTGTATGACCTTGACGTTCTTCTCATCTTGGTTTCTGAAGAAGGTTGATTCTGACTGATGCTTTATCCTTTCGAATCTTGCCGTGTTATGAGTGATACAGACGAATTCAGAATGCAATTGTTCGCTTATTCCCTGATTTTGCGTGGATCGCCCTTTCGGGTTTTCAATCCGCCGGGATACCCATTTTTGCCTGAGCTGTCCAATGCGGCTTTTCAACTCAACGGGTGTACATTTTTTAATTTTCCCTTATTTTTGCCCGAGTCTTTTATTCTGTTTTTGACTCGCCGGGATGCCCTATTTTTGCCTGGACTTACATTCTGTTTTTATGTCCAGCAGGTCATTTTACGCGAAGTATTTTTTAACTGCATCTGAATTCACAGGGGGATGAGAAATCTTCACCATCCATAGTAGTGAGCATCAGTGCTCCACCAGAGAAGACCTTCTTTACTATGAATGGACTATCGTAGTTTGGAGTCCACTTGCCCATGTGGTCTGTATGAGGAGGAAGAAGTCTTTTCAGCACAAGATCTCCTACTTGGTATTCCCGAAGCCTGATTTTCTGATCGAAGGCTTTCTTCATTCTTTTCTGATATAGCTGCCCATGACAAATTGCAGCTAATCTCTTTTATTCGATCAGATTCAACTGACTGTACCGAGACCGGACCCATTCTGCTTCATTCAGCTTTACATCCATCAGTACCCGTAAGGAGGGTAGCTCAACTTCAACAAGTAGGACAACTTCTATACCATACACAAGTTGATAAGGTGTTGCCCCAGTAGACGTTCTGATTGAGGTTCGATACCCATGCAAGGCAAATAATAACATTTCATGCCAATCTTTGTAAGTAACCACCATCTTCTGCACAATCTTCTTGATGTTTTTGTTAGCTGCCTCAACATCGCCGTTCATCTTTGGCCTGTAAGGAGAAGAGTTGTGATGTTGGATTTTGAAGTCCCGGCACAGTTCTGCCATCATTTTGTTGTTCAAATTGGAACCATTATCAGTAATGATTCGCTCGGGAACTCCATACCGACAAATGATGTCTCTTTTCAGGAATCTGGCTACCACTTGTCTGGTGACGTTTTCATATGAAGCTGCTTCAACCCATTTGGTGAAGTAATCAATGGCTACCAGGATGAATCTGTGGCCATTTGAAGCAGTCGGTTTGATCTTTCCAATCATGTCAATGCCCCACATGGAAAAGGGCCAAGGTGAAGACATCACGTTCAAAGGATTTGGAGGCACATGTACTTTGTCTGCATAAATCTGACATTTGTGGCACCTTCTGGCATAGGCACAACAGTCTGCATCCATTGTAATCCAGTAATAACCTGATCTTAACAATTTCTTAGCCATTGCGTGCCCTCCAGCATGGGTACCGAGAGATCTTTCATGCACCTCGTGCATCGACAAGTCTGCTTCTTTCTTATCAACACATCTGAGAAGAACCATGTCAAAGTTTCGCTTGTATAATGAACCATTAGCATTAAGGAAGAAACTACCAGCCAGCCTTCTTAATGTCTTCTTATCATTGGATGATGCCCCAGGTGGGTATGTTTGATCCTCTAAGAAGCTTTTGATATCATGGAACCAAGGCTTGTCATCTTTAGCAATGTCCACGGAGAATACGTATGCTGGTCGGTCTAATCTGGATACCGAAATCTGAGGTACGTAATTCGCAGTTTGAACATTGATCATGAAGGAAATGGTAGCTAGAGTATCTGCGAACTGATTTTCGTCTCGAGAGATGTACTCAAGTTTGACTGTTGTGAAGAAAGTCAATAATCTCCTCGTATAGTCACGGTATGGAATCAGATGCTCTTGGTGAGTGTACCATTTGCCGTTGGTCTGATTGATTACCAAAGCTGAATCTCCGAATACAGTTAGCGTCTTGATCCTGAGGTCAATGGCTTCCTCAAGACCCATGATACAGGCTTCGTATTCAGCTTCGTTGTTAGTGCAGGCAAATGTGAGTTTTGCCGAGAAAGGCATATGAACTCCTTTAGGTGTAATGAGCACTGTACCAACTCCTCGTCTATTCATATTGACAGCCCCATCAAACATCATTGTCCACTCTTCTTCTGGGTCAGGCCCTTGAGTGTGAACAGGCTCTTCATGATCCTTTGCTTTTAGGTACATGATGTCTTCATCAGGGAAGTAAAATCTCATGGGTTGGTAATCATCAATGGGTTGCTCAGCCAGATAGTCAGACAATACACTGCCTTTGATGGCCTTTTGAGACGTGTACTGAATGTCATACTCTGTCAGAATCATTTGCCATCTTGCAACCCTTCCGGTAAGTGCTGGCTTTTCAAATATGTACTTGACGGGGTCCATTTTTGAGATCAATAAGGTAGTGTGAGTCAGCATATACTGTCTTAGTCGGCGAGCAGCCCACACTAAAGCGCAACAAGTTTTCTCGAGAAGTGAATATCGTTGTTCACAGTCGGTAAACTTTTTGCTTAGGTAGTATATTGCATACACTTTTCGACCAGACTCGTCATGTTGGCCCAACACACACCCCATTGATCCTTCTAATACAGTCAGGTACATTATTAGAGGTCTTCCTTCAACTGGAGGCATAAGAATTGGAGGTTCTTGCAGGTACTCCTTGATCTTGTCAAAAGCCTTCTGACAATCTTCGTTCCACCTGACCGTTTGTTCCTTTCTTAATAATTTGAATAGGGGCTCATAGGTTGCAGTAAGGTGAGATATGAACCTTGATATATAGTTCAATCTACCTAAGAACCCCATAACTTCCTTTTCAGTCCTAGGTGCAGGCATCTCCTGAATGGCTTTGACTTTGTCAGGATCAACTTCAATTCCCTTTTCACTTACGATAAATCCCAGCAACTTACCGGAACGCACCCCGAATGTGCATTTGTTAGGATTTAGCTTCAGCTGATACTTTCTCAGGCGCTTGAACAACTTCAGCAGATTTACCAGATGATCTTCTTCAGTAAGGGACTTGGCAATCATGTCATCCACGTAGCATTCAATTTCTTTGTGGATCATGTCGTGAAATAACGTTACCATAGCCTGTTGATAAGTCGCACCGGCATTCTTTAGTCTAAAAGGCATTACCTTGTAACAAAATATGTCCCAAGGTGTGATGAAGGTTGTCTTCTCCATGTCTTCGGGTGACATTCTAATTTGATTATACCCTGAAAAACCACCCATGAAGGAAAGCACCGAGAACTGAGTTGTGTTATCGACCAATACATCAATGTGAGGTAAAGGGAAATCATCCTTCGGGCTAGCTCTATTCAGATCCCGGTAATCCACACACATCCGTACTCTGCCATCCTTCTTAGGCACATGTACAATGTTAGCGACCCACGACGGGTAACTAGTTACAACAAGGAAACCAGCGTCCCACTGTTTTTGTACTTCTTCCTTAATCTTCATGGCCATATCTGGGCGAGTACGGCGTAACTTTTGTTTCACTGGAGGGAAATCTTCTTTCAAAGGCAGCTTGTGCATAACAATATCAGTATCCAGACCTGGCATATCTTGATAGGACCAAGCAAAGACGTCGACGTATTCTCGAAGCGTGTCAATAAGTTGTTCCTTTACTGAAGCTTGCAGACTGGCCCCAATCTTCACTTCTTTCAAATCCTCTTCGGTACCAAGATTAACTGTTTCAACCTCCTCTTGATGAGGAGTGATCACTTTCTCTTCTTGCCTCAACAACTTGGCTAACTCTTCAGGTAACTCATAGTCTTCTTCAACCCCTTCATCGGCTTGATTAATCGGATTATCGAAGTCATACAAGGTCATAGCAGTGTTGTTGTCGGCGCAATCTGGAGGATAATCTCTGCAAGGGTTGAGATTGGTTCGTTTTAGTGATCAATTTTAGTCTTGTTTCGAAAAAGTGAAAATGAAGTTATTTATTTTGAAAACATTTCCATTTTATTGTTTTGTACAAAAGTGAAAAATGAAAAGACAGTGAGCGAAAAAGAGACTTGTTTGCAAAAGATGTCCGATATTCATCGATTAATCCATTTGCACAAAATTACAATATGGCCCTATTACAAAATGAGTCCTGACACCTTGGGCAAGATGCAGGACTTGATGCATGCTAAAAAGACAGGAAATAATAATTACTATGCAGGAGTAACCCTTATAATTTCCTGGGAAGACCAGTTAAGGACTTGGTTCCCCGGGATCCTTGGACGTATCCAGCTCTCCAGGTTGCGGTCGCTTTCCGCCTCGTCTTCCAGGTTGTTAACAGCATCTGGGGCGAGCATCCCCCGACTAATGAACTTGGGTTCTTTTGCAGCCTCCGATTGATCTTGTCGGAATGGTTTATAACCTAAACCGAATCTATCTTCCTTTTTCTCCATCGGCAGCAGCTTGCCCCAGCCTTGGGCATTACCATCTTCAACAACCTTCCGGGCTTGCTGATAGGAGACAATTAAAGTACCCATCATGTCCTCCTGGGATGCAGCAAATACTTCAGTCGTCGCCTCATTGACATTCAGGGCCTCGAACCCTTGGCTCATAGTTTCATGGATTTCACCATCCATTTAAATGTACTTGTATGTATCCAGATGGCTAACAAATATGTCCTCTTCACCACAGATGGTGATAATCTGTCCTTCCCACTCATATTTCAATTTCTGGTGAAGGGTCGACGTTATTGCGCCTGCGGCGTGAATCCATGGTCGACCCAACAAACAACTGTAGGCCGACTGAATGTCCATCACATAGAAAGTAGTCATAAAGACCTGTGGACCGATTATCACCGGCAGCTCCACCTCTCCCAAAACAGATCTTTTGGAGCCATCAGAAGCCCTGACCACAAGGTTACTTGGCCGGAGAGCTATCCCATCATATTCAAGCTTTACAAGGGCTTTCTTTGGTAAGACATTGAGTGAGGACCCAGTGTCTACAAGAACATGAGATAGTACAGCTCCTTTGCATTCCAGGGTTATGTGTAAAGCTTTGTTGTGGTGACGTTCTTCTGTTGTCAAAATCAGCATCAGTGAAACCTAGCCCATGGCTAGTATTGACATTTGACACAACTGTTTCAAGCTGATTCACTGTGATCTCTTCTGGCAGGTAGGCAGCGTGCAAAACTTTGAGTAGTGCATCCCGATGGGCTTCGGAACACAACAACAAGGATATTATAGAGATCTTAGAAGGAGTCTGGTGGAGCTGATCCACAACTTTATAGTCACTTCTCTTAATTATCCTCATAAATTCATCCACATCCTGATCAAAGGATGATTTATGAGCCTCTTTTGGTGCAGATTCTTCAGGTATCATACTTTTCCCCTTGGCTTTGGCAGCAGCTTCTGCCTCAGTATTGGTTCTTGGAGCTTGTGACACGAAGAGAAGTTCGCTTCAGGTGAAGCCTCCGCCTCCCCCGACATTATCCACTTGGGGAGTAAGAACTGAAGAATCAAGAAGGACCTTTTCTCCGTTGCAGTAAAGGTCAGCACCATAATGCCATGGTACAACACTGTCTTTATCATATGGAATTGGCCTTGGCACCGTGATGGTGATGGGCTCACTACAGCAGATGTTGGAGCCATAATTGTCTGTAGATCATAAGAGATGGTGACAGGACTTCTTGTGGATGTTGGTGGTGGTGAATTGAAGCTTGGTTGAAACTGTTGTTGAGATTGTTGAAAGTTGCTGAAATTTGGGACCGTTGTCGGGTCATAATAAATAGTAACTGTGGAGACATCATTGTTGGTAGTTGCTGGAGTTGTAGAAGGAAATGACATGGAACTGTTGTTTGTTGAAGTGAAGGAAGAAATGGTTGCTGAAGTTGTAGATGAATCAGTAGGAACAATTGTTGTTGCAGTTGTAGAAGGATCACTTGTTGTTGACAAAAGAGTTGCTGGTGTTATAGAAGCAGTGGTTGTAATTTGCAGAATTCCCTCTTTGATCAAACCATTAATGCCATTCCTCAAGCTTGCACACCCATTCTCGGAAAGTTTGCATGATTCACAACATGCCTCACAACTTGGAAACACTTGGCATTTCAAAAGCTGGGCTTTAACCTCTGCCAGAGGTGTCTGAATACATGCAATATCTTCTATCAAACTCATGGGTGAGCCTCCCTATATAACATTAATCCTTGGCCCACTGTGGCTTGGCATAGTATTTTTCATGACATTGGGAGGTGGTGCAAAGTTCAGGGCCTTTGAATCTACCAGATCCTGGACCTTCATATGCAGAGCCCTGCATTTTTCCGTAGAGTGACCATGTGCATTAGAATGAAAATCACACCTAGCATTGACATCGTAGTTTCTCGGAAGGTTCTGAGGATCAGGTGGAGCCAATGTCCTCACCTCAGCAAGATTGAGCTTTAGGAGTTGTGGCAGCAGTGTAGCATATGGCATTGGAATAGGGTCAATCACCCTGTTGATCTGAGATGGCCGCTGTTGAAAAGGGCGTTGTTGTTGATTGTTGTTGTTGTTGTATGATCTCTGTTGAGGAAACTGTGGTTGTTGCAGAAAGTGTTGTGGTTGTTGAGTATACTGAGGAGGTGGAGCAGGGATAGTAACAGCAGCAACTGTTCTGGGCAGATATTAAGGTCTCCCTCTTCCCATGTGTACATAATTTATCTCACCAGATCTACGGGGCACAACAAATGGCTTCCTTGCACTGCTTGAACTGGTACCGTTGTCGGAGATTTTCCCCATCTTCAGTAGGCTCTCAATTCTTTCCCCAGCTATCACCACATCTGCAAAGCTGGTAGAAGAAAATGCAGCCAATTTGTCAATATAGGTACTCTGGAGAGTATTCATGAACATGTCTGCCATCTCCCTTTCAGACATCGGGGGTTGAACTGCAACAGCCAGTTTCCTCCACCTTTGGGCATACTCTCTAAAGCTTTCACGGGAAGACTGAGACATTCCCATTAAAAGGGTCCTGTTTGGAGCCATGTCCAAATTATATTGATACTGACGGATGAAAGCTTCAGCCAAGTCTTTCCAATTTCTTACTGTGGCTCTGGTCAAGTGGGAGTACCATTCTCGGGATGCCCCTGTCAAGCTATCCTCGAAGTAAAACATCCATAGCTTCTCGTCCATGGTGTATGCTTTTAATCTTCCCAAGAAATATTGAAGGTGGGTGCGTGGGCAGGATGTGCCATTATATCTTTCAAAACACGGGGGTTTGAACTTGTGAGGAATTCTCACCCCTTCCACCAATCCCATGTCCATGACATCAAAACCTAGAGAGTTTTGGGATTCAAGAGACCTCAGTTTCTCTGCAATTTCATCCAACCGACGGTCGTAAACTTCATCTCCAGCCCCAACCACTGTAAACTGTTCTTCTTGAGGATCTTCCTGCAAGACCCTTCCTCCAGTAGTGTTACCCTGGGTATTTCTTATGGCATTGATATCTGGGTTTAGATGGGGTCCAAACTCTGGTGGATCAGTGCGAGGCTGCACGTGATCATTGTTACTGGTACCTCATGTACCCGGATGGTGTTCCTCAGGAGTTTGTCGCTCAACTAATTCCCTCAATCTTTCCTGGCTCTGAGCTAGACCAATCATCACTGTCATAAATTGAGTCATTTGATTCCTCATATCAACCCTTTCATTGGCCATCTGGGCCCTCACTTCATTCAAGTCTTGTTGAACTTGATCCATCTGAAGTCCCGGAAGGTTGTTTCTTGTCGGGTACCGGTGTATTCTGTTGACAGGGAACACTCTTCTGCGAGCAATGTTTCCTGAAACCACAACAAAGTGAGAAACAACAACAAACAAAAACTTGCAAAACAAAGAAAATGTTAGTATGCAATGCAGGATGCCTATTTGTCTTCCAAGGGTATCCGATTTAGTTCTTTGGTTTTGACCTTTCCAGACCTCGAGGAAATGCTGATGATGTTGCAGAGAGATAAAGCCCACCAAAAATAATACAAACCATATATATTACAAAAGTGAAGATACATAGTTTGATTACAATAAAATCCCCATGGTGGGTCAAAATACATCAACAAAAGGAAAATACAATCAAAATGGAGTACAAACAAAAGAGTCAAACATCCAATCCAAAGTCATCTTCTCTGACTTCCTTCAGGAGGGCCTCAGTTACTGGACCTATTGGGTGCTCTGTGATAGTCCTGATGAGGAGGTTCCTGGTAGCAATGGCACTGGTCATCTTCTTATGCTTACCCTGATCCTTTGACCTCTTCAACCCCGATCGGAGTTTCAATTCAGATATCTCCTTCTGTGCTGCTAATAATGCCTCCTGATGCTTCTTTTCACTAGCCTCCAGCTGCTCTATCTTAGCTTGAGTTCTTTGATCTTCTTGTCCACGGGCTTCAGTGATCCTGATCCACCTAGCCCGACTCTCCTCTAAATAATGCTCAGCCCTACCCTTCCAAGTCTTTGCTTCCTTGCAAGCATTCTTCAGTACTAACTCCCCTGCTCTAGCCTTTCTGATGTAGTCATCTGTCTTCTCAATCTTGGTCAAGTGCTCAATCCTGAGCCTCTCCAACCTTTCATTGTCTAAACGGCTGTCATTACTCTCCCAGAGGGTCTTCTTCAAGGCTTCAGAGAGTTGAGTATTCTTCTCTTTCAGTTTCTCAAACTCTTCCAAACTGACAGTAGCTGCAGGTTGCACTGTTGAAGGTCCGGGTACATCTTCTAAAGTGAATGGCATCCGGGTGATCTGTGCCCTGGTACGAGACCAATCAAGATACTGTGCTAAAGCTATATTGTTGCATTTGCCCAAAATAGTTGTCCCTTTGGTCTGGATGTTGTCCCAGGCCCAGGCTGCCTGTCTGACAACAACAGAGTTGTGCTGGATTTCACAATAGAGGGTCTCAGTCAGGTCTTTCCCTCTGGGAGGATGAACCAAAGCATACCCTAACTATCTCTTAAAAAGAAAAGGGTTATAGTTGATGCAACCTTTTACTCTGATCAAAGGCACATTAGGATATTGCCCACAGATAGTAATGATGTCTTTGCCCTTGGTGCTCTGAGTGCACCATCTGATGTCTTCTGATGTCAAGGCAATCAATCTCTTAGCCCAATTCTTTGGCTGGTGGGGGTTCAGGAAAGTATCTGACTTTGGAAAATGTCTTAATAACCCAGAGTAATAGAGGGGAGCACAACATCTGACCAGTCTTCCGCTTTGCTTTTCATTCCTCTGGTGTACTGAATAATAGAAGTCTCCAAGCATGGTAGGAACTGGGTTCCTCAGCAAGAATAGGTGAATGGCATTCTTGTTTACAAACTTTGGCTCGTCTGCAAACAAGATAACTCCATATATGCTGAGGGCTAAGAGTGCACAAACAGCATCCCACTTCCTTGCTGCAGCATGCAGGGTGGCCTGAGAGATCAAGAAATCCAAGTGAAGGCCTGGAACCCCAGCCTTGGTGGTCATGCTCTGATCAATGAGGGCAGGCTCCAAATGCAATGCCCTAGATATGTCTTCATTCTTGGAAGCAACCATCTCAGGGTTGAAAGGAATCCCTCTCCTGATAGGAACTCCTAACAACATGGAAAATTCTTCTAGCAGAGGTCCCAACTGAAAATCAGGAAATGTGAAGCATCTGAGAGGAGGATCATAAAACTGCAAGCAAGTATGGATCATGCTCCTCTGGGATGCATCCAGGTCCATGATCATGTCCAATATGCCTCCATAATGTTCTCTGAATAGTGGAACATGATCAGGAGTAATGAGAGACTGGATCTGCCTGATGCCTGTCAGGGTGGTCTCAAAGAAGTGGTATGTGATGTTGCTCTTCCTGGAAGTGTCCATGCTGATAATGGATGCTGGTGAAGAAGACTGTGATAAACCCTGATAAAGGTAACTACTGAGGACTGAGGAAGATAACTGGAGAAGAGTCTCTGACAAACTGATGAAGGTGCTAGAGAAGGAACGCTGATGAAGATGCTGGTGTAGGTAACTGAAGTAGTTTGAGCAGTAGAACAGGTCAAAACCAAATTAGAGATAATAAGGTGGATACCCTGTAAAAAAAATAGGCAAATGTTAAATGATTCAAACATGATGTATGCAGAATGATATGCAAAGGGTTTGTGATCAAGTGTTGGATCTGTTATCTGCCTTGATAAGGTTCATGTGTTCATAAGTCCGGATGGAGGCTTAGAAATCCAGTAACCAGGTGGGGGACTCAAATAAAGAGTCAAAAATCCAGGGTTTCACAAGAACTGTCCAAAATAATGCATTCTTAAAACAAAACTGGTAACAGGGTATGATGTGGCCAAGGGTTCCTGCAAACCTGTAAACATCCCAACCCCCCTCACATGTATTGTTCTAGAACAAGGATCCTCAGACTTGGATCAGTTATGATAAGTGTAAACACTTCTAAACCGAAGGTACAATGTTTACAATAACCATAAAAGATCCTCCTCTAATTCACCTCAGATGCTGAAGGTCATAAAAGGTCATCCAGACTTAGCAGGCTTCCCAGATAGCCCTAGTACTACAGGAAATCCGTAGCACAGAGTTCTCAAGAAGAAACCCATGTCTGAACCGTGTTTCATATTCCCGCACCAGGCCGAAATGGAATGGGAAAGAATATGAAGCCACTCTAGCCTATGTGTCACTCAGGTCCCCGGTATGGAACCTTAACCACTCAATGATCCCCACCCACCAAGAAGACAGCAGATCCAGCACATATGATAATGACAGTATGAAATGTACAAAAACTGTAAATGAAAGCAATAAATAAAGTTGTACAGAAAGCAATAAATAAAGCAAATAAATAAGCACAAGTAGCACATAACACCCCCGTAAACACAAATCAAACAAGCGCTAGGAGGAACCCACAAAAAGAACCAGAAGCCCGAGTTGCAATATAAGTGTCCCCAGCAGAGTCGCCAAGCTGTCGCTCCCGAAGATTTGCATCACGGTACAAGCGCGAACGGTCGGCGAAGGGAGAAAATGAAGGTGAAGTGAAAAGAGTCGCCAACTAGGCATTTTTATCCCGAAGGAAAGGTAATGCTGCATAAACCTAGAAAGATATGGATAAGACGGTCGCGAACCAGAGAAACTGAGAAAGGGGGTTGGTTACAACCTGGGAAGGTATTAACACCCAGATTGTCCATCGTACTCGACGGGATCCACGCTTAAAAGATTGTGTTTAAAAGGGGTAGGAGTATGTGATATCTGTGTGCAAAAGCTGGAAAAGAAATATACAAGTGTCAGTGCAAAAGAAGTGAATGCTCAGGATCTGAGGCTTTTAAAGAATGCTGAAAGAGGGGGAAGACAAAGAAACTTTTGTTCGATAACTGTTAAGTTATGCCTACGTATCCTCTCGTGGAATGAGGAAGTCAGAACAACGTAGTTCGACTCAAAGAGACTGAAAGATAAATTGACTGATGAACTGCTTGCTTATCTATGCTCAAGTGTATGACTTGTCTGGCTCAAGTGCTAACTGTCTTGCATTAGACGGAAGAAGCGAGTTCTCGTTTGTGAGTGAAGATGATGAGAAAAGAATTCCGGAGGAGACGATTATTGTTTGTTTTTTGTGTTTTCAATCTTTTATTATTTTTGGAGTTTGTCATAAGTTAATGAGCTTAAGCCTAAATCAAAGGTTGTAAACTCATTATATCCTCCCTGATTAGGGATAATGAGAATACTTTAAGTATGAGATAAACATCTCAACTTAATTACCATGATGATGTAGGATTAAGATCATTAACCCACCTGTGATTATTTAGATGTTTTTGGTTTTTTTTTGTTTTAGTGTTAAGTAATGAGTTTAAGCCATAATCAAGGATTAGTGAACTCATTACACCATCCTAATAGAAGGATAATAGATGAGAGCATTTAAGCTGAGGAAGATACCTCAACTTAATCCATGGTTAGGGATTAAACTCATGACAAAACAAGCCTTTATTAAAGTGGATTTTAATTAAGGGTGGGATTAAGAAGTGAGTTTTATGGTTTGTAAGACAACTTGAGGGGGACTTGTCCATTAAACACTAGGGTTAGTCCTTCTTAACCATAAAGGAAGAATTAGAACCCTAATGCAAGGCCCAGGTTACAAGTTAATGTCTTAATGATTATTAGATGGATTGATTAAGAGGTTTAAACAAATTAAGGGTTTAACACTTAGGATTAAAGTTATACACTCCATCCTAAGAGAAGGATGCAGGCATAACCCTAATTTCTAAGTCCTAAAGCCTTAAAGGTTTAGTCTCTAATGATGAGATGAGAAGAGAGACACAAAGAAGACTCAAAGGTAAAAACTAAGGGGGGACTAATCACAACCCTAACTATTATCATGCTTGGATGTTCCTATGGTTTGTAAGGCTTGCGAAAGATCTTCAAGGAAGCCACCAATGGAAGAAGCAGATGGAAGGAGGAAGAAGCAGAAGAAATAAGTTACTTACTTCATTGAAGAAGATAAGTAACTTAGAGAAAGAAAGTGAGAGATGAACATGAGTGAGCAAGCTCACTCAAAGATAATTTAAAAATGCAGCAAAGATGCATATGAATAAGATGAAGAGAAACGAGAAGTGAAGGCAAATCCACTTCTCAAATTAACTTACCACCAGAAAATGTTAGCACAAGATGCATAAGGAAATAAATGAAATGGAATGAAGCATATGAAATGACAAAGATCAAAACCAGAAGCATACACATGATGCAAATGATGACATGACATGATGCAATGGCATACAAAGTGTATATGAATGATCATACAAAGATGAGATGCAAATGGAAGCATGCTTTGAAGTTTGAAAGTTCATGAAAGTTAATGAATGAAAATGAATGCAAATCATGGCAAGTGAATGAAGAAATGATCAAGCATGATTCTAACATGTCTTAATATGTCTAAGATGACATATGAAAGTATGAAATGTCATGGCAAGTTCATGTATGGATGCACATGCAAGATGAATGCAAGTGAAGATGCAAAATTAGGGTTTTATGGAAGTATGAGATGCACATGAACAAAACAGGAGCAAATAACATGATAAAAATTTGAAATTTCACTCAAAGGAACCCTAAACCTATACTAGGTTACCATCCAAAGGGGGAGGTCAGAAGCTAAACCTAGAAGGAGTTATGAATTTCCTAAGTTTCTAGGGTTTTTGGGGTGATCTTCAATGTAAAATACCAAACAAATTGAAAATGAAAGATAAATTCATGCCAAAAATATCCTAGAAACTACATGATATGCACAAAACAATGCAAAAATAATCATCTTCAAACTATTTTTGGTTAGGCAGAAAAGATTTTTCCAAGTTAGGGTTCAAAAATAGGATTTAAATGACCCTTAATTCAAATAAAATTCTCAAATTATCATCAAACCTAAAACAAAATTTGTGTGAAGAGTTTGAAAATGTTTCTAAATGCAAATGGATGACTCATGATTTTTTTGGTGATTTTTAGAAACTTAAATGGTATTTTAATTAATTAAATACAATTAATTAATTAAAATAAAGATTTAAATAATGTAAAAATACAATTTTTATGCAAAAAATAAAATAAAAATCATTTTATGATTAAGAAAAATATTTGGAATAAAAATGCAAAAGGAAATATTTTTGGGATTTTTCTAAGTATTTTAAATAAATTTGTGAAATAAAATATAAAGAAAAATAAAAATAAAAATAAAAAGTATGCTGAATGAGAGGCTGAGAATGCAAGTTGGATTATCCAGGGGTCAGGGATCAAAGTCCACGTGACTTGAGTTATTCAGATCCCAAGGCCATGACTTAATCCTATCACTTAAATGAAATCCAATGGCTGTGTTTTAAACTGACCTAATTAAATAAATTAAAACTAATTAATTAGGATTAGGGTTAATGAAGTGATCTGGGCCATTGAAAACGCGCGCCAACACAAGATCCTAGGGTCAGAATTTAAACCTGGCTAATTACACGTCATTAGGGTAAAACAAATTCAGATGACCGGAACAGTGCTCCAGTCATCTTCTCCGGCGAGCCAATCATGTCAACTCCTTGCCTAGGCTACCCCAGACCCCCTAAATATCCGGATTACATCATCTAACAACCCTAAACACGAATCAAGCATCAAAACACATTTATCAAGCATGAACAACATGAATCGAATCAAACAAGTTTTAGGTCAAAAGTTTCAGAAGCTTCATACATACTCAATACTTAACCATTTGCAAAAATAAACATATCAGCATGATCAACACATCACATAGATTCATTTAGGAACTTAAAAACAAGTTTCTGGAAAAAAGATTCTTGAGGTTACCTGAGATGAAGCTTTCGAAACTGGAACTTTCTGGGCTCTTCTTTGGTGCTTTTCCACTCCCCTTGATCCCCTTATGCTTCTGGAATGCTTGAAAGGAGTTTATATGGAGTGCTTTGAAGGTTTCAATTCAGAGGTGAGTGAAATCGTGTTTTTGTTTGAGGTGGTTTCAGGCCAATGTGAGGGGTGAGAAATGATCCTGGGGTTATGTGGAGATGATTGGTGAAAGAAATTTGAAGTTTTGATGGTTGGTTTGAAAGTTTCGAAGAGAGGAAGTTTCTTGAGGATTTTTGCAATCTGAATGTGTGTGTTGATTCCGGGCAATGTGTTATGTGTTATGGCTTTCATAAAGTCCATATATCATGTCTTAATAGGTCAGAAGAGTTGGTGTGAGCTATGCTGATTGGTATGGGTGATTTTGCAAAAGTCAAGTTTGGTTGTACTTGAGGTATGGGTCATGGCAGGCCTGGTTGCAAGGGGTGTCTGGCCTCATCTGAGTTCAAGGAGGTCCATAGAAACTGATTTGGGGTACTGATGCAAGTGTATAGGAAGATTCATGCCATTTTGCAAATTTGAGAAGTTTTGGCCCTTTTGAAATTTCTTGAAGTTCAAGGCATGAAAGTGTATGATTCTTGGGCCAATTCTAATCAAAATGAGTTTCACTATGATGGTATGATGTTTACAGATGCATTAGAGGTCATGAAATGGCTTGGCAAGTGGTTTTGCAAAAATCCCTCTTTGGTGTATTCTTGAAAATTTTAGGATTTTTGCCAACTTTGAAAGATCATAACTTGAGTTCCATAATGAATTAGAACATGTTATTGTACTTTTTGAAAAGGGAAAGACCTAATATACAACTTTCATGACCAACAATTTTTCATTTGAAGCATTTTTGGTTGAGAAAGAGGAGGTTGAAGAACTTTCCCAAAATGGAAAGTTTCCATTACAAGTCATTTCCATTTTTGGCAACTTTTGGTTTAGCTCAAATTTCTTCAATTTTGTGAACTTCCAAGCACTTCAATGATCAAATAAATATCATATAACTTCAATTTGATGAAAATACCCCTTTGGTTCCATTGTTGGGGGCCTCAGATGCCCTGATTTTGCTCTGACTTGCTCAAGAAGTCACCCAGTGAACAGATGACTTCCACAATGAATTTATTCATCAAACTTGGTACACATGATCCTTATAACATCTTAAGAATATTAGAAACAAGAATGGCCCAAAAATTTGGAGTTAAGGCCTCTGAAACCAAAACCCTAATTTTGGTCATCTGTGTAGTGAAAACCCTAGCTCTGCTTCCATGCTTTCCAGTTCTTGTGATTTCTTGACTTCTTTGACCTTTTAAGGATATAATATGATTATAGAACACACATGGACCCTCTTGGAATGCTTGGAGGCCTTTGGGGTGGCTCAGATGGATCCTTGGATTGCTCAGATCACAAACCCTAGATGCAGATGAACTTGAACTATGCAGATGAAACAAATATGCAATGTAAGGTGCAATGCTTATGCTTATGCAAATATGAAAGATCAAAAGCCATGGTGTGAAATGAGTGAGGGCAAATTTGGGGTGTTTACAATATGCATCCTTAACTTGAATCTCTTGACCTAATTCCATTTCTCTTCTCTTCTAATCATCATTATGACTAGTGTTTTAATCATCTATGTCCATTCATACTTCTCATGTTCATTTCATAATGATTATGACACTTACCCATGATCACTTCACGCATTCAAATGTCATTCATCCCTAACTTGTATGATTACTTGAACTACTTTGACCTAATTTGCATCTTTTCTTCAACTAGTTTCAAAGTGACTTGCATATGCATTTGGTATGATTAACTCATGTATACTAACTTCATATTAATTGAAATTTGGTACTGACCTCATCCATGCTCATTAACTTTTATTTTCAACTTAGGTTTGTGTTCCAAGTTACTTCATGTTATGTGATATATGTTCAATTCTTCCTACTTCTTCTTCATCTTACTCCTTCTATCACTTGAACATTTCTTCTCATGATTTGTATGTTCCTTCATAGGCATTGTATGAAATCCACAAATGATGTATGCTACTGACTTTGGCCATTCATTAAGCATTAATACATGTTTATCTTGCATAACCATTTATTCTTCCTACACTAACTTCATATGGAACTTCCTTGGGGTTTAAGGCATAGTTTGAGCTTAATTGGCCTGTGTTTATCTTCTTGGACTTAGAGAGTAATCTTAGAGAAATTCTATTGACTTTATAAGTCATGTGACCTATAGGAGCCTTCATCCCTAGACTTAGGCTTTATTTGAACCATTGTTTCACTTTATAGGATGTGTGATGCTTAATTGTTTCTTATTGTTGATTTTATATGCAATTGTTACTAACCTTCTATGTAGGTTCTAGGGTAAATCATTGAGTATGTGGATGCTTATCCATACTCATACCTCTTCTCTTGTCTCTTTTAAGCATTCAACTCATGTTTGTGAAAAACACTTGATGTTTCTTAGACATTTCACTTCTCTTCATCCCTTTGAGTTCTTATCTCATCTTCAATCTTTGAAGTAAGATAGAACATGCCTCTCTATTTTCTTTTAGGATTAGGGTTCTTCATACCTCACTAGACATAGGATGTCCATTGTATAATGACATATGGTGAGTCTCAGTTTCCCATTTAGTGTTACCTTTGTTTCCTTGAGTCTTCTTTCTCTCATCTCAAAACAACTCAAAAATACTTAATAAAGGTTGAAGTGACTTCTTGTGTCATAGAGTTATTCCATGGGGAATTTGCATCTATTCCATATTGGGGTAATGTAAACTTGTCTAGCAGGATGTACAAGCCTTATCATGAAGTCATTTTCTCAAACAAAATCTAAAAAACACTTCCTCATGTAAAACCTAAAAAGCACTTAACAAGCAAAAGTAGGCTAGTGTGCTTGGGCCTTAATCCTTGGAACTAAGCTTGGGGATCTTCTACTTACTTAGGTGTACTTATTTTTCATTCCATATTGGAGTGATGTAAGAATTACACATCCCATTGAATGAAACTTGAATACACTCTCCTATGCAAACTCAAATAAAAAGCTTCTAAAAAGCTCAAAACCAACAACAAGCGTCTTTCCTGCGGGAATTCTCTTCTCATATCCTTCACCCCAAACGAAAGAACTTACTTCGACTTGTCTTTTGAAAGACGGTAAACGAACTCGTTCAAGGCAATCCTACAACAACTGAGCATAAACATAAGCAGTTCAATCATAAAAAACACAAACAAACGAATTTTCTCCCTAGTTAGGGGAACTACGTTGACTTTGATTCTCATTCCCAATGAGATACATATGTAGTGGGGTAGGGCCCATTTGAGCACAATTCTTTCTTTTCCCTACATTTTTCCCGTTCGTTTTCTTTCCAGTTTACCAGCAGATGAAGCATATGTTTATGCCTTAAGAACAATACAAGCAAACGTGGATCTCGTCGAGTACGACGGACGTGAAAGGGATGTTAATACCTTCCCTTCATGTAACCAACTCCCTAAACCATTCTCTTTGGTTCACTGAACCTTGTCCTTTCCTTCCCCCTGGTTTGTGCATCATTACCTTTCCCTTTCCTTGGGATAAAAATGATTGGCTGACGACTCTTCTTATTTTTCTGTGCCACTTTCGCGTCTGTACCAGGATGAAAATCTCGGGAGCGACAATGATGAAAATGAGATGGTATAATATGCTTTTTATTCAGATGTCGAACCAGTCACTGCAGCTGAGGCATTAAAGGATTCAAAGTGAATGAAAGTAATGAATGAGCAATTGGAGTCCATCAAAGTCAACAACACTTGGTCACTTGTCGAATTTCCTCAAGGCAATAAGGAAATATGTGAAGTAGGTATACAAGGTGAAGTTGAATCCCAAAGGAGAAGTAACTCGACACAAGGAAAGACTTGTGGCAAAAGGATTTCTTCAGAAGGAAAGAATCTACTTCAACGAGGTTTTTTCACCTTTTGCTAGGATTGAAACAATCAGGTTAGTTATTGGTCTAGCAAACATGAACAACTAGTTGATGTGTAAAACAAATGTGAAATGTGAATTCTTGAATGATGCTAGATGAATGTAAATTTTCTAGAGGGGTGAATAGATCCCCAATAAAAAAATTGATTGACAAAAACTGTTTTCAATAACAATGTCTAGCAGAAGTAACTTGGATCAATTCGTCTAAACTAAACCGCTATCGAAAATCTTTGATATGTGTTTATGAAAATCAGAGATGATGATAATAAATTTTAACCAATAAGCTTTAATCATAATCACTAGAAAGCTAATTAACAAGAAATTCTATTTCCAATGATAAATCAAACAAAAACAATATTGAGGCAAATTATCGAACACCTTGAGTGCAATATAATTAGTTTGGAGATTTATATGGTTTTGTGATCTTAAAATCTAACCACAATCAAAATGATTATGATTAATTCAATAAAACATTTTCAAACAAGTTTAAAAATAATTTACCAAATGAATTAATTGTACAAATGATGAACACAACAATTTGCTAATGAAATATGTATGTGTGTGTGAGAAAGAGAGAAAGAAAAGAGGGAGAGATAGATAGATAGTGAGAAAGAGAGTACACAAATATTTGTTTAGGAAGTTCCCCAATTGGCCTCACTATGGGTACGTCTACCCTCAATTCGAACTCGATTTGAGATCATGAAATTAACCTTACTTTAAAAAAGTAGTTTACAAGAGAAATGTATCAATGCAATCTTACACCCTATAAGTTTGATATTGATCCTAGCAATTTCTCTTCCCTTGATCTGAGCTTGATCAAGTCACCCAACAATGTCAGTTTGATTCACCGTCTCACGCTACTCCTTTGCAAGAACCTCAACCCTTAAAAGTCTTCACTCGATTGAATAGAAATTTCAAATTGTTGTAATCCAAGATTTACCAAGATGATCCACCGTCTCACGCTACTATTTTGGAAGAACTACAACCCTTCAAAGCTTTCACTTGATCCAATCCAAACTTGAGTAATCTTGTCCAAAAACTTCAAATCCACACTTTGATCTTGAAGTAAAAACTCATCTTGGTTTTCTTATTTGAAACCCCCCCCCCCCAAGATCTCAACCCAATTTACAATAACACAAACTAAATTGGACATCATCAACTTGATTCTAGATGGCACCCAAACAATGAATAATCATGTGTACTTTGTTTGTGTGTATGCATAAAACCAATGTTGAAGTTGATGACGACTCTTAGTATATTCCAAATTTCGTTTATGATTTTACCAAAATCAAAATAAAATAAAAAAGATGATGCATGTAGCATATATATATATATATATATATATATATATATATATATATATATATATATAAGAGTAAGTATGAAGCAAAAGAAATGTAAAAGGAATGGAAAATAATGAAATTTTTCAAAAAAATTGATGCATATGTCAACTTATGCAGGTCATATGCCGACCTATACAGGTCATGTGTCGACCTGTAAAGGAAGCACATCTAACAGAGCCTACAGGTTTCAATACTGCAACACATGTGTCGACCTGTAGAACGCACGTGTCGACCTATAGAAGAAATTTTCTTCTATGTGTCGACCTATAGACAGTTTTTCATATAAAAATAGATTTTTTATGCATATAAAACCTTTTCTTGATGCATGAATCTTTTCTACTCCTTTTTAACGTATTGTCATGCTCCCTAATAATAGAATGCACATCTAGAGTCAGATGATACAATCCAATGTATATCAACAAATACGATAGTTTTAGCATCATTTAAAATACACCTAATTGGAAAGTTGCACTCACAAATGGCCCCTTAGATGAAGAAGTTTGTGTTGCACAACTAGTTAGGTTTGTGAAACAAGGTGAATAAAGCAAGGTATACGGGCTGCATAAAGCCTTGTATGGACTTTAGCATGCTCCAAGAGTTTGGAATAAGAAGATATATATATCTTTCTAAGGGATAAGGAATTTGCAAAGCGCACAACTAAGTATTGAGTATATGTAAGAATAAGCAAAAAGTGAATTTCTTATACTTTGTCTCTATGTCGATGAATTATTGATAACAACCAGCTGGAAGAAAGAGGTTGAAGTCTTCAAAGGTGACGTTGACCCAACACAGTACAAAAGACTGATTGTGTCATCAAAATACCTTTGTCACACAAGGCATAATCTAGCATACAATGTATGTATGGTGAGTAGATTCATGCCGAAGCTAGAGGTATCACACCTAGAAGCGACAAAGAAGATACAAAGGTATCTGAAAGGAACTCTCAAATATGGAATTTTGTTTCCTGTGTAGCTGATGAAGGAAAAGAATGCAAACTAGTGGGTTACACAAACTTAAGTTGGTGTAGTGATGTTGAGGATAAAAAATCCATAGCTGGTTATGTGTTCATGCTAGGTGGTGTTTCAATTGCTTGGAACTCAACAAAATAACCAATAGTAGCACTATCGTTGTGTGAAAAAGAGTACATAGTTGCGTCCCTATGTGCATGTCAAACAACATGGATGGTGAGTTTAGTCAAGGAAAATATATACAAGAATCATATAGCAATTTCCATGAAGATTGATAGCATATCGACTATCAATCTGGCGAAGAATATGATAGCACATGGAAGAAGTAAGCACATCGAAATGAGGTTCCATTATCTTTGAGAGCAAGTAGAAAATGGGAAGCTGGACTTGGAACACTGCAAAACTGAGAATCAGATTGCAGACATCTTGACGAAAGGTGTATAGGTCGAAGTGCTCAAGAAATTCAAATATATGATGAAAGTAGATAGTTTAGACATAATGAATTAGGTGGTGTGTTGAGAATGTAACTCCTAATGTCGAAGCATGTTACTCGATAAAAGCAAGGAGATGTCGAAACACTTAGATTTCATGATTTTGAAGACGTATATCTTGACAGAAGTTGGGACTTAGCTTTATTTGTTTGTTTTAGATGAGTTGGTTAGGATAGTTAGAGATTGTTTAGTTTGCAAGTAATCTCAGGCTATAAATAAGGAGGTACCCTATCATCATAATATTGAAGTTGCATTGAGGAAAGATTGAATAAACTTTAGTTTGAATGTAGAGAGAGATTCTGCAAATATATGTATTCTTCTTCCTCTTTTCTCTAAAACCCTGATTTCTTTTCTTCCCCAAATCATATTTGCTTTTTCTTCTTCAATAATGATTGTGTAGTAGAATCATCATGCAATCAAGGTTGATTGTTTCACTGAGTGAATAATGAAGAACAAAAGGAGTAATGAATCATAAATATTGATTATTGTTCATAAAGATTGATTCGTAATTCTCCATAGTTTTGGGTATAATTCCAACATCTGGTATCTATAACACTGGTTGTGTGATTCTTGGGAAGCATGGCACAATGAATCATCTGAGACATTTTCTGTCGAGACTCACAATTCTAAAGAATCAGAATTACGAGAATTGGTGAAAGCAGTTAAAGGTTGGTTTTTGCTATCAAGATCTTTGGGGTCTTGTGGATGAGGGAGTGACGTCACTTACATCAAATGTGGTGGATGAAGAAAATGATGCACATAAATAATTGAAGAAGAAAGATTATAAATCTCCTCTTTATGATCATCAATATGTTGATTCAGATAATTTTGAAAAGGTCAGTGATGTAGATTCAGTGAAAGAACCATGGGAAATCTTGGAGAAATCGTTTGGAGGCGCTAAAAAGTGAAAAAGGCGAGGTAACAAACTCACAAAAGAACGTATTAATTGTTTGATATGGAAGAAAATGAAAGCAAAATTGATTTCTTCACTAGGGCTACGAAACTAGTAAATCAAATCAAGATATGTAGATAAGCGTTGACATCAAGGTCAGTTGTCGCAAGGATCTTGATGTCATTGGCTTCAAAGTTCGACCACGTGGTAGTAGCCACAAAAGAGTCCAAAATTCAAGCTTATTGGTTGCAACTCAAAGTTAGATTCTAAAAATAATATGGAAGATTTCAAAATTCTTAAAACTTTTGATGTACCTTTTCATCCCCATAAGGCTCCTTGATTTTAGAAGTGGTATGAAAGCCTCCTTGAAACTTATGGATCAAAGTTGAATATTATGATGCTTTCTTGCATCATGATTCATGTGCTTCTCGTGGAGAAATATTTAGAAATAGAATGGTGATTTTCTTTTTGCTATTTTTGAGCCATTGAGTTGGAATAACTCTTTTCTGACATAATTTTCTGATGTGCTATGATGTATTAAGATTGCTATATATGAAGCATTATTGATATAGGTTTGGGTGACTTTGGGGCGCTAAAGTCACCATGCCTTTAGGTGTGTCTATTACTAGAAAATTATCTCTCTCTCTCTCTCATTTTTCCCTTTTTCCCCCTAAAAAAGTAACTAAAGTCACTCAAAGTAACTGAATCTCTCCCCATTTATATGGACTTTGGATTGAATTTAATTTCATTTGTATTGTTGATGTCTATCTCTCCCCATTTATGACTTTGGATTGAATTTGACTTCATTTTTATTGTTAATATCTATTTTAATTTTAAACAAGTACCTTGACAAATTAGACATATATGGAAGGCTAATATATCTTTCACCTCATCCATTTCCTTTTTACCAACCCGTATTTATAGAAAGAGAAATAGTTGTGCGGACTTTTTTACATCCTTAGGCCACACATCTAACTTCATTCATATTTTTAGCTCTTTATTAATAAAAATAAGAAATAAATCTAACTTCATTCATATTTTTAGCTCTTTATCAATAAAAATAAGAAATAATTTTGTAAGGGATATGTTAAATTTATTTTTCTTTAAATTTTTTCGACCTATTTAGTGAGTTTTGATATAGTTTGCTGTTTTTTTCTTTCTATTTCAATCTTTTTTTTCAACTAGTTCAGTGATTGAAATTTCATCCTTAGTTGAATACTTTAGATATTGCAAGTTTGAATCTACCTTCTATTTCTAATGTCTCTTCACAATTACCAATTAAATTGATTGAGATTTTATTTAAAAAAATCTATATATTAAAAATATAATACTAAATAAAAAAGATAAATTTTGTATTTAATAAATAAATTTGATTGAATGTCTCAAAAGAATTTATCGTAGATTAATATATGTTGAATTAGTGAAATGTGGTGATGATACTCCACTTCATTTTATTAAATAAAAATTAAAAAAAAATGATTATGGCGCCTCATTATTCATTAAGATTACTTAATATACTAGTAGTATTAAACAAGTTAATACGGTCATTATATCGATCGTATATACGCTACGTTTATTAGTTGAAAAATATTCAATACATTTGATTTGATTTGCGTGCAATTACATTACGTTTTAAGATTCCAAGTGCATAAGATAAGATCCGAGTACGAAGCACACTCTAATTTAATAAAATATTTACCAAATAATACACTAACAGAATTTTTTAATAGATTTCATAAAAAAAAATGAAGTAGTTGAACAAACAATTTATTAATTATCATAGAGTAGTACTAATTAAAATAGCGTAGTAGCGAAGACACAAAAAAGGAAAAAAAAAAAAATTTAAATATTTTGTCAGACAGAGGGTGTTGGAGGAAAACGCGGGGTGTGTAAGTGACTTTCTTTGTTGTGTTTCTGAAAAAGAAAGAGAGAGAAAAAAACTAGAGAGAGAAAGAGAGAGATTGATAATATCATATGATACTCTATCCTTTGAGAAAATCCAAAAATCCGAACCCTTTCTCGTTTGGTCACGACGATCTAAAGAATCTCTTCGATCCATTACAAAAACCTATTCACACTCAACTTCACTCACCACGATTCAATTCAATTCTTCATTTTCAATCAACGATAAGGTTTTCTTTCCCTTTTCCTTTTCCACTCCTTCTACATTTGGAATTTCTCTCTTTTCTTACCTTCATAATTGGATCTGCAATTTATTTTAGTATATTCTTAGGTTGATTAATTAAGGTTTTTCACTTTCATTGATTTCTATAAATCAATTGAATTAATTGAAGTTATTACACTCATTAGGCTCAGGTTTTGTTTGTTTTTATTTTGGGTAATTATTGTTGATATTATGTATTTACCGAGCTGATTCTGTTCAGTTTGATCATAATTGTTGTTGATTTGCAGGAATGGCGACTCAGGTCGAGCCTCCGAACGGGATAAGAGCGGAAGGGAAGCATTATTATTCCATGTGGCAAACTCTATTTGAGATTGACACTAAATATGTGCCGATTAAGCCGATTGGTCGAGGAGCGTATGGGATTGTGTGTTCTTCTGTTAATAGGGAGACGAATGAGAAAGTTGCGATCAAGAAGATACAGAACGCGTTTGAGAATCGTGTTGACGCGCTTAGGACTTTGCGGGAACTTAAACTTCTTCGACATCTTCATCATGAGAATGTTATTGCTTTGAAAGATATCATGATGCCGGTTAATAGGAGTAGTTTTAAGGATGTTTATCTTGTTTATGAACTCATGGACACCGATTTGCATCAGATTATTAAATCTTCTCAAACATTGTCTAATGATCACTGCCAGTATTTCCTCTTTCAGGTATGAATTATTGTAAGGATAACTTGGTATTCTTTTGTCAAATATGCCATTTTTTCTGTCTATGCAATGTGTGTTTATTATTCTGGAGTTAACATCCGGCTCATGTTTTTTGAGACCCTCTGTAGGTTAGTCACAGTTTAATAAGGGCAAAACAAGTAGAGGCCCTGGTTAATCACGTTTTAATATGACAAATATTTTAGAAGGCCCCATTTAATTATAGTTTAATTCTGAAAAATTTGAGGCCCTGGGCGCTTGCACGCACGCGCTCAATGACGGCCCTGGTTAACATTATACGAAACACACTTTTGAAGTTATAAATTATGTACAATCATTTGTGTTGCTTGTATGATTATTGTATTTACTAATAGAAACTTCTTTTGTTGCAGTTGCTTCGGGGTTTGAAATACCTGCACTCTGCTAACATCCTTCATCGCGACTTGAAACCTGGAAATCTTTTAATTAATGCAAATTGTGACCTGAAAATATGTGATTTTGGGTTAGCACGCACAAACTGCAGCAAGAACCAGTTCATGACGGAGTATGTTGTCACTCGGTGGTATAGAGCACCGGAACTCCTACTTTGCTGTGACAACTACGGGACATCTATTGATGTATGGTCAGTTGGATGCATCTTTGCCGAGCTCCTTGGACGAAAACCTATTTTCCCTGGTTCAGAGTGTCTCAACCAACTAAAGCTTATTATCAACATCCTTGGTAGTCAAAGGGAGGAGGATATCGAATTTATTGATAATCCAAAGGCAAAGAGGTACATCAAATCACTTCCGTATTCTCCTGGAACCCCGTTTTCCCGACTTTACCCAAATGCACACCCGCTGGCAATTGATCTACTAGCTAAGATGCTTGTTTTTGATCCCACAAAGAGGATTAGTGTTACGGAAGCACTTCAACACCCTTTCATGGCCTCTTTGTATGATCCTAATTGTGACCCTCCAGCCATCATTCCAATTGATCTTGACATTGATGAGGATCTCGGGGAAGAGATGATAAGAGAGTTGATGTGGAGGGAAATGGTTCATTACCATCCTGGATCTGCTATGGGAAATGCAGAGTTGTCGTCTTGATTTTATTCTCTTTCAGGGTTCTATTTTTATTATGTTCCCTTTTGTTTGTTCAAAGTTCTAATAGTGTCTAATATAATAGCTTGTTTTGAATAATTAGGCGGCTCGGTCATCGGTGAGCTCGATATATATTTTGTTTTCTCTTTGTTGAGAACAGAGAAAACAGCTATAAAATATGGTCATCTTGAAAAAACATGAAACACTGTTTGCTGATGATGCATAATAGTAGTTTTTAACTGCCATTTGAGACATTGAATTCGTCTTTTGAACTCTGTATTTTGTTTGCCTCGTTTGAGTTGTATATAATGTTTATTTCTTAAACTATTCTGTAAATTAAGCCCAATGTTTATCACAATACAAGCATCTTTATTTTCTCTTGGCTGAACTTATAATCTCTGTGCTTCAAATATTGTCTCATAAAACATGCATAGCTAACTTATATAAGCCCAATGTTTATCACAATACAAGCATCTTTATTTTCTCTTGGCTGAACTTATAATCTCTGTGCTTCAAATATTGTCTCATAAAACATGCATAGCTAACTTATATAAGCCCAATGTTTATCACAATACAAGCATCTTTATTTTCTCTTGGCTGAACTTATAATCTCTGTGCTTCAAATATTGTCTCATAAAACATGCATAGCTAACTTATATAAGCCCAATGTTTATCACAATACAAGCATCTTTATTTTCTCTTGGCTGAACTTATAATCTCTGTGCTTCAAATATTGTCTCATAAAACATGCATAGCTAACTTATATTCTTCTTCTGAAATTATGCACATCACTAAGTCTTTCACTGATTCAAATTCTTCTCATCTTTGACAATATCAATATGTTCTTCATCATGTAATGACTTAATGTCAAAGTTGCCAATCTATAGTAGAATTTTTTTAGTGGGGTTCTTGTGACGCGAAATTTCCCTCGACTGTACTTAGGATGTATTGTTGGATTGGATCTATTGCTAGATTAATTTGATTGTTTCAA
The DNA here is from genome assembly GCA_963966055.1 of Lathyrus aphaca. Classification (NCBI taxonomy): domain Eukaryota; kingdom Viridiplantae; phylum Streptophyta; class Magnoliopsida; order Fabales; family Fabaceae; genus Lathyrus; species Lathyrus aphaca. The sequence continues at coordinate 24,895,865 of OZ014524.1, read as the reverse complement.
TTCATTTTCCTAAATGTTTAAATACATTAAATTTATTTTTTAAATTGATAAATAATTCTTATTTTAAAATAAGTTTCGTGTCGGATACAAACCTAATATGATATAAGTCCAATTATCATTTATCATACACAAATCACCACATGTGCAATATAATGCGTTATTCTAATCATAATTCACTGTATCCCTTTTATTCACTCACTTACTTAAGTGTTTAATCATAATTCACTATATCCTTTTTATATTCACTCACTTACTTAGGCGTTGGAGTGTTAACCTTGCAAGTTCACCCTTGTGTCCCACATCAGAGATTTTCACAACCACATCTAAAATCCACCTCACCAATTCACCAATAATTTTGGTTCCATAACGGAATAATGACGGCACCTTATATGAGAATCAACTTTTGTTTTCTGCAACATAATATAATCTTTCAGATTCAATCAGATTTCTTCTGATTCATACCTCAATCGTTGCAACATTTATGCTAAGATGAAAGGTGCAACTTCTGATCTTGTTTCAAAAGTACATTGGAATCCTCAATTTAACGTGCTAATTGAGAAGCGAAAAAGCAATGAACCAATATTTCCAAGCATGATATGAAGTCGTGCGAAGGCCAAAGCAATGCTTCTGCTAATCATTACTACTAGCATAGTTAATCATTTTTCTGATGAATCCTCATTGATGACAGAAGTTTGTGAAATTTGATATTCCTCATAATCTTCATAGAGTTTAAGTTTGAGCAAGCAAGATCCAAAGTTGTGCGAAGGCCAAAGCCTCATAACATTCAATGATTCCTTTACTCGTACACGTGAACATACAAATCTACCAGTTTCTTTGGGAGAAAGGAGAAATAAGATAATCATGAACATTTGTTTCGTTGTGATTCCCAATAGAAGTTGTAGTGTTATATTTATTAAAGCTCTAACAAGGGCGGGAGCTTAGTAGCCCCCTAGAGAGGTCGCAACTATGTGTCACCAATGACTAGATTAGCAAATGTACTAGTCTCGTCGAAGTAATAAAATAATTCATCTCCACAGGTGTAATATCTCATATCCCCGTAAATATTCTATTCATTGTCAATTGAGACCAACTGAGTTCCTATAGGCTATATTTCTAATTCGTTAGGATAAATAGAGTAATTAGTGAGCTCAAATAAGCTTAATTCTTATTCAATTTAACTGGCGTTTATTAATTACAAAAAGAAAGGAACATTTTGGTAACATTAATAAACAGTCAATTGCTCTCTAAGTGAAATATATCTCTAAAGACATTTTTTTACTTGTCTTTTCTTACCAACCACCTTATCACTTGCTAGTAACAAAAAAAAGAAATAAAAAGAGAAGAGGATAAGAAGAGGAAAGAATAAAAAAACTTGAAAGAAGGAAGAAGAAGTATGAATTATCACATGTTATCTTGAAACTTTAATCATTTTAACTTACTAAGGTATTAGGTAGTATTTAGCCTTTGGGGGATATTTTAATGGAAATGGGGATTAAGGTTTGTGTGTTTTCTTTGATCATGAAGTTGTTTCTAATACATGATGTCTTTGTTGTTTACATGCTTTATCTGTCATTCCATGACTTTTAAATGTTATCTTGGTGTATCATGGTGTTTGGTGATGTTGTATGGTTCATTTCCTTCATTTGGTTAAATTTTCTCGTCAGCTGAGGTCTGCCATCCTCGTTAGGCAATAAAATAGTTCGCTAGGAGAGAAAATCAGTGGTTTGTGGCAATGAATTTTCTTCTATTCTCGCTAAGTCTTGCTAAGTGAGACAACTGATCTTGAGAAAATGTGACATTCTAATTTGTCTCGCCAGAATGATCAAGCCTATGAAATTTTCATTTCCTCATTTAGCAAGACCTAACGAGCTCTTGCCTAGCAAGCTCCCAGCGAGGCTCTGACGAGACAAGTTAGAATGTCTCATATGTGTAGTTATCGTCATTATCCTTGATGTCATATACTATAGTATTGAGCCTGATCTCTCTCTCTCTCTCTCTCTATATATATATATATATATATATATATATATATATATATATATATAAATATAAATATATAATGTTTAGGAGCATGACTGGAAAACGCAGAGGTCCCGGAAGGCCCAAAACTCATAATGAGGAATCAAAACCAACAATTGAAGATAATGGTACTCAGTGGCCACCTCAATTTCTACAGTTTATACAACATGTGTTGCAACAAACAAATGGGGGTTATCAATCACCATTTGTTCCATAGGTTGCTCTGGGTGGGAATTTTAAGCACTTTTTTCAGATGAATCCTCCTAAATTCCAAGGTAGCTTGGATCCCTTGAAGGCTCATGACTTGTTGTCTAATATGAAGATAGTGTTTCAGATTGTGCCTTGTAGTGAAGATAACAAAGTAACTTTTGATTCATATATGCTGAATAGTATTGCTGTTAGGTGGTCAGTTAGTGCCCTAACCCTTATGACTAATAAGGGAAATCTAAGTGGCTAGGAGCATTTTAAGAACACTTTCCTTGACAACTATTTTTCAAGTAGTTTGAGGACACAAAAGGAATTTTAATTTCAACAGCTTAAACAAGGTAACATGTCAGTGACAGAGTATGCTGAGAAGTTTGAGAACATGGATGTCTACTTCAGGAAGGCCGTGTATGCACCGAATGAAAAATAAAATGTGGATTAATTCATGTTTGGGTTAAGATGTGATATTGCTCAAAGTGTCTCTCAGAGATAGTTAACTACTTATAGTGAATTGTTGAGATAATGTTATGTTGCAGAGAATAGTTTGTAAAGGGTTCAAGAGGAAAGGGATCAAACTAGGTTCGGTTAGAAGGACCAAGTAATACCAAGTCATCAATATAGGCCTAAGACTCAATCTTTTAAGGGAAGGAAAAATCAAAATGCAAGATCCGCCCAACCTCTTTATTGTCATATGTGTAAGAAATTTCACTTTGGAAGATGTGTTAGAGGGTTATTTAAGTGTTTTATTTATCAGAGAGAGGGTCACATGGCTAGAGATTTCCCTTAGAGGAAGAATCAGGTGCAGGGGAAGAATACCCGTTGAGTTTATACGTTGAATGCTAAGAAGGCTAAGGGAAATAATGATTTAATTGCTAGTACATGTCACTCGAATAACCGTATTTGTTTTCTATTATTTAATTATGGGGTAACTCATTCCTTTATATCGAACCAATATGTGAAGTGTCTTGGACTAAGAACTTTTCCATTAAGTATTGTGATGGTGGTAACTACCACCACAAATGAAGTTTTAGAGACGCAGTGGAAGTGTGAAAACTATTTGTTATTGATGAATGGAAGGGTATTCCAGACTGATCTTATATGTTTACCGCTTAAGAAGATTGATGTAATATTGGGAATGTATTGACTTTCCGCTAACTCGGTGTATATTGGTTATGAAAAGTAAGCAATTTATATTCCAACCAAGAAATCTACTCCTAGTGAGGAATAACCATTCTCTTAGAAGGTAGGATTAACATGACCAATATTTTATTTTAACAAGAAAGGTATATTATCTTCATTCTCACCAAGGAATCGAGCCAGGTATTAAATGTTCCGCAAATCCCTATAGTCTGTAACTTTCTTGAAGTTTTCCTAGAGGACGCACTTCTCTTCCCCCCATAAAGAGAAATGGATTTCTTTATTGATCTTGTACTAGGAATTTCTCTTATCTTAGCCTCCCTATACCACATGTCACCAATGAAACTTAAAGATCTAATTAGAGGAGTTATTGCATAAAAAATTCATTCGTCCAAGTGTTTCACCGTATGGAGCCCCAATGTTAATGGAGAAGAAAGATTGTCGGATGTGTTTGTGAATTGATTCAGACAGTTGAATAAGGTTATCATTAAGAACAAGTATCCTTTTCACCAGCTATGTGACCTGCTAGATATCAATTGAAAGAATCTCGTGTGTTCTCTAAGATTGATTTGCAATCAGTGATAACGCGAAATTATATCGTATATTCGACTCGACTTACATGAATTTGCATGATGTTTTATTCGTTTTTCTGTCATTTATGTTTTATTACGCATGTATTTATTATGTTTTCAGGTAATCAGATTTAATCGAAGTATTTTGCAAAAGAAAGGAAAAAGAAGAATTAAAGTTGAAAAAGAAAAGAAAATATGAAGAAAATAGAAAGAAGAGAAAATGGAAGAAAGGAAAATGGAAGGAAGGAAAATAGAAATGATAGAAAAGAAAAGAAAAGGAAAGAAAATAAGAGAGGGGCCCACCACTATATAAAGTGGCGCAAGCCACATGTGTGAGTGGAGCCCACCACCTTTCTCATGTGGCACCCGCCACAATGAGAAGTGGCGCAAGCCTAGGTGGTGAGGTGGCCACTCCTCCCTTATTTTCCTCCTGGTCTCTCGTTCTCTTCCGTTTCCACCCACACGATCCGTTCTCACACACCTTTTTCGCTGCACAATTTCAGCAACCAACCACGTTTTCCAGCCTACGAAAAATATGGAAACCAATTTTCCCCATTCATTATAAATAGATGTACCTGTTACCATTAGTCAGATCCGAAAGTTATCAGAAAAATAGACACTTTTATAATTTAGTTCTTGTTCTTGTTCTTGTTCTGCATTTTATTTTATTATTTCGTTCTGCAAAATTTATTTCAAGCATCAAGTTTGTAATTGGATCAGTGTAATTGGAATTGAAGCTTGCCGGAATCATCCGACAAGATTTATTATTCAAGCATTTAATTCCAGGTTTTTATTTATATGCTTTTTGTTCCGTTTATTTTATTTCGATTAAGCATGTTTAGTTTAATTATTAATCGTAGTTTATGCATTCGTTTCCAAATTATGTCTTGCTAAATTATTTATATCGGTATGTAGCAAAATTAATCGGAAGAGATTAAATAATAATCGGTGTTTTTACAAAGTATTGTTTAGGTTGAGGTTTCTTATTTTAAACTAAAACCGATCTTTGTTACAAGAGTAAAAAGAACAACTAAGGTTAATTTCAAGATAAACGAGAGTTTGAGAATTTAATCAGATAGCTGAAATTAGGCAGTAATTCTAAATACAGTGAAAGCGCTTTGGAATTAATTAGGAATTATTTATTTTCAAAAAGTAATTTTAAATGCAAAATGATACAGCGAGAGCGCTCATTCTGATTTATTAGTATAATCTGAATCAATAAACACGAGAGTGTGAGACGAGGTCTTTTAAATGAATATTTTCTATTGAATACTATTTTGAACCATAAATATCCACCGAGAACCTATTAAACCCTGAAGATCAATTGAGCTGCATACTGATATTCTCTCCTTGATTATTTCAATTAAAATTATAGTTTATTTAGATTTAAATTTAATAGCTATAAACTTAAAATTCGATTCGTCTTAGCTAAACATAATAACAACCAGATAACATTAGTTTGATTATCTTGTCCATGTAGGTTCGATATCTTTTAAAACTACGCGATAGACTGTGCACTTGTAGTTAGTACCCGATAGACTCTTAAAATCGCGATCAAGTTTTTGGCGCCGTTGTCGGGGACAAGATTTTGTCAATAGTGCAATTCCTTTGTTGTGCAGTATAAACTAAGGCAAAAACCAAACCTGTCGATTGTATGCCAAGTACTCGCTCACGAAGCGAAGACCTAGAGCTGTCGATCGACGAAGTCGAGCATTTCCTTAGATTGAGACGCCGAATATGCGAATTTCGTATCAGGTACGATCTACCTGACCCAGACATTCCTTTCTCAGAACCTACTCCAGAACCTGTTCCAGAACCAACCATGGCCGAAGAAGGACCACAAAATCGTCCACTTAAGTATTACGCTACCCCATCTAAAAAAGAGTCGCATAATAGTATTACTGCTCCACCTATCAACCGAAACGATTTCGAGTTGAAACCTTCATTGTTATCAATCGTACAACAACATCAATTTTCCGGAAATCCCACGGAGGATCCGAATGAACATCTGACCAAATTTGTGCAGTATGCAGATACTGTGAAAGCTAATTGTGTAACCCAGGACGCGATAAGATTACGTTTATTCCCTTTCTATCTAAGAGACAAAGTTTGGGCTTGGTTACAATCCTTGCCATCAAATTTTGTCACTACATGGGAGGAATTAAAGAACATTTTCTTAGCAAGATATTTTCCACCGAGCAAAACCGCAATGCTAAGATCCCAAATTAATGGATTTAAACAGAAGGATATTGAATCTCTCTACGAAGCGTGGGAGAGATACAAGGATTTAATGCGACTTTGTCCACATCACGACCTCGAAGACTAGGTGATAATCCACACCTTTTATAATGGACTTCTCTATAACATCAGGCTAACAATAGACGCTGCCGCAGGTGGTGCACTCATGGACAAACCTTATGAAGATACCTATAAACGCATAGAAAACATGGCCCAAAACCATTGCCAATGGGGAGGTGAGAGAAATCAAGTAGAAAAATCCCAAACTAAAGGAGGAATGTACGAGATTAATAGCCTAAACCAATTCCATGCTAAGGTTGATGCCCTTACTTAAAAGTTAGATAACTTGACCATAACACCCCAAGCCACCATGGCTACTGTAACTCTAAATTGTGAGTTATGTGAAAACACTGGTCACATTACCCCTGAATGTCAACTATTGGCAGGAATGCCAATAGACCAAGTGAATTATGCTCAAGGTAATCCTTACTCTAACACATATAACCCAGGCTGGAAAAATCATCCTAACGTTTCTTATAATAACAACAATAATGCTTTGTATGCACCTAATCAAGGCCCAGTTGTACCACCAGGATATAAAAAACCTGCCATAGCTGCTCCCAATGCTCCTAGGAAGTCCAATCTCAGATTAATGATGGAAAACTTTATAGATGCCCAAACCCAAACCAATAAAGAATTCCTGAACCAAAACGTACACACTAGTGAGCAAATTAAGCAGTTAGCCAATAAAGTAGACGCTTTAGCTACACATAATAAAATGTTAGAAACACAAATTTCACAAGTAGATCAACAACAAGCACATACTGATGCTCCTGTAGGCACATTTCCTGGACATCCACAACCTAATCCTAAGGGACATGCAAACACTGTTATATTAAGAAATGGAAAAGAAGTAGAATGACCAATAGATCCTAGAACCCAAACCCAGACCATGTATCAAAAAACGACTGAAGAGACTGAGAAGGAAAAAGATGATAATGACCAAGAGGCTGTAGAGAAAGAAAAACCTTATATGCCTCCACCCCATATAAACCACCAATTCCATATCCTCAAAGATTTACGAATTCCAAAACCTCGGGGCAATTTAAGAAATTTGTGGAACTTCTTAAACAATTGAATATCACAATTCCTTTTACATAAGCCATAACCCAAATGCCCTCTTATGCTAAATTCCTTAAAAAGATCCTATCTAATAAGAAAACGATTGAGGAAAATGAAACAGTTACACTTACTGCTAAGTGTAGCGCAATAATCCAAAACAACATGCCTCCTAAGCTGAAGACCTAGGTAGTTTCTCCATACCATGTGTCATAGGAAAATTCGTCATAGACAAAGCTTTATGTGACTTAGGAGCTAGAATTAGTGTTATTCCTTTGTCCATATGCGAAAGGCTAGATATAGGAGACCTAAGACCGACTAAAATGTCTGTTCAATTAGCCGATCGATCTGTCAAATACCCTGTAGGTATTTTAGAAAATGTTCCAGTACGCATAGGCCAATTCTATATTCCCACCGATTTCACAATAATGGACATTAAGAAGATGCCACTACTCCTATTATATTAGGAAGACCTTTCTTAGCTATTGTCGGAGCTATAATATATGTTAAGAAAGGAAGGCTAACATTCGAAGTCAGAGAAGAAAAAGTCGAGTTTATCTTAACACAATTCTTACAAGCACCAGCTATGGATGATACTTGTTATCTTCTAGATGTAATTGATGAATGTATAAGAGAAATAGAAATGGAACCGACAACATACTCTAATATAATAAAAATCCATATTCCACCGATCTTCGAAGATGATAACTGGCGTGAACCATATCAAGATGATAGTCTAAGCGAATGCTTAGCACTTACGCCTGATCATATGCATTTCTCTAAGAAACCAACCATAGAACTTAAGGTCTTACCTAAAAATATGAGATATGAATTCCTAGACAAAGAACTCAAAAGACCAGTGATAGTTAACGCAAACTTAGGAAAACCCGAAACTGAAAAACTATTGGATATCTTAAGAAAATACCCAATTGTGTTATGCTATAACATCGCTGACCTTAAAGGAATCATTCCTTCAATATGTATGTATCGTATTATGTTTAAGGAAGACTGTAAGTCCTCTAGATAACATCAAAGAAAGATAAATCTGATTCTGAGCAATGTAGTTAGGGATGAAGTGAAGAAGTTATTAGATGCTGGAATCATATATCGAATATCCGACAGTCAATGGGTTATCCCAGTACATGTCGTACCTAAGAAAGGAGGAGTTACAGTTATTAAGAATGCAAAAGGTGAGTCTATAACCCAAAGAATGGTAACCGGAAGTAGAATGCGCATTGACTACAAAAAGTTAAACAAAGCTACCAGAAAAGATCATTTCTCTTTACCTTTTATAGATCAAATGTTAGAAAGACTAGCCAAACACTCTTATTTCTGCTATCTAGACGGTTATTCGGGATTCTTCCAAATTCTTATTCATCCCGATGACCAAGAAAAGACTACCTTCACATGCCCATACAGAACATTTGCCTACCGACGAATTCCATTTGGACTATGTAATGCTCCAGCAACCTTCCAACGATGTATGATGTCGATTTTTGCTGACTTCATAGATGACATCATGGAAGTGTTCATAGATGAATTTTCAGTTTGTGGGCAAAGCTTCGAAGTATGTTTATCTAACCTAGAAATGGTACTCGAAAGATGCGCAAAAGTGAATTTAGTACTTAACTGGGAAAAATGCCATTTCATGGTTAAACAGGGAATCGTGCTAGGACATGTGATATCAGACAAGGGGATTGAAGTAGATAAAGCCAAAATTGAGATTATAAAGGATCTTCAACCTCCAAAGACCTTAAGAGAAATACGAAGCTTTTTAGGACACATCGGTTTCTACCGACGATTTATTAAGGATTTCTCAAAAATCACAAAACCTTTAACCGGTCTATTATTGAAAGATGTTGAATTCATCTTCGATGAAAATTGCCTAAAAGCGTTTGAAAAACTTAAAACAGCTCTTATCACTGCACCTATTATGCAACCTTTTGAATGGAGATTACCATTCGAAATAATGTGTGATGCGAGTGACTATGTCGTAGGTGCAGTCCTAGCACAAAGGAAAGATAAGAAACTTCATGCAATCTATTATGCTAGTAGAACACTAGATCTTGCCCAAATGAATTACGCTACCATAAAAAAAGAACTTTTAGCCATCATGTTCGCTCTCGATAAATTTCGTTCTTACCTAGTAGGAGCAAAAATAATTATTTATACCGACCACGCCGCTATTAGATATCTATTGACCAAAAAGGATGCCAAACCGAGATTTTTAAGGTGGATCCTACTTTTACAAGAGTTCGACTTAGAAATCAAAGATAAGAAAGGAACCGAAAACATAGTTGCAGACCACTTATCTCGAATAGAAGGTATTAAACCAGATAAAGTGCCCATCAATGATGACTTCACCTATGAAAGTCTAATAGCTCAAGTAGAAACTGGAATTTCCTGATTAACTCTAAGCGAACCAAACACAGAAGAAAAGGTGGAAGCGATGCAAACACATCAAATCCTGCCTTGGTATGCTGATTTTGTCAACTACCTAGCAGCTGGAGTGCTTCCACCAGATCTAACTTATCAGCAAAAGAAGAAGTTCTTTCATGATTTGAAAATTTATTATTGGGATGAACCTCTGCTCTTTAAGAGAGGAGCCGATGAAATTTTTCGTCGATGTGTCCCTGAAGAAGAAATAGAGAATATAACCACCCATTGCCACGCTTCTCCATATGGTGGACATGCTAGCACATCTAAGACATGCGCTAAGATCTAACAATCTGGCCTTTACTATCCTAACCTTTGGAAGGATGTTCACATCGCAATCTTAAACTGCGACCGATGCCAACGCACAAGTAACATTTCTAGACGCGATGAGATGCTCCGGAAAGGTATTCTCGAAGTAGAATTTTTTGATGTGTGGGGTATAGATTTCATGGGACCATTCCTATCTTCTTTTGGCAATAAGGACATACTCGTAGCTGTCGATTACGTTTCCAAATGGATCGAAGTTGTAGCTTCTCCAAATAATGAGACACGAGTCGTTGTTAAACTTTTCAAGAACATAATCTTTCCCTGATTTGGTGTGCCACGACTAGTCATAAGTGACGGAGGCTCCCATTTTATTTCTAAAATATTCGACAAATTGTTATTAAAATTTGGAGTCAAACATCGTGTTGCAACACCATATCACCCACAAACTAGTGGGCAGGTTGAGGTCTCAAATAGAGAAATAAAGCAAATCCTAGAAAAGACTGTTGCAATATCTAGGAAAGATTGGTCTTCTAAATTACACGAAGCTTTGTGAGCATATAAGACTACCTAAAACCCCCCGATAGGAACCACACCATTTAAACTAGTTTACGGTAATTCGTTTCATTTGCATGTCGAATTAGAGCATAAAGCTTATTGGGCCATTAAGACCCTAAATTTAGATCATACTGCGGTAGGAGAAAAAAAGAATCCTAGATATTCATGAGTTAGAAGAACTTAGATTAGATGCATATGAGAATGCTAGGATATACAAAGAAAGAACTAAAAAATGACATGATAAACGTATCTCATGGAAAGAGTTTAACAAAGGAGATGTAGTACTTTTATTTAATTCACGCCTTAAACTATTCCTGGGTAAATTAAGATCTCGATGGTCAGGACCTTTTATAATAACTAAAGTTTTTCCGAGTGGCACCGTAGAGATAAATAATAAATCTAATCATCCTTTTATAGTAAACGAACAATGTCTAAAGCATTACCATTATGTAGATAATGGAGAATATGTATCTAAACTTAAGCTATAAGAGCTGCCTATCAAACTAGAAAGCTGACGTTGAATTAGAACTTTGTCAGGCTTAAGACGTTAAAAACAACGCTTAGTGGGAGGAAACCCACATTTTCATTTTATTTTGCACTTTAATTATTTTATTTTATTTTATCTTGTTATCTTTTACTCCTAATTATCTCTCTTTCATCTCCATTCTTACTATCACAAAATTCCTTATTTATTACTAACTTCTTATTTATGTCTACTTACTTACAGGCTAACTTAGTGTAGTTTAGCACTAATTCTCACGATGCAAGTAGACTACATGGATATTAATTTCAGAGGCATATCCCAGAGAAGGAAATTCGAGGCTTTATCCAGGAAGGATATGGCACTAACTATTTACCCTGGTGATTTCACTATGACTACACTAGGTATCCGAGACAATGATTTATACCTATTTAGCCAGCTGGAATGGGAGAGAACTGAAATGAAGAGACGATTCACTTATTTTCCTAAGCTCACCCTTGAGTTCCTTAGCTCTATAGTTTACCTACCTGACCACGGATTCAGATCAAGTAGAGGTTTGATTTCTTTTAGAATGTTCGGTAATGACTATAGTTATAATCATGGAGAATTAGCTGACCTTTTGGGATTTCCTAGTGGCCCACTTGTTTTTACTGTCACCCAGGAAGAACTCTTTATGGACCTAGAACTGAATCTTTTCTGGGGTAGCATCACTGGAAATGATGACCCTGATCCTGACCAGATGTTCTCTGAGAACATCCATAACCCAACTATCAGATATTTCCATAAGATCCTAGCCCATATCCTATTTGGAAAAGAGGAAAATAACACCACAGTGTCCCAAGATGAGCTTTTCATATTATTATGTGCCTCGCAAGGCCGTCCTGTTAATGGTGCTACCTTTATGGTAGCTAACTTTATTCACATTGCACAGGACACCCGTGCACCTCAACTGCTGATTTTAAGTGTGGGGGAAGAATGAGTTAATTAGGAGTTACTTATTTATTTTCCAGCTTTTCAGTAGAGATTTTATTATTTCATTGCACTTTACATTTACCATCATTTACGATTTTTTCCGTTCCGAATATTTATTTCGGTTTTGAATTTTAGTCAGTTTAATTTAATTATGTTTTGCAGTTAGATTTAATTTTGGTTACAGTTAAAAAATTTATCTGCTATAAACACCATCTGCTATGCTATTGATACTGATATTGATATACTGAGATACTGCAACTTTCTGCTAAAAAAATTAATTAATGCAAGTAACTGATACTTAGATTATTTAACTAAGTTACTGCATTTCATCTCATCCAACTGCTATATTTACAATTAATGATCTGCAAATTTATATCAGTAGCACTTATTATTTTTGACTAATTAGTATTGGATTGATGTAGCAGGCAGGAGTAAAAAGCAAACACGATATATGAATTTAATTCGTTTGGTTGAGTTACATAACATTTATTGAATTGAAGCATATAAAAGTTGAAATAGTAACATAAGATAAAATGCAAAAGAAAAATTTATGAGAGGGTGGGGCACACACCAATGTGGCACCTGCCACCCCCACATAACAATGTGGCTTACGCCACTTTTGATAGTGGCACTCACCACCTTGCTTCATCTAAAATGGTACCCACCACTTCATTATGTGGCATGCATGCATGAATACTAACCATTCACTCTTACACTTTTCCATGCATGCACCACACTTGCCATGCACCTACTTCTTACCACATGCATTATGTGGCATGCATGCATGCATACTAACCATGCACTCTTACACTTTGCCATGCATGTACCACACTTTTCATGCACCTACTTCTTACCACATGCATGTGATGCACTTGTCACCATGAATCCTACAATAAATTTTTAACTTTGACCCAATTAATTTTTACGATCACCAAAATAAACCTCTATTATCTATAAATACCTCTACAAACTACATTATTTCACACACTCATATCTTCTCCTTCTCTACTAAATTAAATTTTTTCAAGTTTTATTTGTTTCAATAGAAAGCAAATTTTTCTTAGAGAAAATGCAGGGAGCTCAAATTTTGTTTAGAGATCAGGATCAAGCCGAACTATGCAGAAGTCTCATGGAGAGAGATATCAAATCCACCAGGTATGGCGATTCCGCTTGTTTAGAAATACTAGGGCTGGCAGATAGTGTAGAATTTTTGCTGGAACGCACAAATTTGAAAATTTTATTATCCGGTAAAGATCCTACCCATGTTCAGCTCACTGTAGAATTTCTCAGTTCCATGATACTTGATCTAAAAAAGGAAAGGGTAAAATTTCGAATGTTCAATAATGAATACTGTTATAAATTTGATGAACTTGCGAAATTAATGAAACTCCCCTACGGAGACGATAGTAATGTGTTCTATTATGTACCGAGTGGAGCCGATTGGGTGAATACTTATAAGTGCACCTAGAGGGAAATAACGAGATTAGATACAACATCTTGTGAAGGAAACAAGGCGTCGCTGATTCAGAACCCGACCATACGGTATTTTCGCCAACTGATAGCCCAAACCATTTTTGGTCGGGCAAACTCAAACAAGGTAAATTCAAAAGAACTACTTTACCTTATTACTGCCTCGTCTCCTAGAAAAATTAATCATGTTCCATTTATGTTGCACCATATGAAAACAATTGTTAATTCAAACAAAGGAGGTCCTATAATTTTTGGTGGTCTTATAACCATAATAGCCTGAGCTCTCAAGCTCGAAGTTGAACTTGCGACCATCCAGCATTTACCATCAAGTACTATCAACCTAAAAATGATTGAGCGTATGAATTTAGTAAAAAGAAGAAATGATGGTATATTTGAATTAATTATTGATAATTTTTTTTTCCTAATTTTATTCTTCCAAATTCGCGCACAATTTTTCTTGTTGATGGAAATTTTTGTTACACTCCTAACCCAGGCCCCACGCACATCCCTGGTAATGTTGCTGCTGGCGGGACCGATGATGACACCGAAACACACACCGCACCACCATCTTCTGTTTTTGTTGCAGGTTCCTCATCAAGGACTAGACCAAGGAGAAGGGAGGAGAAGTCATCTGAGACTCTTGATAGCATATATGCTGCAGTGATGCAACAAAATGAAGGAAATGTTGTACGGGACCACAGATTTCAAAGAGTAGAAGAACAACAAGCCCAGATAATGCTGCAGCAGAACCAGATGTACACACAGCAAAACGAAATGTTGTGCATCCTCGAGAACATGCAACAAGGCCAAAATGACATGTTTGCACTCATCCATGGGATGTCCAGTGTGTCATTCCAAGAGCAAAACGCAGATCCGGGTATTTAAGACCCACAACCAGGAAATGTCCGATGGTCTCGAATGCGAGGGAGAGGTCGTCAGTAGTGCGACATTCCAGGTACTTAAGTGATTATGGAATTAATCTTAAAACTGTCTCGAATAAGTGCGATAACAATAACACCATATACTCACTAATAATCTGATACTTCACTCTCGAAAGGAACACATTGATGTTATGTACAATTTTATTAGGGATTATGTAGAAAAGAGAATTGGATGATTGAGTTTGAATTTTCCTCTAATCAATTGGAAAACATTTTTACTAACCCTCTTCCTAAAGAAAATGTCTTTTTCATAAGAACTGAGTTAGGAATTATGAATCAATCATGCATCAAATAATATTATATGAGCTTATTCTTTTTATTCTTCCTCCCCTTCTCAATATAAAATATGTGTTCTATGTGTTGTTTACTTTTCTATTTTTTTTCTTCTTCTTCTTCAACTTTTCTTACTTTTTGATAATCACAAAGAGGAAGAAGTATACTCTTAGGGGAATGATGTTACCATTTGTGGTTTTGAAGATGAAAAAAACCAAATCTAAAATAATCATGAGCATCATCAATGTATAAAAAATAGAAGTTATAAAAAAACTAAGCAAAGAAGATTCCATTATTGAAAGTCAACATAGTCAAATGCAAAAATCAATATTGAAAGGAGCTAAAGTTGTGAAAGCTAGTCTGATTTATCTCATCTCTTTTTATATTTGTGCAATTTATCTTCCGCACGTAACTCTATATTATCTTATTAATTAAAATTGACAAACCTTAAAATCAATATTTTGTGAATTAAAAAAAGTCAAATAACACAATTTACTTCATATTCTATTTAAACTTACTTGTTCAACATCCAACGCGACGGTGAATGTCTCTGATGGACGGCGTTGTGGTGTATCTATAAGATTAGTACTCCAACATCCAAGTCAGTGAAATCATAGAGAACGAACATGCAAATATGTAATGAGTTGTAGCTTGGTGTGATGAAGAGTCAAACCTATATATGAATGGTTGTTAGAGTTGCCCTAGTTAATTCAACACCTTGTGCGAGGATTGTTGGATGGATTCCAACAGTTGAGATGAACACGAGACTTGACTTTGGTTCCGGATCTTCCAGCAAGAGTACACATATTCGTCAATCTAATTAGACAAAACTTTGGATTGGACCTTCATATTAGATCAATTTTACTCGACTGTTTGGCCTCCAAAACAAATCTTATTGTATGTAACTAAACAAATAAATAAAAAACCATATTTCTTCATATTGTTGCTCTATATCCATGTAGTCTCCTAAGAAATTATAGAGTATATTAATAATGATCTATCATAATTTATAGCTATGCAATCAAGTTCATTAGTATTGAGAGTAAGAGTATCCAAGTGGAAAACTCTAAATTCCACTTATATCAAATATCAGGACCGATAATAATTTAGAAAGAGAGTCAACACTCATTTTAAAATCTGACTTTATGAGAATGAGTTAGATTCAATATAGACCTAAGAAGGAGTGATGGGTAGGCATTAAACATATATGATACTTCAATAAAGCCTTACTGTGTACTTACTGTGTAAATGGAAGTGGAGAATGCTAAATGAAGAAAACGCAATACGTAAAGACATCCTTGTGGCCATATATGGTGAATTACAACAAAGTGTGATGTTGAGAATTGACTAAAAAAACACAAAGAAACCTTTGCATGGTGGAAGAACATATTCATTCAACTAGTGTGCACAAACTTCACAATGCTAACTGCTTTGCAGGTCATATTAACTTCACAATTAGGTCATATTTACTTTTATCAAATTTTAATTGAATTGTGTAATTGGATACCGGAACTCTAATTAATAATTGTTGCTTATAAAATATTTAAACGTAATTTTTTAAAAAAGTGGAAGCGAAAAAAGAAGAATTCATTACTTTTTATTTATTTATAACAATAGCCTAATATTTTTTAGACAAGCATTTGTATGATATTAGAATATGTTTTATCCTAAAAGTAACCTGACCTATTTTTTTCTTCCTGAGTTTATTTCCTGTCCACTCATGCTTTTGCCATTGCAGTTTATACTTTTTTTTAGATAGAGTGTAGTATGGGAAATTGGGAATTGATTCTTTGGAGTGAAAGTGTCGGGAGTTCGTTCATCTACTCTATTTAATTCATTTTTAATATTTTAAATTAATGTGTTGTATAAAAACTAATGACTCGGATTTTATTGGAAAAAATTATCAGTGTTTTAAAAATCGGACCGAATCGATTGGTCGGATCGGTCGAACCGAAAATCGGTTAGATAATCGGTCTGTTTTAATGTTGGATTGTTTATGTCATTGAACCAGTGCGAACCAGTAAAAATCAATTTAAATCGAAAAAATCAGAAAATTGGCGATTTTTATAAATCGGCGGTTTAATTGCATTTTTTTAATTATTTTAATTAAAAAATAAAATAAATAATGAAATAAATAAAAAAAAAATTATAATATAAAATGAAATAAAAAATAAATAAAAATAAAATAAAATAAAATATAATAATGATATCATTGACGAGAAAATTGTTGCGGATGCGGTTGATTTTACTATAAATTATTTTAATATTAAAGAAGGAGATCCTAACATTGAAACAATTTTCTCTCTTTTAAACTAAATTTGACACACATTTTAGTTATTTTGTTATAAGCTATTTAATTAAATTATATTACAATTAGAATTTGTTTGCAATTAGACTTTGAAATTTTATACTATTTTGTTATGTGTGATACATTTATTTAAAATTTGAATTTAGATTATGAACTTGTGAATTTATGTATATTTTAAAAAAAATTAAGTGTTATTTATATTTTGTAGAGTCTGAATCATCCGGTTCGACCAGTCTTATATTTATATAATTTTTTTTTATAAAGATCGGTCTATTTAACCGAGTTATCCGATTTAATCTGGTTTGATCATGCGGTTCGACCAGTAACCTAATTATTCAATCAATAAACCAGTGACCCAGTACCTTCATTGGGTTTATGATCGATCCGATTTTTAAAACACTGCTAACGAGTACTCTAGACCACCGTTTAAGAAATTAAAATTAAAATTGTAAGTTAAGTAAGAGTATTATTTAAAAGATTTAAAATATATGTTTTTATAATACACTAAAAACAAAAATAATTAATTTTTTATTGTGTATATTGAATAAACTGGAAAATATTTTTCTTAAATTTATTTTGAATTGTATATATTATTTACAATAATATATTAATGTGAGAAAGTATAAAAGAAATTTTATTATTAAAGTATAAACTACTTTATTCATCCAATTGAATATATTATTCAAATTGTGGACTATCCTATTTATGTTATTGACCTTTTTTTAGCTGATTTAATTAGTTGATAATTTTTATTTTTTCATTAAAAAATATAGAAGTAACATTTTAATATCTTATACTTCGTAGATAGATAACATTCACAGAATGAGTATTTTTTAAAAGTAAATCCATTTATTAAAAAACATATCATTCATTTTTTTATTTTGTTGATAGAAAACCAATTAACAAAATAAAAAAAGAAGATATTTTATAAGATATTATTGTATTAATCCTGTGCAATAAATTAAGTCATTTAGAAAAAGTATATAAATATAATAAATTTGATATCTGATATCTAGGCATGAAAATAGATTAGGCCAATTAATTACCATGGATCAAGGTCATACCAGGTTTTTTAGTTAGAAAAGACTTGGATTTTTATATAAACTACTTAATTAAATAGATTAGACTGCAGGTTATAGACAAAGTCTTATAAATCTATCATGTCGGTCTATTTATTAAATATGAATGAATTTATTATTTTTATAAGGTGTTTTATTATTTATATTAAAATACAAGATTAAAATTTAGTTATATTTAAGAATTTTTGAAAATAATTTAAAATAAATCTTATGAATAATATTATAAGGTGTTTTCATAAGTTCTTTCAAACAAATCATCTCAAAAAATTTATGTTACTAGATAAACTCAGATAAATCAATAAAAAAATATTTAAATTCATTATACTTTTGATTCTTTAGTCTATTTAAATATTTCTTAAATTTTTTATTTACACGTATTTAAATTATATGAATTTTTTATGAAGGTTACTAGGTCAATCATGTATTCAAAAAGACCAGATTTAGACAAATACATAACTCTTTGATAAACTACACATCAAATTTAGATTTAAATCTTTTTAAGTAAAGTCTAACTCAACCGATTCTATTTTCATCTTGCTGATATCTACTTATCAACTTTTTGTAATAACTCCTAAAAAAATTCTAATTAAATTGATTAAGATTCTGTTTTTATAAAAACAAATTTATTTCCAAAAAGATAAACACAAGAAATTTGAAAAAATTAAATGAATAAAAAGTTATTGATGATAAGACATAATTGCAAAATTCATTTTCAAATTGAAGTCTCTCTCTACATTTTTTAAGTTGTACAAATAGATAAAGAACCCCACTGAAAAATTACAATAAAAAAAGTAAGAAATATTCGCAAACCTCGGAGGAGATTCCGAAGCTTTTTCGCTTTTGCCCTCATTTTCTATACCTAAAATTGTTTTCACTGTTTTTCTATTTCTCTTTATCATCTGTCACCGTCACTCCCTTCTATAAATTCACACCATCTTACCTATCAAACTTCCCCTTCTCTTCCTTCTTCCTCTCCTTCCTCTTCACCCCTAAGAAGAAGTTAGTTCTTAGATTTTGTTTTGAGATTTTCAAAATCCAATCCAATAATCCTACTTAATATATTTTGCTGTGTGTGCAGGAATCAATCTTGATGCTTCTTATTGAAAGTTTTTGACATTCATGTCTCATGTTCTCAGTGAAGTTCTTCTTTCTGGATTCATCATAAATTCCTCTTTCAGACGCAGAACTCACTTAGTTCAATCTTTCTCCGTTGTTTTCCTCTATTGGTTCTACGTTTTCTCCATTCACACTTTCAATTCATATAGTATCATGTAAATCATCTTATTAATTAGTTCATTTTTGCAATAACATCTTAATTAGGGTTTTCGAGTTTTTTTGTTATTGTTGTTGTAACTGTAATAGTGTACCATGGCTTCCTCCGGCGGAAATAACTCGTATGCATCAACGAGGAGTTCTGGATCTGAGAAGAATTTGAACAATTTGATGGATCAGAGAAAGAACAAGAGGAAACAATCGAATCGAGAATCGGCCAAGAGATCTCGGATGAGGAAGCAGAAGCATGTTGATGATATGGTGAATAAGGTATCTGAGCTCACAAAAGACAACAATGAAATTGTGAATAAGATAAATATCACAACACAGCATTATTTGAATGTTGAGGCAGAAAATTCAATTTTGAGGGCCCAAATTGGTGAGCTTAGTCAAAGGTTTCAATCATTGAATAACATCATTGAACTCATCAACACAAACAACACTAGTAATGGCAATGGGTGCTATGATATTACAAGGGATTGTTATGAAACAAGTGCACAAAACATGATGAATTTGATCATGTATAATAATAACCAGCCCATTACAACTTCTGCAGATGTTTTTAAGTGGTGATGAGTGATGATGATGGGAGAATAATATAATAAAATAAAAAGGGTGGAATTGGAATCATTTGGGTTGAGTGAAAGGGTAGAAAATAAGAAATAATGATGGTAGTAGTGTGTGATTAGGGGAAGGTAATGCTTGGTGAAAAATGGTGAAATACACTACTCAATGAAAATGACTTAGTGGTTGGTACTATGTCACTAATCACTACTTCTACTTTGTCCATTACCATGAGGGGATATTTTGGTGACTGTAATTTATATATATTTCTGTATGTTGTTTTTTATTATGATATTTTGCTTAGGGTAAAATTGTCCTTTTTTATGGAAAATATTCTTCTTCTTTTTTGGTGTCACATCACATCTAAATATTATTATTTGGATTTTCATTATATAAAAATATTGTTTATATTTATTGAATGTTTAATGTATATGGTATCTTTCTAATGGTTTATATAAATTAGATATATTAATTATTTAAAAAATTAATATTTTTTATAAGAGGGGTTATTTATTTATTTTAGAGAATAATTTTTAATTTATTATAAATTTATTTATTTATAATAGAAATAATGAAATAACGATGATAATGAATTGTTGAGATTTAATATTGTCTATATTTTCACTTTTTCTTACGTATAAATATTTGGCTAAATATCATTTTTTATCCTTTAATTTTATCCTAGGGTTTATTTTGGTTCTTTAACTTTAATAAGTGTAATATTGATCCTTTAACTTTTCAAAACGTTTCATATTAGTCCCTTTTGTCTTATAACGACGGTAAAATTCAAAAATCGGTCGCTAAATTCGTCGCTAATAAGACAAAATGACTAATATGGAACGTTTGAAGAGTTAAAGGACCAATATAATACTTTTTAAAGTTAAAGGACTGAACTTTAAGGTAAAGTTAAAGGATAAAAAAAAGTATTTAGCTTAAATATTTTCTTTTTTATAATAGAGACGAGATTTTATTCAATAAATTTGAAAAATAAATATTTTTTAAATAGAAATTAAAGTTTTTTAAAAAATTTAAAATTTCTATAACACCTAAGCAATATTCCTTTTAATTTTTTTAATTATTTATTATTTAAAAGTTTAATATATTTTTTTATTCCATACATTAATTTTGGGGTTCATTTCGCTCCTTTAACTTAAAATGTTTATATTGATTCCTTACCTTTTTAAATTATTATTGATCATTTTTGTCTAACTAGTGACAAATAAATTCAAAAATTTATCATTAAATTATTGATTTATCAAATAAAAATGATTAATATAATACATTAAAAAAATTAAGAGCTCAATATATTTTTTTAATTAAAAAAAGAAAATTAACTTCTAATTTAGCGTACAATATGATTAGACCTTATTTAAAGCAAAGAGTTACAATATGATTTATTAAGTTATTATTCATCCATTCTTCTAATTTATAATTTATAATATATCTTTTTAATCTCTTAAATAATGTTCAATTTATCATTTTAATCTCTTAATTAGTGCTCCTGTGACACGTTAGAATTTCCCAATAATTTATCAAATATATTTTCTATATAAAAGAGAGTTAATTAGATTGATTCAATCTATCTCTTTTCATCTAATATATTTTAAAATTTCAATATCATTTTTTATTTTTTATTTTAATTTTAATATATTACTTTTATAATAAAAAGATATTATTATTTATACAATTTTCAAAATTAAAAAAAATAATAATGTTTTAAGATTTTATAATAAATTATTAAATAATGGATTGAGTATACATGCATTAAAAAGAAATTAATAGTTGAGTATTATTTTTAATATATAAATTGACTTAGAATTTTTAAATAAATTTTGTAAACTTTTAATAGAATAATAAAGCCTTGTTATATGTTAATTATAAAGTTCTTTAAACATTAAACGAATATGGTTGTTCATTCTCTTATTAGGATGGTCAACTCATGGCCAAGACATAATTCGTTTAATTTGATTCATCCTTGTATTAAACATATTTTGATTAATTAAATGCATTAAGTTTGTTTTGATACAAAAATTATTCACTTTAAAAAAGACATACATTTTACATAAAGGAAAGAAGACAAATTAATTAATTTCGAAAACAATATTTTCCATATGCAAGACAATGACTACATAAATTGCTTCTTTAAGAACCAAAACTTCAGTTTTAATCACGAACAGAGTTCTGAGATCCCAAGCCATACCTGCAGAAATAAAATTCCCTAGGTGATCACGCACACACAAACCCATATTAGAAGTGCCACAATGATTGTTAAATGTTGCATCCATATTACATTTCAACCATCCTTCCATCGGAAGATTCCAAGTAGTAGAATATTGGTGGTCATTTACATGATCAAGAATTTTTTTGGCCATAAACCATTCTCACCACTTATGAAAAGCTAATCAACCAAGTTTATGAGTTCCTCGTGTTCATTGTGCCAAATGAGGTTATTTCTATCTTCCAAATTTCACCTAACACAAATGCAAATCTAACAACATCTTTCATATCCTCCTAACTACATATATCAAATATAAGTGACTTAGCATCATGAAAGGAATGTAAACAAGCATCTATAAGAGTGGGCAAAATTGTTGCCCTCTAACACTGGTTAGTCGCATTACAACCAAAAATATATGTCAATCATCTTCAAAGTATTCTAAAAAAATTGACAAGTAGATGGACAAGGAACATTATGTTGTCTGAGTCCAGCACGATTCGGTAAACAATCCTGACAAATTCTCCACAAAAGATACTTAACCATTGGTGAGGCTTTGATATTTCATAGAATAATCCAATCCTCCTCCCCTCCCCCATTCTCATGTCTCCTCCGCAAGCTCCTCCACAACCTATATCCAGAATGTACACTATAGGACCCATTTTGTTCTTCCTTCCAGATCATCCTATGCTCTTTGACCTCCTTCAAAAGAGGCAATTGTAAGATTTCTTCGGCATCTACACAATTAAACACCTCTCTAATAACCCTCAAATCCCATTGTTTCACATTAGGCGGCATAAGATTTCTAACTGTAATATCATACACACCTTGCTTCTGGGGACCACTCAGACACCCATCGATCCAAGGCTCATTCACTACCTTGATGTGAGTCTCATCCTCAATGTTTCACCTGCAACCTAAAGATACGACTTCCTTCGCTTTCCAAATACTCCTGCATACAAAGCTATGAATATAACCAAGGTTATCATCAAAGTAAGATGCTATAGGGAAGTACCTTGCTTTGAAGATTCTGGAAGTAAGAGCATGAGGCTTGGAAAATGTTCCAACCTTTTTTTGCAACCATGAACATGTTAAAAACTTTAAAGTCTCTAAATCCTAACCCACATTCCTTCTTAGTGTAAGCCAATTCATCCCCAACATCCAATCGATTCCTCTATTGTTGGTACCTCCTCCCCACCAGAAGCAATTAAGCATCTTCTCAATAACGTTACACACCACATATGGGAGGATAACGATGCCCATAACATAAGACGGAATGGCTTGGAGTACTGATTTTATCATGACTTCTTTCCTTGCTTTTGATAATGCTTGAAATCCCCAAGAATTAATTTTGTTCCAAATACAGGCTTTGATAAAAGAGAAAGTTGTCTTCTTACTCCTACCAATCATAGAGGTCAAACCTAAATACTTTCCAGGTCCCATCACATGACAAACTCCTATAATGTTAGAAATATCCTCCTTGACCAAGTTACGTATGTTTCGGCTAAAGAAGACTTCAGATTTATTCAAATTAATCTCCTGTCCCAACGACTTATGCTTAAGTGCTGAGAAAGTTCATAAGATGTCTAACTTCAAATAGGTTAGCCCAGCAAAACAAAAAACAATCGTCAACAAAAATAAGGTGGGACACATTGGATACCCCTCTACAAATTTGGATCTCATGAATGTCGCCTTTTGTCAATGCTCCCTTCATAAGAGCTGAGAGACCCTTCGAGACTAAAATAAAAAGGTAAGGGGACAATAGGCCCCCTTGCCTTAGAACTCTCCCTAGTTCTATAGGTCCAACCCTGCTCACCTTATGGTTCCAATAGGTTTGTTATGTACAAATTATTTTTTAAGGAACTTAGGTTTAGGATCCCTTTTTCGTACTTTCAGATATCTGTGTTCGTCCATCTGGAACTTTCGCCCTTGCAACTTCACCCAGACTCATTTTCTTTTATTATAACTTTTGAGAAGACTTGCGGGTATCTGAAGATTGGGGCAACTCTTTCTCTGTTCTTTCACATTTTCACCTTCAGAGGTAGGTCGTTCAAGGGAGATATGGTTGGGCTTCTCTCAAACATAAGAGAAAAATATACAAAGCTTATTCGGAGTCGATCAGAGACTTTAAGGATAGGTATTACTTGGTAGAACCGATCTTATAGCGTGCCCAGGACTATGTAAAATTTTGGGGGATAGACAGCGACGACCAGGGAAGGGCCCTGCTTGACGATCAGAGAAGAGAGGTGCCACATCTTATGCTAAAGTTTCATTTCTCATGGTCGCTGACCACTTCTTGGCAATCGCTTCCGACCTGAGTGTTGAGGACCAAATCAATTATGATGTTTTGATGAAGTTTGATTATGGCTTTACTATGATCGAGTATGTGGACGAGTAGGGTCGTCTGCTCTTGGACAAGGACGGGGGTGAAAAAGCAACCCCCAGGTTTATAGAAGTGGCTAAGCTCATCATCTGTGAGACAAATGAGGAAGTTTCAGCTTATCTTGGTAGTTTTTAGAATCATTTGCTCATATTTAGTTTTTTTCCCGTATACTTTTTATGTTCTAACTCGTTTCCCTTTGTCTTTTCCAGATTCAATGCCGGACGTGCAGGACAAAGTGACGGCGAATGTTGCCAAGAGAAGAGGGGCGAAAAAGTTGAAGCAGACCCGATTGAACGATCGTTTGCAGCACTGGGCACGAGCTCAGGGAATTCTTGCTAAGCTCCCCAGGGTTCTATGGGCACTGCTTCTAGACTCGGGAATAGGTCGAGGGCCGACGATGTTATCAACCTGACAGGGACTCCTCTTAAGCCATCTTTTGAACTCCCAACCTATTTCCTCACGCCGAAATTTTTCGAAGAGCATGTAACACCCCAATTTCATAATTTAATTATTTATGAACATGTGGTATTTTGTGGTGTTGTGGTGAATTATTGTATTGAAATAGTGATATTATAATAATTGAATGTTATTATTAAAAATAAAATAAAAGAGTTGGAGGTCTTATGGGTAACTTGGTCATTTGAGAAGGTTATGTGAAGGAGGAATACAATTAGTTTTCTTATAAGTCGTGTTTTGTGAAGATTGAGAGTTTTATCTGAAGAACAAATGAGTCTAAGGTTGGAATTGCTGAAGAAGTGATCGAAAAAGATCTTTTGGACTAAGGTATGGGGGTAATTATTATTCAATATCTATAATGTATAGGTAGTCTTATGAGAAAGGGGATTTTTTAGGGAAACCTTAGGGTTAGGTGGATTGTTGGTAGATTTTTGGTGAATTGATGTTGTTAGATGTTATAGTTGATGATTATATGATGATAATAGGTAGAAAGAATGAATAATGTTGTTTTCTGTTGATTAATGATGGTTTTGATGAGTTTGGTCGCAGCTGGAATGTGTGGAAATCGCAGGGTTTTCTGCCAAATTTCGCCTTCTCGCTTAGCGAGCGAGTGAAACTTTGAGAGCCCCACAACCAGAGAGTAACTCACTTAGCGAGCGCGAGGCCCGCTTAGCGAGACCTGGAACCTTTTGAAAAATGTTTTCTTGTTCCAAATGAATTATTTTGTTGTTTTATGTTGCTATGATGTTGATGTGAATTCTAGCCATACTATAATGTGCTAAATATGTGAGAATTGGGATGAAATGGTGTTAAGATGATTATGATGTATTATAATGATATGTAGTATAAATGACATGAGTAGACAAAGTAGTAGATGTATGAATGATGAATAATGATGAATGCTGATGCAAGTGTTGATTATGATGATTGTGTTGTTGTTGTTGCATCGTTGCATTCATGGCATAAATAAGTTAGGGTTTCGGTCCGTTCATAGCTTCAATCCCATCGTGTGGATTGAAGTGATATGTTGCTATGTTGTGCTCCTTTGTGGAGGGTTAATGGTCCAATGTCCATCCTTGATGATTATTTGGTACCACATGCATATTATGAAGATTGCATTTTATTATTGGTGGCATAACATGATTGCATTTGTTTTATGATGATGTGATTAGTTTTGTTGTATATGGGTGAGACTTGATGTAATTGATGTATTGTTGCATGTTGTCTTATAATTCCGTCTTTATATTATTTATATTGAATGTGAATTTACTCACCCTGCCTTTATTTTGTGATGGTCTATTATGCCATCCTACAAATAATCAAGAATAACTCGGTGTTTGGAAGTAGCTTGAAGTGCGTCCTTATGTTGTTTATAGAGTCTAGGCGATATCCTGGTCTATATCGTGTAACATTGGGAATACTTGGATGTTTTTGTTGTTTTTGTCTTTATTAATACATGATGATGATGATGTTTTGGAATAACAATCGAATCCTTTTATTATGTTGATTAAATTGTTTAATGATGATCCATTGTCTTGAAATGATGTTTTGCTTTTAATTATGATGTATGTTGCAACCCGTGTTACGGGACATGACACAATGATGAGTTATTTTGATGTTTTGTTGAAATGTGATACCCTTTTATGTCGAAACTCTGATTTCTTTGAGTAACTTCATATAATTATGTTGTGGGTTTAAAAGGGTGTTACAAAGCACACATTCCAGGTTCATCGGGCTGAAACGCTGAAGTTGGAGGAACTGAGTCGTCCGGACAGGAAGTTGTCTTTAGCCCATGATGCGAGTTTAGTAATGAGGTTTCTAGATATGGCCTTGATGTATGTCGAGGGGACTTCCACTCAGGAGCAGGAAATCCAAAAATTGAAGCTCTCACTGTTTGTTTCTGAGGACAAGGCCTACAAGGCCTCCGAGGTGGCGAAGGATGCCTTGAAGAAGAACAAGGAATTAAAGGAGTCTCTGGCCGCTGCCGATTTTGAGAAGAGGACTGCGAAAGACAAAATTGACCGTCTTAAGGCTGCCATGGCTCCCTCTGAGGATGAAATTGAGGATAAAAATTTGATGGTCACTCGAACTGAGCTGATCGCAAAGATTGAGTAGGGGAAGAGGATCTTGAAGAAATGGCATCAGTGGCCTTTAAGAACGTGGTAGCTCAGTTGAAGATTGTTAATCTTGAGGTCGAACTCAACGAGGAAATGATCTATTGCCTATATAAAGTCGTGAAAAGGGAGATTTTTGTGCCCGACTTTCTGAGGCGTACAGAACAGGATGACGTGGCCATAAATGAAGGAAATCTTGGGCAAGCAGTCCCTGTCAATGGTAAGCTCGCCAGGGATGCAAATATGCTGGAGAATACTTGAAGACTTTGTTTTTCCTCTTTTGATTTTGATGGTTGGCCTGCATGCCAGGACCTTTTGGTTTGCTCGGGGGAATTATTTCCCCCTTTTATGTAATATTTGAACAAGTCGTTCTTCGTGGCTGCATCTTATAATGCTTTTCCGACCGTGGTGGTTGTTTTTCCGTCAGAGGGCACACTTTAATTTCTTAATTTTCACTAAGTGTTTGTTTGATGCTCGATCATATAAATGTTTTCTTTAAGACGTGTGTGATGTCCTTTTGTATGCCCGCTGAGGGATTTGGGGTATGTTTGTATATTTTGGGAAAATTATGCTCGATTTATATGTGTTTGGAGGTTTGGGGAACCGGGCAGAATTCCATAATGGATATGGTCGAGAAACAGTGTTCGAGTCATGATAATGACCCATGTTCCGCGACATGAACGTCCCATCGTCAGATGGGTGTTCTTCCTGTTCGTGGTAGAAAGACGACGACGGACTTGATCTAGGATCCAATCGCGTAACAATGGTCCTCCTCATTCTTGAGGGGGACCCCGTTGGTTAAACATGTTGTTATGCAATGTTTGTACCTAGGCATGCATGTTGGGTTGGTGCTTACGCTTCATCATTACGGTCCGAGGAATTCTACGAACTATCTAACTGTAGTATTGCTTTAGTTTCTCAGAGTTCTGAGGACGAGCAAGTTCTTCCCTATTTAAATTTTCTAAGTAATAGGCTCCATTTTCCGTTTTTGCTCGGACACGGTAGGGGCCTTCCTAATTTGAAGCCAGTTTACCTTCTCTGGAGTCCTTGTAGTTTCTCCTCAGGACGATACCATCGACTTCAAATGCTTGCTTTATGACCTTAGAGTCATGTCTGATAGCGATTTTTTATTTAAGTGATGCATTGCGTAGGGCTGCTCTTGACCGAACTTCTTTAACTAGGTCGAGTTCCTTGCGTAATGACTCGGAGTTAGTGTCTTCGTCCATTGGAGTTTCTGTTCGTCTGGAAGGTATGTGCATTTCAATGGGGATGACGGCCTCTGTTCCATATGCTAGTCGAAAAGGGGTTCCCTCAGTTGTGGAATGAGGCGTGGTCCGATATGCCCACAGGACGTTGTGGAACTCTTCGAACCATCGCTTCTTAATTTCATCCAATCTTTGTTTAAGTCCTCGCAGAATTACCATGTTCTCCGCTTCAGCCTTCCCGTTAGTTTGTGGGTGCTTAACTAAAGTGAAGTTTTGATTGGTTCCTACGTTGGCAACGAATTCCTGGATGTTTTTGTCCGTGAACTGCGTTTCGTTGTCCGTGACTATGGCTTGAGGCACCCCGAAACAGGCGAGGATATTTTGCTTGAAGAAACGTAGTATGTTGAATGCTGTTATTTTAGTTAAACCTTCAGCATCTATCTATTTTGTGAAGTATTCGACACCGACAATTAAGTACTTGTGGAGGTTTGACCCGACGACGAAAGGACCGATATCCAGGCCCCACAATGCGAATGGCCACAGGGAAGACATTTTCTTGAGCTTGTTTAGAGGCGCTAGATGTATGTCTCTATGTCGTTGGATTTTGTTGCATTTTTCACGTGCTATTTGGCGTCGTTCTGCATTATCAACCAGTAGTATCCTGCTCGCAAGGCTTTTTTGCGAGCGATCTCCCACCTAGATACTGGTCTCTAGTCTGGAGAGAATTGGGGGTTCTGACAGATCCTTCTTAAGGTGCATCTAGTCTTGCTCACATTCCTCCGTCCATTCGAAAGCAGCCTCTTTTTGGAGGAGTTTGAAGAGGGGGAAAGCGTATTGGGCAAATTTCACTACAAAGCGAGATAGCAAGGTGAGAACCCTGTTTAGTGACTGGATGGATTTTTTGGATTTTGGCATGGGCATTTCGGAGAATTCTCGACACTTGCCATGTTTAGCTTCAATTCCCCTTTCAGTTTGATAGAAATCGAGGAATTTGCCCACGCGGGTACCCCGAACGTGCATTTTTCTGGATTAAATTGTATTTTGCACTTACGTGCTTGGTCGGAAAATTTCTTTAAATGGAGAGCATGATCGGTTTCCTCGTAGGATTTATATATAATTCCATCCATGTAAACTTTGAGCATGTATCTGATCTTCGCTCGAAAGACTTTTTTCATCACGCGTTGGTAGGTAGCGCCTGCATTTTTCAAGTCGAAGGGCATTACGTTGTAGTAATAGTTGCCCGATTCGGTTATGAAGGCATTGTATTTCTTATCGGTCACGGCCATAGGTATTTGATTATACCCGGAATAGGCGTCGAGGAACGATAGTAATTTAAAACCTATAGAATTATATACCAATTTATCAATGTTAGGCAAGGGGTAAGCGTCTTTCGGGTAAGCCCGATTGAGATCAGCGCCATTTTCCATTGCTTTTTTTCACTAATACAACATTGAAATCCAGGTGGTATACCTGGCCTCGGTTACAAACTGTGCCTCTAGGAGGTCTTTAACTGCTTTCTCGACAACTTCTATCTTCTATGGGGACGGCTTCCTCCTACGTTGTGCCACAACTCGGACTGAGGGATCTATGGTCAGATGATGGCATGCAGTTTCTGGATCCAGCGTGGGCATCTCAGTTGTGCTCCACACAAACAGATCAGTGCTCTCCCTAAGACACACCTTCAGCTACTTCCTTGGAAGGTCGGACAGGTCGACACCAATCTTCACCCCTTTGGTAGGGTGTTTACCGAGTATGGTCAACTCGAAATCACCGTCGGGCATCAGACGTGTAAACGAAGAATTTCTTGTTTCCAGTTGTGCCTCCTTTTCCTCCTTAGTAAACCTGTTGGTTAGGTCAATTGAATCGACCCGAGGGAGTGGCTTTGGTTCCTCAGAACTTCAGGGGAGAACAACCTTGGTAGCTGGCTTTGGCTTGGTGGCTATGGCATTGAGTCCCTTAGATACAACTTCAAAACATCTGTGAGCGACCTGAATGTCCTCATGGAGAGTAACCACCTGTCCTGATGAAGTGTAGTCATTCATCTTAAGATGTACCGTGGATGGTACAACGATGAACTCAACAAGGGTCGGGCGACCCAAGATGCATTGGTACAATGACATGAAGTCTATTATGAGGAATTATACCTTAACTTCCCTAGCATTTTCTCCTGCTCCAAAAGTCACTGTCAAGTCGACATAAACCTGAGGCCTAGATACCATTCCATTGAATCCATGTATATCATACCCTATATAGGGTGTCAAATGCGTTTCGTTGAGCTGTAGGGTAGTGAAGAGCTGAAAGTACATGATATCTACCAAGCTCCCCTGATTGACTAGGATTCGCCGAACATCAAAGTTGGTCATCTGCGCCCAGATAAGTAGTGGGATGATGGCGTTGGGCACGCCACCAAGGAGGTCCTCCTTGTAAAAGGATATGGGTATTGATCCTCCACGGGGAGGAGTGAGTGTGGAATTCGGGTTGGAGCCGGTGCTGATTAGTTGGTTGAAACTTCGCTTCACCGAGCCCACAGTGACTTTGTTGTGTCCGCCGCCTGAGATCACCATAGTTGAGGGGAAGAACTCCCATAGACTGTAGGCAGCGAAATAAGAGGGACCAGTGTACGGTCTGGGGACATAGAAGTCCTCTGGCCGTGTGATGCTGAGCGCAATTGGGAGGTTGGCGACCGTGGCTGGAGGGGCAGCCTCCTCAACCTTCCAAGTTTCTTGAACCTCATGTCGGGGAGCCTCCTTCCCCTCAGTGAATTGTTTCAGGTGGCCATCCCAGATGATTATTTCGATGGCATCCTTTAGATGGATGCAATCGTCAGTATTATGCCCATGGGATTTGTTAAATATGCAGTACTTCGTCTTATCCGTATTGGGCTTGGTCGGCAACTGCTTGGGAAACCTGACGCCCACCTGGCAGAATTCGGAATTAGCACATTCAGATAATATTTTATCCCTCGATACAGTAAGGGGCGTGTAGTCGTGGAACCTCCCGGATGGGCCTTTGTGCTCCCGCGGTTCACGAGAGAGGCCTTCCTTTCTTTTTTCACCTCCCCGACGAGATGTCAAGGGGTCTTTAGTTTTGGAGGGTTTGGCATCCTCACGATGCCTCGTATTATAGGAAGCATTGGCTGCCTCCTTCTCCTCGTATTGGATTTATACTTGTGCTTTGAGGAGAAAAACATCAAGCGAGGTTGGAGTTTCAATTCCCATGGTCTTGGAAAAGTCACTACGGGGATGAAGCTCGCACCCAAGAAGATATTTTTTCATGTGGTCGGTGCTCGAGACCTGGATGGCTTCTTTATTGAATCGTTCGATGTATGCCCACAAGGACTCATCCTTGCCTTGAATAATTACCTCAAGAGAGGCCTCAATCTTAGGATGACAGTGCGATGCGGCGAAATGTCGGGAGAAAGTCCTCTCGAGTTGTCTCTGGGAGGTGATAGACTCATAAGGGAGGCTTTTGTACCAAGCCATGGCTTCCTCTCTGAGTGTTGTGGGGGAAAAGACAACATTTGATCGCTCCTCGGACACCCTTGTAGTCGAGGAGAGCGTCAATTTTCTTGATATGCTCGTCTGGCTCTCCAAGAAGGAGGTTTCGCTAACCCCTTTGGCAGTTTCATGGACATAATCTCGTGGGAGAGTGGTCCACAAGGTTCGTCCTTGTCGCTAGAGTCATAAGAGATGAAGCAGGAGTAATTGTCTCGTTTTTTACGAGGGGATGGCGATCTTAATCGATTTCTTGCATCCTCGGGCGATGGTTGTGATCCTGTCTGGAGGGTCCTCCTGGTCTTCCTGGTCTCCAGGGACTTGTGTCGTCGGTGAGACAAACAAGTCCGTTTCTTGATAGACCCAGCTTCCTCTGGGTGTTGGTGAGTCTTTCTCCATTTAGGTGAATGGCTACGTGATATGCGGAGTCTCCTCACGGTAGAGGGAAATCTTGGACGTCAAGCATTTTCCATGGGTTTTAATCTTTCGCCCTGGCTCAAGATTAGAAGGTTGATGTTGTTGGTGATCTCGACCAGTGCAACGAGCGTCTCATTGGTCCCCTCGGGAATGGGAATAAGACGAAGATCAATAGGGGTGATTCAGGTTGCATAAATGGTTCTGGTGACGGGGAGGCGGTTCATCCATCCTGAAAACGGTCAGGCTCTCCAAGCGGAGGATTGGTTCCATCACTCCCTCGTTGTTTAATAGGGATGTTGGTGACAATGCGTGCATCAACAGAGTCGTCACGGTTAGCCATTGAGAGAGTTTGAATTGTGATGTTTTGTTTCTTATGATCAGACGATGAGAAAACGGGGTAACACGAATTCCCACGGACGGCGCCACTGATCGTTCCGAGCGATCAGAATCTGTAGTGGAACACGGACATTGAAGATGATGATGATGTTGCTTGGTCGTCGAGGAGAAAACAGAGGTGTACCTTCAAGACACTTCGATGCCAAAGTAAGACATGGCAGAAGAGTGTGCAAATACGAGTAAAAGAGTTAAGAGAGTGAATATTGGATACTTGACCCTCTCCAGTGAGAGGATTTGTATAGAGTCCCCAACGCTTGGCTATTGGTCACTATTTTGGGCCTGGATCGTGGATCCTCCGAAAATAAGTAACTTCCAAAACTAGCCGTTGGAACGAGCATACTTGGTCGGATGTGATCCACGTCGAGCAGAGGGGAATCCGAGCAGGAGCTATTCCTCGACCGAATCTGGTTGACTTCTCCGGATGTCGGGCAGAAGCCTAGAAGGAGTAGAGGAAAACGACCACGGGTGACCGTGGTTGATAATTCCTTCTCGACTGAGGGACACAAAGTCAGTGGATCCCTTTGACATTTGGCTATTGGGCCTTCCTGGAAGCAAGAGTGGATTGGGTCATCCCTAATCATTGGGCCAGTCCGGAACAATTCATAAGATGTCTAACTTTAGATAGGTTAGCCCTGCAAAACAAAAAACAATCGTCAGCAAAAATAAGGTGGGACACATTGGGTACCCCTCTGCGAATTTGGATCCCATGAATGTCACTTATGGTCAATGCTCCCTCATAAGAGCTGGGAGACCCTTCGAGACTAAAATAAAAAGGTAAGGGGACAGTAGGTCCCCTTGACTTAGACCTCTCCCTGGTTCTATGGGTCCAACCCTATCTGAATTAAAAAGAACAATATAGTGCTCCGAGGTGACACACATTACCATCCAATGAATCCACTTTTATGCAAAACCCATTCTAGGAAGCATACCTCGCAGAAAACCCCAATCCATTCTATCATACGCCTTACTAATTCCAACTTTGAGTTCCAACTGAGCCTTACTACCTTTTGTCCTTCTCTTGAGAGCATGGATGGCCTTTATAGTAATCATCGCATTTTCAAAGATAGATCGACCATCCACAAATGTTGATTGTTCCTCTTCCACATACTTATCTTGTAACACCTATAATCTATTGGCAAGAGTTTTAGACACATGTTTGTAGACTACATTACATAAGGAAATAAGACGAAAATCCTTCAGAGCACGAGGGTTAGTACTTTTAGGGACCAAGAAAACTTATGTATCATTTAGTGACCACGGAAAATACCTCTATCGAACCAAAGCTTGGCTGCCTCGAAAATATCTTTACCACATATGTCTAAAATATCTGATAGAAAGTAGGATTAAAGTCATTTTGACCCGACGATTTATTAGGATGCATCTCACTTGAGATAATGTGTAATTCTTTCATTAGCAGTGGGATTTGTCAATCTGTTATTCTCTTCCTCAGATGTCACAGGTTAGATATGTGTAAGAACTGGCTCATGCTCACTCCTTTTTACAACGAAAAGCTCTTCAAAATATCCTCTCCCAATATTGCACATTCCAAATTGGTCGTGCAATTCAGTCCCATCATCTCGCTAAAGCATATCAATTTTTTGGAAATTCAAAGTGAGAATTTAGTTTATTAAAATGAGTAATATGACTTATTATTAGTATTAATAAATAAATTATCAAGAAATGGTCAGAAATATTTATAAATATAAAAATATTTGTAGATAAATTTATCAAACATTAACAAAAATGTAAAACTACTTTATTATTTATGCAAATTATAAATAAATAAAAATCATGTATGATTCACATTACTTGATGTTTACAATTATTCACTTTATTTATTTACCATCGCACTGAAAAAATATTGATGTTGGTAATTATATTGTTTAGTCATATTATATTGTTCTATCTAGATAATATATGTAGTTTTTTTTTTTTATAATAATTTATTGTCATAAGGAAATGTTAACGAATGTTTCCGGGCATTGATTAAAAAGTTAAAAACGTAGGTGAAGTATTATATATATATATATATATATATATATATATATATATATATATATATATATATATATATATATATATATACATATATATATATATATATATATATATATATATATATATATATATATATATATATATATATATATATATATATATATATTCAATGAATTGAAAATATATATAATCAACTTCTTAAAAGAATACTATCTATATTTAATGATAACACAAGACAAGAGTATGCTCTCTACCTAAAAGGCTCGGGGCTTCTTTGACAGAACCACACTCAAGGAGTGCATTGGCGTTGATCAGTCGGGCAACGAATATGTGGTCCCCGTCCTTTGTGAAGAGAAAATTCTCGTATTTGTCCATGTATTTGGCGGGGGAAAAACCTTCAACGAACTCCACGAGCTTCTTATAGGCGAGCTGATCATCGGCGTCCAACCGGTCTGTCTTCACAATATAATAGTATGTCGCCCTATCAAAATAGGTCCTTTTCCACTCAAGAGGGAACTTTGCTCGAAGCCTCATCACCTCTCTGCCATCCTCTAGCTCGATTACCCGTGCGAACACGAAATTTACATCCTTATCCGACAAGGGTTTCACGACATATTATCTGTCTTTGAAGGACCTAACAGAGTTCATGTATGTCTTAAACAACTTCTTTGGTTGCTTGAAGGACATCCAGTTGTGCCTCCCATTAGTAGATTACCGTTGAAGGTGGAGAACTCGGAAGAACAACGACAGTGTTACACCAATCTCGAGGTGTTGGCACACGAGCTCAAATGTCCGCACGAACGCGAGTGCGTTTGGGTGGAGCTGGGAGGGTGCTAATTCCAACCATATAAAGTTCCCCGCCTAGAAATCACTGAAAGGTAGATGAAACACTGCCTCATTGAATGCAAACTCATACATTGGGAAACACTTCTCCGCAAAAGTATTGGAGATCTAGTGGGTCCATTTGGGTGTCAAGGGCCACCGGGATAGGGGACCCCTTATTCTCGGTCCTCAACAACGTTAAAATCATCTCAAGAGTCGAGGGAAAAATGCGAGGCGATTTCTAGGGGCTCTTGCCCGACCTAATCCAAGTCGGATCCAACATTCACTTCGACCATATTGGGTTCGGCGTTTACGTGAGGCAAGTTAGCTTCCTCATTATGTTGAGCCATTTTAACTGGAAAGCATAGGAAAATAGTGAATTTGACGGTAAGAGCAAATTCACCCTTCCACCGCAGATCAAGTGAAAGGGCGAAGAAAGGCTCGAGGATATGTCCTCGACCAAGGCCCTTGTCGGCAAACATGGAACCACGAGGATCATATCCTTAACATAATTCATGATCCATTATTTTCGGGGAAGAATCTCCCCGACACGACGAAGAATATAAGTTTCCCACTGTCGCGAGGAGGAATCTCCCCGATACAAAACCCAAAGAAACTTCATGGGTCTCCCCGGAAAACCCATACCCTCGTCGGAAAACTCATGAGTCCTCATCGAAAAATTCATACATTCATCGGGAAACTCATGCGCTCATCGCCGAAAACTTTATATTCGCCGATAAATTCATGCATTTCCCCAGACGATACTTAAACTTCTAACAAAAAGCAAGAAAATATCCTAAGGCAAGCATACAACCGATGAGGGAAATGAGAACACTTACTTGGAAACAAATGTAGTGATACGGCGTTGACGGCGACTGAGATTCCTGTTACGACGATGCAAGAACGTAAGGAAAATAAGAGAAAAGGAGAGGAAAAGTTTGGAAATGTTCCAAATGAGCCCCCTTGTTCTTTTATAGCCAATTTCGTCATACGTGGAAGTGTGCGTTGGGCCATCATTACCTAGAACCTAGGTTTCCCTGGGCCATAATGACACATTAATTAGCCGGCACGCGTGGCACACATAAAGATTATGAGTTTGTACTTCACAAGGCTTCCAATTATACATATTCCAGGACGTTGAGCACGTTCATCGGCTCTTCCTTCCTACGTTGGCACGTCATCGTAAAGAAAATTCAGGTACGTTGTCAAGCACATATAACGACTCCAATTCCTTCACGAGGACAACCTACGAACCAAACATCACGCGAATTCATGTCACCAGTCAACTACCACGGTCCCTCTCGAGCGCAACCTCAGGGGGGGGGGGGATTGGAAACATGACCATAATGTCGGGCATGCGTGCAAATCCACGGGCACTTCCTCGGGGAAATTTCAAAGCAATTTCACGAGCACATATATGTCCTCGACTGTGCATCCAAATAATGGTCGACCACACGCGGTGTCCTTCCACTTCGACACACGAATTGACTCTAAGTCATTACTCATCTGCCTTGGAATAACGACTTAGGGGGCTCCTGTTCTGGACTGGACCTAGGGTTGACCCAGCTTCGGGCACAACCCAGTATAATGTTATGTCATGGAATGCTCAAAGAAAAAACCCAACACATTATAGTCATTGTAGCATCTCCCCCACGTGCTCCCCATTAGAGGACACATGGCCAACTGTCTCACATATCACATAGAGCTATTTTGTCCTGCGTAAAGAGCGAGTCTTCCACTACTCTGAAGGCCACATGGCAGTTGACCCAGAACGAAGACCACATGCTGGTCTTCCCTACTTTCACGTAGGATCCTGACAGTCATCCATTGTGGGCCTGAGATTCCAGCTCACAATGGAGACCTTGGTCCAGCGTTGGGGGTATTATAAATACCTTCTTCCATAAGAGGACCAGATATTCTAAATAATTCTCTAACCTTTCTGTATTTGTCTTTCTTCACTCTAAAACTTAGTTTAACATCAAAGTATCTTGCAGGTACACCATCTTTCTCTTCATCAACCGCGGAAGCTCCCGTGTAATATGTCACTGACTCCATTTTGATCTGGTAAGATCAAGAGATATGAAAGAAATAATTTAAATCTTATAAATAAATAAAAAGTAATTTTAATCTCATGCACAATAATAAATACCTTAATACCAAAAAATGTTTTAACCGTAAAATAGTTTTGTATAAACAGTTAGAAATTATCTTAAGATGGATTTCCTTCATCGTTGAAAATAAAAAGTTTCAAACATTTTATTGACTTTATCCTTAAAATAATCACATATCATTGATATGAGTAAATACAAACCGAATTGAGAAATAGACAAACCTTTACTCTAATTAATAATCATTGCGAATCATAACAACAATGGAAATTAAATGGCAAACATGCATCACAAAGAACCAAATTTATTCTCGATATATAAGAATTGTTGGAGTTACATAAATAAAACCAGGACCACCCAGCTGGAGTTAGAACCGATGAATTCACCAATTCGCTAATTACCTGGGATACTATAATTAGAAATTATAATTTTGGGATTAACATGCTTTGTTATCTACTTTGACGGTATAATTGATATAAGGAATTCACGTTTATAAGATTAGTGAGTTACACATCAATCAAAGAATAGTCAAAACCATTTAACAGAGGTTAATTTATATAAATATTTTTTCTTTTTAAGTTTAAATATTATATTTTAAATTTTGTATAATTTTTTATAAAATATTTTATAAAAATATTTTTATTAGTTATAATTAACAAATATTGTAAAGGAAAATTGAATAAATAAAAATTTGTTAATAAAAATATATTATAATTTATATTAATATTATAAAATTATTATTATTTTGAGAATTAAAAAAAAAATAAAAAATATAACATTTTGAGACAATATTCCACATTAATTCTTTATAATGTTTATACTTGTAAAAAATGTCAACAATTGAACTTTA
Source organism: Lathyrus aphaca (assembly GCA_963966055.1). Classification (NCBI taxonomy): domain Eukaryota; kingdom Viridiplantae; phylum Streptophyta; class Magnoliopsida; order Fabales; family Fabaceae; genus Lathyrus; species Lathyrus aphaca. The sequence goes on along the minus strand of OZ014524.1, from coordinate 24,857,500 downwards.
GCAGTTCTAAATATAACTCCCTTACAAAATATTAAAATTTTAAATTTTATAAAAAAGAATAATAACTCCTCTAATTCTAAAATTTTAAACTTTACTATAGTATAATATTAGATTATCATTATATAATTAAATAGAGCTACAATTTCCGATACTTATATTTTTACTTTGTGGATTATATAGTAATTTTATTTTAGGTTACAAATATTTTTTCAACATAAAATAAAATAACATGTACATTAATATTTTTCTCGTTTAATTGAAATATATGTATTAATGTTAAAAAAATACTATACACAAACAAGTATTAAAAGATAGTGGGGGCACTAGTCCACACTTCTTTGTACGTGGCTTCGTCCCTGAGTTTAGTGATAGAGTTATTCTGCACTGTAATTTTGTGATCATTGCATGTTGTATGTTGCTGTAGAAATTAGAATCCTAATAAAACTCTATCACATCTTCTAATAATCAAAAATATTAATTTGCAAAAATATAAACAGTTAAATAAACTTAAGGGTGTAAAAACACTGTCCTAACAGATTTATCCGTCTCATATGCCAAACTTTTAAGTAGGGATGAAAATAGATTAGGTTAGACTTTATAAGGTTTGAGTATGTCCTACGATACACTTAAAAGGTCTTAGCTTGACCTATGACCTATTATAGGCTCTTTCTTTTTTTGTCTGGCATGACCTTTTTAAAGTCTGACTTGACCTGAAAGCCTATTTACGAGTCTTTTTCTCATTAAGGTTCTCAATTATTCCATATTACTTAAGAAACTTTATAGGTTTACCTATATATGCATATATAGGCCGACCTATTTAGTCTTTGGTATAATATATATGCATATATAGGTCAACATATGTATCATTTTTTCTAATGTATATGCATATATAAGACAACATATTTAAAATATTTGTAATATCTATAAAAATATAAGTCGGCCTATAAGGCTCCATATGCTTTTTTAATAGCCTAAGTCTGACATATTTAATTAAATAGACTTTTAAAAAAATCTAAGTCTGATTTTTTTATTAAAAAAATCTGGTCTGGTCTGACCTTAAGTAGTCTAGACTATAGGCCCCTGTAGACCGACATGACTTATTCCCACCCCTACTCCCCGAAGAAAAGAAAAGCACAATAAATGGGGTTTGAATTGAGATTTTCAAAAATTAAAACAGTATGACATGTTTGGTTATCCTGGTTTGTTTGAACTCAAACTACTCCAGTTCACCCGCCAATGTGATTTTGCCTCTCTCAAGCGAGGTCTTAATCCACTAGTCTAAACTTTGATTACAAAAACACAAAGACTTATGTCAATGTCTTCTTGAGATAGAACCACAACTTGGTATCTTACAGAATTACAAAATAACAATAAAATTTATGTGTATATGAGTGCTTCTGGTAAGCTATATCACAATTGTGATGTATACACAAAATTAAAGCAATATGATAACTTGTTGAATATTTGTTTTGTATGCGCACAAGTCTTTATCATCATTTTATGAACTCCTTTATATAGGCGAAGTCTTTTAGATCTGTTGGAGACATAAGAAGTTATTTTTGGAGGTTGATAAAAGTTGTTAATGCACTTTCCAAAAATACAGATCTTGTCTGGTACTAGTTGTTACTCATTGATTCTCATTAATTGGAATGTAACGCATCAGAATATGCTTTGAAGCTCTGGATCATCAGAGTCTTTTAATCTTGTAGCTTTGGTGTTGAGAGCGTGATACTTGAATCAGGTTGGTTCAGATCTTCCAAACAGATCTTCTTAGCTCAGATTTGTTCGCTAACTTCCTTTGCTTCTATATCAGAACTTCTTTGTATATTTCAATTTGTTCAGATCTTCTTGACAAATCTTCTTAGTTTTTTTGCTTTTGTGCCAGAACTTTTCTACACATCAAAAATAAATAATTAGGGAGCATATTTGTTCTTTATGATAGTAGAGTATTTGTTATCATCAAAACTATTAAAGGATGTAGAATCAAACTCTTGTTCTAACAATCTCTCCCCTTTTGATGATGACAAAAAATTATATATTTTGATGAGTCAAGTGAGAACATAAAATATTATAAACTCCCCCTTAGTTAAAAACTTCCTTGAATATGTTTGTTCAGAGCTATGGATGGAAGTTCTTATAGACATTTTTCATGCTTGCTTATCAACATGTGAAACAAGTTAGGTTAATTAGAAAGTGTTAAAATATTTGAGACTTAGTCCCGGTGTACCGTTATAGTTCAAAATATTTACGTTCTCCCCTTTTTGTCAGTAATCAAAAATCAATAAGAACACATAAAGAGAACTTTCATTGAAGATAAGAAAAAACAACATAAGCAACATAAACAAAAACTACAGAAATAGAAACAAGTGAAACAGAAACACAAGATGAAAGCTAAGGTTGTGGAGCAGGTGGAAGTCGTGTGAACAATGCTTCCAAGAGAATTTTGATCTGACTATTTGATTCCACTTTCTTGCCTATCATTCCCTTAATTTCTTCTTTGGTTTCATCCTGTTTATCCAGTCTTTTCTTGACAACTTCATTCTCTTTCTTCAACTCTTCTAGAGTTTTCAGCACTAGAGAGGATGAAGTTATTTCAACAGAAGATACCATATTCTCAGAGCTTTTTGCATGATCTTTCTCTAGAGATGTTTCAACTAACTTTCCTTTATCTTTAGCAACGACCAAAGTATGATGTTCAGAAGTTGGTTCCTTAAGTTCTGATTCCAGAGGAGCTTTCCAGGGATTGATGTCTAGTTGATGTAAGGGTTTGTTTTGCCAGAAGCTTAGAACTTGTTCTTTGAAGAGTTTCAGATGATCGCAGAAGTTCTGTTGAGCGATTTCATAGCTGAGCTCCTTCATATTTTGAGATTCAGAATTAAACCATTTTCTGAACTGAGTCCAGAGATAATCAGAAGCCGTTGGATTCAGATTTTCCATGCAGATGTGCTTCAAAGAGTTTATCCATTCCTGTATTTCTGCCTTAAATTCCAACAGTGAGTTACCAACATCTAATTTGGATGGTTTTGGTTTTGGTTTAGGAATGGCTATTTTCTGAGAAGATGAGGCAAGTTTGTTCAGAGCTTCTAAATCAATTATGGTTCTGAGGGGGTCTTCTGAGAGGTTTATTGGAGTTGGAGAGTCTGAAATTATGATAGGAGAGTTAGGTGGTGTTGAGTCATAGGAGAAGAGAGTATATGTAGTGGTAACTTCTTATGTGGGGGTTGGTGAATATATTTAGTGGGTTAGAGGACAATTGATACCAGGAATAACTGGTGTGGTATTAGGAAATAGTTCAGAGTTTTGATTTGGATTTTTTAGTCGAGGGGGTTCGAAGAATGGTTGAAATTAACCAATGTCGGATAGAACTTGTGCAAGTTCTGGTTGTGTTTTAGCAAAATGGGTATGAGTTGAGTTAATCAAGGGATTAGTGTCAATTACCATGTCAAAATCATCAAGAGTTTGTGGTGAGGGATTCTCAGCAGGTTTGGGAGATGATGGTAGTTCAGATGTTGATAACATTATTGACTCGACGACAGAAACGAAGGAAGAGTTACCTTTCTTCTTAGCAGCTTTAGGGGTTTTCTAAGAAGTTCCTTCAGAAAATTTCCTTTTCTTTGATCTTTTGGTAGAAACTTCTAGGGTTGGTTTCCTGAGATCTTGTAAGTTAACCTCTGGAATTGTTCCATCACTTTTACACGCATCAGGTATCTGAGGATAATTTATGGGTGTGTGTTTGCTGAAAAGAGAGGAAAATATTTCAATGGGTTTTTCTGGTGGTGATGACTTCCTTTGTATGGAGAGTGGGATCCTTCTTGATGGTTTCTATGATTCTCATCTTCTTGAGGTTCTTGGAGTTTAGTGGTTTTCTAGCACATGTATCCAGATCACAAATTTTTTTGAGCTTCAAGAGATTGGCTGCAATTTGTTTTTGGCAGCTGTATCAGAAAAGAATGAAGAAAGCCTTCGATCAGAAAGTCAGGCTCCGAGAGTACCAAGTAGGAGATCTTGTGCTGAAAAGACTCCTTCCTCCTCATACAGACCACATGGGCAAGTGGACTCCAAATTATGATGGCCCATTCATAGTAAAGAAAGTTTTCTCTAGTGGAGCGCTGATGCTCAGTACTATGGATGGTGAAGACTTCCCGTCCCCTGTGAATTCAGATGCAGTTAAAAAATACTTCGCATAAAATGACCCGTTGGACATAAAAACAGAATGTAAGTCCAGGCAAAAATAGGGCATCCCGGCGAGTCAAAAACAGAATAAAAGACTCGGGCAAAAATAAGGGAAAATAAATGAAAAAATGTACACCCGCTGAGTTGAAAAGCCGCATTGGACAACTCAGGCAAAAATGGGTATCCCGGTGGATTGAAAACCTGAAAGGGCGATCCACGCAAAATAAGGGAATAAGCGAACAACTTCTTTCTGAGTTCATCTATATCACTTGCAACATGGTAAGCTTCGAAAGGTTAAAACATCAGTCAGAATCAGCCTCCTTCGAAAGCAAGGTGAGAAGAACGTCAAAAGTCATACGAGTCGTAAGCAAAAGAGAAGCTCCTCGAAGCGTCATAAACATTGCCAGCATCTTTTTGTTTCTCAATTTGTAACGATTTCCTCATTTGAGGGGATCCGTTTCTTTGACTGTATCTTGCCAATTCAGGGCACACGAATTAATAAAATCAGATTTTCGGTCACACACTGTCTCATACTCTTTTATTTGCAAAATGTCCGATGTCATTAATATGTTGATCGCATAAATACAGATGCGTCTTTCCTGAACTACATGCTTGCAGGAAATATATTGACTCCCGGGAGGGTCTAAACTCCTATGATGGAATCCAGTAAGGGATACCTCGGGGTACTTGTGCGTTTTCTTTGTCTTTACAGGATTGCAGGAGTTCAAAGCGCAACATGGGGCACGAAAGTTTCTCCCCAGTAGGCTGCCAAATCATTATTTCCTCAGCACACCTTCCAAACAGCACCAGAGATGCTTTCTCCCCATCAGAGTGGCCAGGCATCACTTCTCCAACATTTCCTTCAAAAGAGCAGCACCTGAAGGTGTTCATATCCTCAGCTGAGTTGTCAAGTATCATCCTCAGCAGGATCCCCACAGAAATCTCTAGGAAGATCTTTCAGTGATCTTTCTCCTTCCCCAGCCGAGTGCTAGACGGGGAACCATCTCCCCACAGAGTTTCAGCCTCTATCCAGAAGAGCAACGCCTGAAGATCTCACAACAGAGTGACGAAAGTTCCCGCAAACCCCAGTTGGGTCCCTCCTTACCGAGATAGGTCTATCAGTGATCTATTTCCCCAAGCAGAGTCATATATGTCGGATCCACCAATGATCTCATCCCCAGCTGGGATATCCACTTCAAGCAGATCGGCCAGAGATCTTCACAGCAACGGGATCCGAATCCCGGATCGGTATCTTTGCATAATCATAGCATTCGCATCATATTTTCCCCACAGAGCGTAGCATTCCGTCCAATACGGAGCATTACGGCAAAAATCAAACATTTTCATAATCATAAGCCATGTGTCGAACTGAACACTTGTAAATACTGACAACCCATCAACAATATACAGAATATTTCCCAATTCCCCACCAGAGAGCCAAAGCATTTCCCTTACAGATACAGATACGCACTCCTTTTGGCACTCGTCCGTGTCATCATTCCCCAGTAAAATTGCCCGAGCAAACAAATGCTTATATTACAGATGCTTCTTGACACTCGTCTGTGTCATACCCCCACCAGAAAGCCAAAGCGTCCCCTTTGCACTCACTAACACAGATACATATATATATATATATATATATATATATATATATATATACAACTTCCTTGACACTCGTCCGTGTCACCCCCCCAGCATAGTGCCTAAATACTTTATAAACCAAATACTTGTTTATAATACACTTTTTCCGACACCCGTCCGTGTCGTACTCTCCACAACAAGTTGAACACTCGTTCGTGTCTCACTCTTACTTTTCACTTATACACATGCTCGTCAGTATTTTGTACATAATTATTTCCCCTCAGAGTCGACACTCGTCCGTGTTCTTTGTTAACCAGTTGGTACTCGTCCGTATCATCATCTCTGAACATGCGTCAAGCGTTCGTTTCTACTGATACTCGTTTGTATCATAGTCTTAAGGATGCTCGTCCGCATCTTTAATCTATACACCGTGTCACAACACTTATACCTTCTCTTTCTTGAATATAGACGCTCGTCTGTGTCTACCATTCCCCAGAAGAGTCCCCAGCAAATCTTAATAACTATTTCCTTTCTATCTGACATTCGTCCTATGTCATGATACCTTTCGGCAGTCGTACCCTGCCAGGTGATCATCCTTCACCTTTTTGATGATCGTCCTTCATCATCCCCAGAGGAGTCTCTATTTATTAGAACCCCTTCCTATCCGACATTCGTCCTATGTCGTGATATTTTTAGCAGCCATCCCCTGCTAGGTGATCATCCTTCACCTCTTGATGATCGTCCTTCATCATCCTATCCGATGGTCGTCCCCATTGTTGATCTTGCTATCTGGCATTCGTCCTATGTCATGATAAACCCTGAGAGTAGCCGTACCCTGCTAGGTGATCGTCCCTCACCTCTTGATGATCGTCCTTCATCATGCTTATCCGATGGCCTTCCCTATCGTCGACCTTTTCATCCGACATTCGTCCTATGTCGTGATACTTTCGGCAGCCGTACCCTGCCAGGTGATCGTCCTTCACCTTAGATGACCGTCCCTCATCTTATCCCCAACAGAGCAGCCGTCCCCTGCTAGGTGATCGTCCTTCACCTTTGATGACCGTACCTCATCATTTATTTCATTTATGCCTTGAACTTGATGGTCGTCTCCATCATTCACTTTACCCTTAACCCCCGGAAAATCTTATTTCTTTGCTTGATGGCCGTCCCCATCATAATCTCTTATATCCCCAGCTTATCAGTCGTCCCTGTCATGGCTTTATTTCCCGCATTCTCCCCAGCATGTCGGTCGTCCCCGTCATTGATTTATCCCCAGCAGTCGTCCTCTGCTTGACGGTCGTCCTCCGTCACCCGCACTATATAATTATACTTTATTTTCTTTTACAATCTATATCCCTTTTCTTCTTCATTCAGTGAGTGCAAATTTTGGACTGTCTTTGGTATTCAACCACAAGTTATCTTGTTTGCCTGTTAAGCCGTAGCTTACATCCTGCACAACTAACTCATGCTTGAATAGGGGCAGCTGTAAACACCCCAAATTTTCCCTCACCCATTCACACCATGGCTTGTGATCTTTTCATGTGCATAAGTTCAATCATATCATCTCATATTGCATTTTTGCTTCACTGCATTGTTTCTAAGTCATCTGCATCTAGGGTTTGTGATCTGAGAAATCCAAGAGCTATTTGAGCCATTTCAAAGGTCATCAATCACTTTAAAGGGGTCCATGTATGTTCAAGCATCATATTATATCCCCACAAGGTCAAGGAAGTCAATGAATCACAAGAACTGAGAAAGGCATGGAAGCAGAGCCAGGTTTAACTACACAGATGACCTAGAATTAGGGTTTTGGTTTCAGAGGCCATAACTCCAAATTTTTTGGTCATTCTTGTTTCTATTGGTCTCTATATGTTATGAGGATCATGCATATCAATTTTCATGAAGAAATTCAATGGGGAAGGCATCTGATCAAGAGATGACTTCTTGAGCAAGTCAGTGCAAAATCAGGGCATCTGAGGCCCCCAGTGACCCAACCAAAGGGCATTCTCCATCATTTTGAATGTGTATGATCTTTATTTGATCATAGAAGATGTTAGAAGTTCACAAAATTGAAGAATTTCAAGCCATTTGCAAAGTTGCCTTTTTGGGAAAGTGACTTATAATGTAAACTTGCCATTTTGGGAAAGTTTTTCAAACCCCTCTTTTTGATTCAAAAATGCTTCAAATGAGAAAACTTTGGTCATGAAATTTTTAGAATGGATCCTCCAATTTTCAAAAAGTACAAGAACTCATTCTAATTCATTTTGGATCAAAAGTTATGGCTTGTCAAAGTTGGGAAAAATCATGAAATTTCACTTATGCACCAAAAGAGGAAAGTTGCAAAACTTCATGCCAAGGCTAATTGTGACTTCAAATCAACTTCTAAGCATTACACAAACATAAGTCATGACCTAAAACTCAGAATGCACCAAAGAATTGCTCACTTTCATGCCTTGATCATTAAGAAACTTCAAAAGGGCCAAACTTAGTGAAATTTTCAAAACCTCCCAACACTTTTCACAAACTTGCTAATTGGCCTCATTCTCATTTCCATGGTCATCCTTGAATCAAGCTGCAGCAGACATGCTTTTGTTCTAGCCCTAAAACAGCCCATACCTTATAGTACACATAGACTTGACTTTTTGCAAAAGGGGCCATGCCAATCACACTGTGCCACCACCAACCCTCTGCCCTATCACATTTTGATAAGTGGACAAAATGAGACTAAAAACACACAAGAGGCAGGCCTGAATACACAGCATTTCCATAGTTCCCAAAAACTTTCCTCTTGGCATTTTCCTTCGAATCTCATCACACAAACATCAAACCTCAAAACCAACTTCACCATTCATTCAGAAAAGCTTCATAGAGCATAAACCACCCTTCATCTTGCCTTGAAAGTCCTTGAAACAGAAATACGATTTTCCACTCCCTTGGACAGAACTTCATCAATCTCACAAACTAGCCACCATACACTCCAACTAAGCCTCAAAGCATCTTCAGGGAGATCATTAGAGGAGTTTTGAAGCAGGGAGGCAGTCTGAAAGCTCCAAATTGAAAGCTTCACTTCAGGTAGCTTCGCAAAATCATTTTTCCAGAAACCCCTTTTTAAGTTATTGAAATGATCTACATGTTCCCCTGAATGCTTTGCACTTTTTATTTTTGAAAATGATTGGCTATTGAGCATGTACTGGATCTTTGAAAGTTTGGTCAGTTTTTAGGTTTTAACTCGTATCTAGGTTTTGAGTGAGAAGAAATGGATTTTGAGGGTTGATTCATGTTTAGGGAGGTTGAGAGGTTTGATCTGGAGCTTTACAGCTCTTAAAATGGCCTGGGGAGTGGGATTGAAATTTTCAGGGGGGGATGTCACCGGAGAAGACGACCGGAGCTCTTCTCCGGTGACCTGAAAGTCATTTGGGTTTGGTAATTAGGGTTAGCTGAGTTTAAACGTGGGACGTTGGATCTAGGCTTCCCGCGCGTGTTAGAGGGTCAGGATGATTTCATTTAGCCCTAATTGTGATTAATTAAATTAATTAATTAGGTTTAGTTTTAAAATGCCAGTTTGAACCTAGGCCGTTGGATAACGCGCACAGTCTTCCCTCCATCTCCAGGTTTGAATGTGAGCCTCTGGATTTACATACTTTTCCATTTTATTAATTTTAATTCATTTTATTTGCATTTAACTTTCACGAATTTTTAAAAATAGCAAAACATATTAAAAAATTCTGAAATTTTTTGTCAAACCTTTTATTAATTTTCAGAACCCAAAAATATTTTTATTTTTATTTTTTGCATTAAAAATCATTTTTAAATCATTTAAATGTTTATTTTTAATTAGTTAATGGAAATTAATTAATTAAAAATGCATTTAGGTATTTAAAAATCACCAAAAAATTCACATTGCATTTTAAAACATTTAGAAGCATTATCAAACTCTCAAAACAAATTTCTTTTTGGTCCTTGATGTATGTTGACAATTTTCATTGGAATAAAAGTAGTTTAGAGGCAATATTTTTGTTCAAACTTAGAAAAATTCATTCTGCCTAACCATGAAGAGTTTGATGATGGTTCTTCTTGCATTGCATCCTTCATACCATGAAGTTTTTAGGGTAAATTTGGTTTGAATTTATCTTGCATTTTCAATTTAATGAGCATTTTCCCTTTTGAAGTGCCTTGAAACCCTAGTTGACTTTGGAAAATCATAACTTCCATTAGGTTTAGATTTAGGTCTCCTCCTTTGGGCAGTGAACTTGTGTAGGGTTAGGGTTCCTTTGATCCCATTTTCAAATTTTTGTCATGTCATTTGCTTCTGATTTTGAATTTTGCATTGCATATTGTATGTAAACCCTAATTCTTGCCTTCCTTTGCATCCATCTCTCATATGCTTGCATTCAATAACTTGCCATGACATTTTATGCATCAATATGACATATAAGACATCTTAGGACATATTAGAATCATTTTTGATCATTGCATCTTTCATTTGCCATGTTATGCATTCATATCATTTCATAAGCCTTCATGAACTTCCATGGTTCAAAGCATGCTTCATTTGCATCCTCATCCTTGTATGATCATCCACAACTCTTGACATGTGTTTGCATCATCCCTTAGCATCATTAACATCATGTTTATGCTTCTGACTTTGTCTTGCATCATGGCATTTCATCTCATTTTCATTGCATTTCATTTCTTTTGCTAACTTTTCAGGTGGTAAGTTGTTTTGAGAAGTGAATTTGCCTTCACTTCTCACAATCTTTTCTCATCTCTTTTATGCACCATTGCTGCATTTTATCTTGTGTATTAGAGTGAGCTTGCTCATTCATGTTCTTTCCCACTTTCTTCCTTCAAGCAATTTGTCTTCTTAAGTGAAGCAAGTTGTCTTGCTTCTCTCTGCTTCTTTCTCCATTCATCTGCTTCTTCCTTGGTGGCTTCTCTCCTGGAGATCTTCTTGCAAGCCTCATTAACCCTATGAACAACCAAGCATGATAAAAATTAGGGTTTGATTGGTCCCCCATTTAGTTTTGCCTTTGTGTCATCTTTGAGTCTTCTTTTCTCATCTCATAACCAAGGACTAAACCCTAAAGGTTTTAAGGCTTTGTGATTAAGCTTATGCCTGCATCCTTCTATTAGGATGAAGTGTATAACTTTAATCCTAAGTGTTAAACCCTTAATGTGTTTAAATCCTTTAATCAATCCACCTAATAATCACTAAGACATCAAGCTTGTAACTTGGGTCTTGCATTAGGGTTCTAATTCTTCCTTAATTGGTTAAGAAGGACTAACCCTAGTGTTAATGGACAAGTCCTCCTCAAGTTGTCTTACAAACCATAAAATCCATTTCTTAATCTTATCATTAACTAAATCCATTTTAATAAAGGCTTTATTTTGTCATGAGGTTAATCCCTAATCATGGATTAAGTTGAGGAGCCTTCTTCAGTTTAAATGTTCTCATCTATTATCCTTCTATTAGGATGGTGTAATGAGTCCATTAAATCCCTGATTATGGCTTAAACTCATTACTTAACACTAAACAAAAACACCAAAAACATCTAAATAAATACAAGTAGGTTAATGATCTTAATCCTACATCATGGTGATTAAGTGTGAGGTGTTTACTTCACACTTAAGGTATTCTCATTACCCCTAATCAGAGGGAAGATGTGATGAGTTTACTAATCCTTGGTTTAGGCTTAAGCTCATTTTCTTATGACAAACTCCAAAAGCAAATAAAAGATTGAAAACTCAAAAACAAACAATAATCGTCTCCTCCGGGATTCTTTTCTCATCTCATTCACTCACAAACGAGAACTTGCTTCTTCCTTCTAATGCAAGACAGTTTGCACCTGAGCCAGACAGGTCATACACTTGAGCATAGACAAGTAAGCAGTTCACAAGTCAATTTATCTTTCAGTCTCTTTGAGTCAAACTACGGTGTTCTGACTTCCTCATTGCACGAGAGGATACGTAGGCATAACTTAACAGTTATCGAACAAAAGTCTCTGTATATTCCCCTTCTTCTCAGCATTATTCTTTAAGCCTCATAGTCTTGAGCATTTCATTCTTGTTCTCACACTGACACTTCTCTTATACACTTCACACTTCTTTTACACTGACACTTGCATTCTTTTCCAGCTTTGATACACAGATTGCACAGACACTACCCCTTTAAACACAAATCTTTTAAGCGTGGATCCCGTCGAGTACGGCGGACAATCTGGGTGCTAATACCTTCCCAGGTTGTAACCAACCCCCTTTCTCAGTTTCTCTGGTTCGCGATCGTCTTATCCATATCTTTTCTCAGGTTCATGCAGCATTACCTTTCCCTCGGGAGAAAAATGCCTAGCTGGCGACTCTATTCATTCCTCTCCTTTCGCCGACCGTTCGCGTCTGTACCCCTTTCTGACCTAGGTGTCATCAGGTGGGAGCGACACTGATCTATACGAAGATCTAAGCACTGACATTTAATGAAGGATATTCTTTTTCCCCAGAGATAATGCAGAGACGATCTATACGAAGATCTATTGCTGACATTCAACTCAAACCAGGTTACAGGAATAACTCAGAGACGGCCTATACGAAGACCTAGTACTGATATCCAGTGACAACATAAAGATACTATCACCTTCTGATATTTCGTATCGACAACCCACGAGAGCAAATTTTCTCGGGAGCCCATACTATGCGATCATCGATACAAGGTTTAAACAAAGGCCTCAGAGTTATGGACTTTGCTCAAATGTTTGATGCACATGTCAGCTCTTGACAGTCAATCAACTCCATTGAGAATGTCTATTCTGAGTGAGGTCTTCGTATCGACAACCCACGAGAGCAAATTTCTCGGGAGCCAATACTACGAGACCATCAATCGATGTTTTAACCAAGGGGTTCTAAAGGTCCTCAGAGTCGATGACCCTAATGAAAACAACTGAGCACACATGCCAAGAGCTTGACGGTCGTCAGTATTCTCATTAGAATCTACTCCAAGTGAGGTTTTCATATCGACAACCCACGAGAGAGGTTCCCTCGGGAGCCCATACTACACAACCTCGCTAACTTATGTTTGTACTCGTAAGCCCAGGTATAGAGACTTTTCCCTCAAGTTTCTTTTGCGATCAAAGTATCGATCCAAATTATAGTACCAAGGAGCCACAAGATATATAATATGGAATGCGATAAAGAAAGCGATAAAAATAAACAAGTAAAGCATATAAGAAAACACCCAAACAAGCGTGGAAACCTAGACTAGGCTTGACTCGCATAGGGGTGAACCAGTCCCCAGCAGAGTCTCCAGCTGTCGCACCTCGAAAAATACGACCTCACGCGGTCCAAAAAGACGGGAGCTGCGCGCTGGAAAGACTGAAGAGTCGCCACCTAATTCTATTTATTCCCGAAGAGGGAAATGGAAGATATAGATACAACCCGGGAAGAGAGAGATAAGGAAAAAGGTCAACGGAACCATTGCCTGGGTTCGGGAGTCGGTTATGCAGGGGGAAGGTATTAGCACCCCCTACATCCATCGTACTCGATGGGAACTATCTAAGTTGTCACGCGCAAAAGGATGTCTATGCTTAAACGGATTACTTGCTAAAGGGAAATGAGTTTAAATTATAAGTTAGATTGATCCTAGGTGCTCGGCAAGTGTTGCACCCCAAAATTTTCCCTCACCTAGACTAGACATTGTGTACTAAGGTGTCCCAAGAGGTTCACAAGGTTCACAATTAGTCAGAAAGTTTGACAATTCCCTCAGACAAAGCATCCTCCTTAGCAATACATCCTAAACTAAGGTTTTGAATTTCATCAGGCTAAATGGATTGCCAAGGCTTCAAGTAAGATTAATAAAATCCTATATGTCTTGAAGAATCCCTATGTCAAGTTTCAAGGCTTTCCCAAAAGGTTTGCTCAGTCAGATGATCAGATAGGCTAAAATCAGTCAAAGCAGTTAAGAAGTCAAACTGAGGTCAACTGTGGTCAAACCAAAGTCAAACTTCATGATTTTTTGCCAACATCAAGTACATGAAGTAAATTTCATCATTTTATCAAGGGTTGATCATGATTCATCAAGGAGATTTCAGATCATCAAGAATAAGGAGTTTCTAAATTAAGGTTTTCACAGGAAAAGTCAACTGAACTTTGACCAGCCATAACTTTCACATGCTTCATCAAAAATTTCCCATACAAAGCTCATGATGAAGGAAATTTAATTCTTTACAACTTTGTGTCTCAAAAGCCACGCCTAAAAATGCTTCATTTGAAAGGTATGAGCCAAAACATTACAGGTCATTTCAAAAGTCAACAAAAAGTCAACATCTTCCAAAAAGCATAACCTGAAAATGTTAAAGGATATGGACATGAGATCAACGAGGTTGGTTAGAGGACTCTCTAAGCTTTCCAAAATGTCCAAGAACACCTTCATAGCCTTAAAATTGAGGGATTTGTGCCTTTGCAAAGTTGGGAAATTTTTGGGAGGTATGTGAAGCAAATGAAGTCTTAAAACCAATTTTTGCCAAATGGGCCTACCAAATTTCAATCCAATCTTAAGGATAAGGTCATACACGACCCATTGATTATTTTTCCATATTTTTATATTTTATATTTTATTATTTTGGATTTTATTTAATAAAATTCAATTTTAATGAAAATAAAATACAAAAAGTCAATTAAAAAAATCTGATTTTGGTTCTAGAATGATTGAGATATCATTTAATGTTGATTGAGAAGATCAAATTTCGTACAAAGCCTTTGAGGCATGAAAATATTTGATTTTTTCTCACTTTTTGAATTATATCTTTCTTCATGATCAAGATATTCAAAAGCCCAAAGGTGGGACAAGTTTTATGACCTAATTTCATTCACTATAAGACCATGAACATAACACAAACACATGACACGAATTGCAGGCCTCCAAGAACAAAAATCAAACTTCAAAAAATTCAAAGAAAACACCAATTCGGATTTTGATTTGCAGGTGATATCAAGGAGTTTTGAAGGTTGAGACATGATCCCTAGAGTTCCCTGATACTATTTCAATCCATATTCGCATCCAAATCATGCCAAAATACTCAAACTGATTCTCTCTTGTTCATATTTTTGAAATTTTAGATTCCTCTTATTTATGCGTCATAAACTGTTTTTGTGCATCTAACTTTGTTTGTTATCATGTGAGGATGAATTCTGGGCAAAAACATTACAGGAACCATGGCTAAATCATAGAACGCTATTTTAGGGTTCATACTCTTCAAATTAGGGTTTCTCGATTCGGCTAATATAAATACATTTTAATACCACAAATAAGTTAAATGAACTGTATAGATCATGTTGGCATGATCAATTTGGCACAATCGCATGTGTATGAAGTGTTGTGAATTTTGTAGGTTTTTATACGCAGGTAAATTCGCAGGAAATTTCACAACAAAATTCGCAGGAAAAACTACGAAATACCAAGGTTGAAGAAGACCATAGCGCGGGAATTTTATTTTTGAATTGCTGATTTATTTTATTTATTTTCGTTTACGTTTATATATCAGAAACGCTGCTTAGCTCAGCTGGTAGAAGAGGCGCATATGGGAAGTAGCGAACCTGGGTTCGAATCCTGGATTTGTCAATTTTTTGGTTAATTTTCATTTGCTATTCAAGTTTAAAATATAATAATTTTTGCCCAACATACATACACAAGGCGTGTGCAGCCTAGCTGGTTTATGGGCATATGATTTGAGGGTGGAGTCCTGGGTTCGACCTCAGGCTCCTTCAGGTATGTATTTTTGTTGTTTTTTTTTCTAATTTTCAACCTTTTTTTTCATTTTTCTTGTATTTAAATTAATAATTAAATTAACTCTTTTTCCAAATATATTTTGTAAGACAAAAAAAAAATTCTTTTACTTTATAAATATATTTTGTAAATTCTAAATATTGATATTATATATATAATTAATCTTTTATACTTTAAATAGTAATTAATATATATTTTTTAATATCACTTTAGTTGTTCTTAATTAAAATCCTAAACCTAATTTTTCATTCTAAAAAACCCTAATTTTTATTAACCTTAATATTTAACCTAATTTTTTTTAAACCCTAATTAAATTTTTTTTTTAATATGTAAATAGTTTATTATTTGTTTATTATTATTAAACTTATTTTCTAATTAATTCTTTAAAAACTTTTCTAACATTAATTTTTCTTGCTAAAATTCTTATTTCTTTTATCTTATTATTCTAACCTTTATTCTTATTTTTTTATTACTAATATTTAATTATTGCTTATTTATTTATTATTATATATATTTATCATTATTATTATTTCTCGATTATATTGTAATTGTCCCAAAGCCTTGTAATATTCTTAGGTTTATATTTTTGCTTTATTTATTGTAAATATATTTATTGAATGGTTAGTAATTTAGGGAGTGTATAACATGTTTGTAATTAAAATCAACTTAGAATAATTAACTTAAATAAGATAAATATTTGAATATGAACACGCACACACGTAAGTCGATCTTTGATCGCCATCTTGCACTTCCTAGGGTTGCCTCTCAAAAGGTAAAATAGGGTGTCTAAAAAGCAATGTCCCTTAACAAAAATATCATCAAGTCCCTTCAGTTTATAAGATCAAGTCCCTTCGAGGTTGCCTACGATAAATGATTTTGTCCCTTCGAATAAAAGATGATAAGTTCCTACAAATTGCTAAAGACACCCTACAGTTGCCTATATCCAGATGTCCCTACACATATCCCTTAATCACATCTAAGGTAATGACTACCTATTCCTTAATAATAGGGATAGTCTTACCATTGAAAGAACATAAGAATAGTAAAGACTTAAGCTAGGGTAGGTTTCTCTTAATTACTTGCTCACCTTTCAAAATACTCTTCACACCACACTTTTCAAACAAATTTTGAAAAACAAGGCTTTGTATACATCCATACGAGGATCATTACAAAGTACTTAGAAAGTTTTTTTAATCACATACTACACTCTTGCAAACAAACAAAGTGAGCTAAGTAACTAAGAGCCCATGGATAACCATGGATATAAAGGGTGCTAACACCTTCCCTTTGTATAACCTACCCCCCGAACTCAAGTCTTTTAAAATAGGTCTTTCCTGTTCTTTTATGTCCTTTCCTTTTGGATAAAATAAAAGTCGGTGGCGACTCTTGCTATCCGCAACATTTATAGAAAGTCAGTTCTCCCACCGTGTTACAGCAAGGATTGAAATCCTTGTGCCTACGTACTCCCGCGTGCAATGGGAAAGTCAGAGCCTTGTAGTTCGGCCTACTACGGTTGACGGTTGTTTGATTTTATTACCTTTCTTCGATGAAAGGGTTTAGGAGTCGATTTGTACTAAACACTATGGATAATTTATTTCGTCCAACAAGACGAGCGTCTTGCGTCGAAATAATCGGAGCGAGTAACGAGAGCTCATTATCCTCCTTTCTACCGCTTAAGGCTCGTGGCATACAATTCTTCTCGTATTATTAGAATGTGTTTTATTTCCTAAGACCGATTGACGTTGGATTAAGAGTTTGGATCTAATCAGAATCATTTTGGTTTTCGAGGTTAGAGGGTGAATGCAAATGGAGTTTTATTTTGTGTTTTGTTAGCGAGGCACAATGCGCTCGGCTCGCAAGGTGAAATGGATCCTAATAAACGATAACTGAAAAATAAAGTGCGAGTGTGCGAGTGCAACCGCTTGGCGTTGGACCAAGGATTCGCGAACTAAACTAAATCGATAAAAAACGGAAAAATAAAATGCATACATAAAATGGGGGAGGGATACAAAAATAAATTACAGGGGATTGCAAGAAATAAAGGGTATCATTGTAGTTTGCCCAAGAGGAAACGTGTGTGCAGTGTTTTCGAACTGTTCGGAGGCGTTCGACCTTTTTATTCGGAGGCAACTATTCGGAGGCGTTGGACCTTTTTGGATGCGTCGAAATTTGGTTCGTTAACTACCTTAGAATCGATTCAATGTTAGAATCATTCTATGAGAATTCGAGCGAGAATTTATTCATCCATGCGGTTCTCGAAAGCACAATCGATTTATGCTCCGAAATTGCAATGCAATGAATTAGATGAATACTCGAACATTAATTAATTAAACTATTAATCAACTAAAACTATATTTAACTAAACAATTAAAAATCTAACTAAATAATAAATTATTAATTAAGATTAACCAAAATGATATACATAGCAACAAAGATACACAGATAAATATAGAGGGTATGAAAAAAAAATTTAAAGATAAGTTCTAAGCCCAATTAACAATGAATCCTAGTAAAATGTCAATAATTCATCACATCTCATAAAAAAAAGTCATAAAAAATATAGGTATTAAAACTTAGAATGTGAAGCTTAATATGCCTAGAATTCACACAGACGTACATATGTGTTTACATAAGAACTTAAATTGAAACCTAGTATATATATTTATACATATAATTCTCCGACAAGTTCTAGCTATGGATTAAAAAAATTAAGCTGAAACTTTTATATATAAAAAATTAACTTATTCTGAAACATTATTTGTATGCAGAAAAGCTGAAACTAGAAGTATGTATATATAACTTGGAAAAACAAGTATATATTAATAACAAGAGACAGTAGCATATGTTCAACTTAAAAAAAAATAGCAGTATACTTAAGGCCAAAAATTATAAAGAAAAAAACACACACACACACACATATATATATATATATATATATATATATATATATATATATATATATATATATATATATATATATATATATATATATATATTAAAGCTTTCATTAATACATTATTAATATTAAACTATCAGTATGAAGTATCAATACAAGTTCAACTATTAATATCAATATTCATATGAAAAGATGCTTTAGAAACAAACTAACAGATGCAGAAAAACATAGAGTCTACTTCCTCATCAATCAAGATTAAGAAGAAAAAAATTAAATCCTCCACTTAACAAAATCCTTAAATCAAGAAATAGTAACTGATAGCAGCATCCAAGAGCCAAGTCTCATAAACTACAACAACATAATTAGCACACAATTCAATGCATGCACAACAATCATCGCCAAAACATAGTTCAACATGCACGAAACTAATGAACAGCAAAAACATAATGCAGTAGGAAAAAAAACGCAGCAACATTTATTACCAAACACAAACAAGCAAGCGACATTGACTTTCATGAAATCTAAACGCAAACAACCACAAAAAACTCTGCGAAATCAAAACAACAAACATGAGATTCAAGACAACATAAGTTGTGTCGTTACCGAGATACGATGTCGTTGATGCCGTCGTTGGTGCGTTGCTTGAAATGACTCGATATGTTGTTACTGAGTTCAGATTCGAGAGGAAACGAAGGAAGGCTCGTGTTTGTTATTCGTTGTGTTGTCGCCGCTTGGATTTGTTGTTGATGTTTGATGCGTATGCCTTATTTTTCTGCGTGCACCATGTTGGTGATTCAAGGTGGTTCGTTTGTGTTGAGCTTAACAGTGTGAGTGAAATTGTTAGATTAAGTCTTACAATGGTGATGGTAGTGGCTTTGAGGTTGTTTTATGGTGGATTGATGGAGAATGAAGGTTGTTCGTGAGAGAAAGAGGGGTCTGCCATTTTTTGATAGAGAGAAAGGATATTGGTGTATAGCGAGTGGGTCTCCAAAAGAGAATTGTGAGTGGGAGGAAAAATGGGAGTTAGTTGTTATAATGCCGAGAGAGGAGAGATATTATCATGTGAGTGAGAGTGTATCATGTGGGAGGTGAGTGGACAGCTGGTATATTCTCTTTCTAGTGGGGACTGTTATTGGTTGAATTTCATGAGAGCAAAATGTGAGGACCACTTAGAGTATATCCTCAGATTCTTTCAAATGCAACACATAGTGGGGGCGATTTTGTTATGCGCTGGGAAAAACAATGTGTGCTAGTAGAGAGGGTATCCAATGTGACTTTTATATTTTGAAAATATTTGAATATTTTAAATCAAAATTTAAAAACTTACTAAACTAAAATCAAAATGAGTATTTAATTAATTCTAATAAACTACACTAGTTGATGATTAAAAATAAAATATAAAATAAAAAAATAAAAAAGACGATCATGGAATAAAGATCATGTACAAAAGTGCCCAAAAAATTAAATTGAATGTATTAAAATGATCAGCACGAAATATACGTATTGGAAAAATACAACATTTTCTCATATTTTGAAACAAGTAGACTGGTTAAAGACTTAGCTGATCAAAATACGACTGAAAAAGTTGTCGAAAAAAATAAAATGTGCACGTCAGGCTGAACTACGCAAAACATAGATTAGGAATACTGACGTTTGTAGGCTCAATTTTAAAACTTTTCGTACAGTGATTTTATGCACCAAAACGTCTGTAATTTTAATAGGTTCTTTCTGGCTGATATCTTAGACATTATTTACGATTAAAAACATGGTATGCTGCATAGATGACGCAAAGTGAAAATAAAATCGAATAAAGGGTAATTTTAAAAAGGTAGGACAAATTTGGGGTATGACAGGAACTACTAACTTTTTTCCATAATATTCCTCATGTTGTTAAGTTTAATATAGTTGCTGGTGGAGATATGAGTAATGTTCCACTCAAGTCTTGACCTATGTGAAGGCATTATGACATTCAAATATCTTCTATTGAATATTCCCAAGAAAAATATTTGAGTAGTCCAGATGGTGATGACAATGTGTCAGACATTATGTTCAACATGCTAACAATGTCTCAAGGGCATAAGAAGAATGGTGATCAAGATCGTTAAGATGTTGATGCTAGTGCAAGAAGAACTAAGGATGATGTATGGATAACCATGATCAGACTTTGAATGGAGGAATCATAAGTAAGAATGAAATCATTCTTTTGGTTAGTGATACAAATATCAAATAGTATAGATTGATCACTATAGGCACACAATCTATAAAGGATGGGTATGCCCATGTTGAAGAGAATGTTCATGTGGAGAAAATTATTGTTGTCAAATCAAGAAACACTATGATATTTGCTAATGAAGATAAAGATATACATGATTCCCTTTCCCTTCTTTGGATCATCATATTAAGTCCCAGACTGTCAGGTTTTAAGAAGTTACAACTATATCGAATGGATGTGCATAGTGCCTCTCTCAATAGGTACTTAAATGAGGAAGTTGAAGAACTCCTTTTTGCCAGCATAATGAGGAACGCCATTGAGAATAATTTGAATAACAACATTAATAATGTTTATAAGAACTTTTCCAGTGTTGATGAGGAGGTTATTCTTATGAATAAGGATGTTCATAATACGTCTGAACCAGTCAATGAAGGTCTAAGGATACTAATCTTGGTAACGTGTCTCTCCTTAATGATGATATTATGTTGAAGTATTTATGTCAAATAAGGATATTTCCAAAAGAAGCTTTAATATCTGAAGAAGATGTTAAGTTTCTAGAAGAATTCATTATGAATTACAATGATAAAGCTCTCATGTATGTTTTTAACTTGTCAGATAACATGGTGGAGCATGTTGTTCATTAGATGCAATTTGACCTTGAGTTAAGCATGATAGAAGATGTTGGATATTTTCCTGAATTTCTTGCAAACCTAATGAAGGATGATAAAAATTATAAGGAAGAAGTTTTCTAAGATGTGACTGACATTTTGAGTATCATTATGGTGCCTAAGTCCCCAACTTAGAAGAAGGTATGGAAAGTTGTTCTTGGTTACTATGAAGAATCTAGAATGCTTCAATCAGAGTGAGATCCTGAAGTAAATTTCTTGGTCATTGTGTTCACCATTCAGAAAAGATTGTATGGCATAATATTGAAGAAGATATGGTTGTCAAAAGAAGTTTTGACATTTGAAGAAATGGTTCAGTTACTAAAGGAAGTTTGTGTGACATACAAGGATGACTTCATGTAAGTTATACTGGTGATGATTATAATGATGAATGCTTCCCTCTTCTCAACAGTATAATGTTTTGGGTAAACAAGGAGAAAATATATGTAACCTTATCTTTTGATGAAATTGCATACACTAATGCAAGAAGCAGTAGTAAGCAATTGCTCTTAGTGAAGAAAATGTTGAAGAAGTGTAATATGCGACAAGATGTCGTGACATTTGTCTCTAAGTTATTAGATGGAGTCAACTTTGAAAAAGGGGTCTCTAGTTGTGAAAACTAATAACAGTCAATGCTATGGAGGTGTGTAGGGGAGTCTCTCTCTCTCTCTCTCTCTCTATATATATATATATATATATATATATATATATATATATATATATATATATATATATATATATATATATATATATATATATATATATATATATATATATATATATATATATATATATATATACACCTTCCATTTTATCCCACATCTATCTTGCCTCTTCAATATGAGTCAGAAGTCTGCAAATTCAAAGAAAATACTCTCTAACAAGGTAATCTCTATAGTAAAAACTATTGAAAGATTCCACGAGGCCGAGGAAAGGAAGAATAAGGGAGGAATTACAACAGGTGAAACATATGCGGGATCTTCCATAACTAGTAAGGAGTCGGTCATCAAAGTGAAGGTTGCGAAGAAGAGACATGTTCAGAAACATGTTTTGGCATAGAGACCAATGAAGACTAAATTAGTTATAAGCATTATAGATGATGGGTTGAATTGAGAGAATCTATAGATTATAAGCTAGTTGGATTATGTGATGCTGAGTATGTTGGGGATATAATTGAGAGAAAATCTACTAGTGGAAACTTTCAATTCATAGGTGAAAACCTAAAATCCAAAGCTAGTAAAAGATAAGCAATTATTGCTTTGTCTACAGTAGAGCGGAATATATCTCAGCTGCAAGTTGTTGCACATAACTACTTTAGATGAAATATTAGTTGGAATACTATCAAATTTATGGAAGCAATATTCCAATCTCTTGTGATAATATTGTTGCTAGCTATTTGACAAAGAATCTTATTCAACATTCTAGAACCAAACACATTGAAATTAAGCATCATTTTATTAGACATTTTGTTCAAAAGGGTGTGATAGATATATAGTTCATTGATACTGATCATCAATGGGTTAATATATTTACCAAGCCTCTTACTTTTGAAATATTTTATTTTATTAAAAAGAATCTGAACATGCATTTTGTCAAAGATTAGTGCATGCTTCTAAATAAAGGATCAGAGTCTAATGATGATCAAAAACTACTTTGATCAAAGGCTCTGAACTTGCTTTTGATGAATAATAGCCTCTGAAGCAAATCATCCTCTGATGCTCATAATATAAGTGGAAAAGTTTTTTTAACACGTGTCCACTTATGTATCCCGAATCTGAAATTTTTTTAACTGCTGAATATTTACCTTCAACTTTATATGTGATTCTAATTTTATTTGACTTTGGACAGATTATTCCTCTAATTAAGAAGGTTCTCAAGTTCAGAAGATCCTAAGTCATAATTTTTTTGGGAATTTTCTATCTATTGGACTCTGAGTTTTATTGATGAGTATAACTAGGCGCCTGTTATTAGGAAAAAGAAGTGTAACTTTTGTCATATATACTCTCATTGTTGTCAAGAACTTTTGTGTAACCTTTGCTAGTTATTTTCTTCGGAAAAATTAAATCATGTTTTGACGCTCCCTAGTCTTTCTTTTATGATTGTGTGATTAAAATTGTTTAAACTCATTATGTCACCCTTAACACAAATAATACAAAACATGGTTGAAATGGTTGAAAACTTCTTTGAAAAATATCTTCAGTTTGATCACTCTAAAGGATGTTGGTGGCAAGAGAATCATAAATAAATGCAATGGGAAAAATATTTTTTATTAATCAATAAATTATTACAAATTCATAATCATTCTCATAAGCTAACATATGCACTTCAAGTATTACAACTCTTAGACTGAGTCAGGATGAAAACCACCCATTATGAGGAAGGTCATTCAGTCCTCATCAGCATCAGATCTAACATCATTGGTTGGATACTTCTTCTTCTTCTTCATGAGTTTTTTCATCTTTGAGACTGAAGTCTTTCCCGCAATATAAGCTCCAGTAGATGAACCAATTTGTGACTTTGAACCTTCAAAATTCTTAAGTCTATCTCTTATGTGTTTCTTCCCCTCAACATCACTAGTTTTTAGAATAGACTTGCTAACCTCTTGGGAATATCCCTTCTTAGAGTTCTTGGAGGATTTTTCTTATATTATCTGTTTTGCGAAGAGCTAGTTTGGAAGAATGGAAAATCTGACTTTGTTGGTAATGAAACACGACTTATCTATATAGTTTAGGATAAAGCATAATCAATTTTGATTATTGTTCACCAATGGACATAGGAGAGAGATATAACATTGGTCTTCAAGCACATCTCCCCGGTTTTGACTGCATTGTTTCTCTCAAATCTCAATTATCAGAACTAGCCTTGACCATCTCGAAAATTGAAGAGATTATTCCCAATCATTCTTGCCATAACTCTACCCTTTTTAAATATTTTTCTTAAATAGGGAGAAAGAAACATGATTTTGATTAATTTTTGTCCATATTTGATAGAGTTCCAAACATTTATATTTGTGGATTTGATTATGTGATTATTGTGCCTCTGACTTTCTTCTTATTTCATTAATGAAAAATTTTCTTTTGAATATTTTCTATTTCCTTTATTTTTTTGTTAATGGAAAAATGGGGAGTAGTTATATAAGTCTTTAAGCACCTGAATATGATAGTCATTATCTATGCTTAAATTATGAAGGTTTATTATTATAATTTATAGTTTAAATTTAATTAACCTGGATAAAACTTAATGGGGCTTACAAACCACACCTTTTAGACTATTAGATTCAACGGGCGCTTACAAAACTCATACCCTGAAGTCAACTTTTTAATTAATTAACAACTATTGTTCTTAAATACTTGTGTTTGTCATCATAAAAAAGGGGGAGATTGTTAGAACACAATTGGTTTGTACCATATCCCTTAGATTTTAATGATAACAAATTATTTAAAGAACAATTGGGTATCCTAATTTTTATTTAAGTGTGCAAAACCATGGACTAAAATTTATGGAATAATCTAAGTATAGGTTTTGATAATTAACATCTAATGAGAAACTTAAAGACCAGAAGCTGAAGACTAGATTCTAAAGAAGTTTAGTTCTAAAGATGTCAACGTCTGAAGGGCAAAGTCTGAAGAAGTCATCCTATGAAGACCATAATTTGAAGAAGCTTGCCTCTGATGATCAGAATTTGAATCTAGTTAAAGTGCAAAGACCAAGGTGACTCTGATAGGTCATTCTCAGACTCTGTGGCTAATTTGTCTTCTTGTGATCACGTGAAGATCTAAGATTTTCTTATAGAGTTAGTTGGGATGTAACTGATAATTCCTTTTGTAGCAAATGGATTTCAAAAAAGCTTTCAATGACATTAACCTTTGAAGAAACATATCATAATCTCTATTGAAACTTCTCAAATAATCTCTTGTGCAAGATCTTCAACGACTCTTTTCCTTCTCTATTTAGGGAATTGAAGACTTGAAGAACAACAATGAACTATTGACATTCAAAAAGTTGTTACTCTGTCAAAACTAAGCACAAGTTTAACTTAGGATTTCTTACCTTTGTATATTCTAGAAATCTCTAAGTCTTAAAGAGTCTTCTTGTATTGTATTATGTCTACTCCGCTGATTGTATATCAAGTTTATTACCCCCAGAAAATCTTTTATCTGTTAGGTATATTTTTAGAAGTCTCTTGCTTGTATGCTTGAGCACAAAATTTATTTGCATATGTGTTTGAACATTATAATTTTCTTACTTGTGTGCTTGATAATAAAAGTCTCTTACTATGTGTTTGAGCATCAAAAGTCTCTTGTTTGTGTGCATCAGAAAATTTTAATCTTGTGTGATTATAGTGAAAATATTTGTGGAATATTGGAACAAACCCTAGTACGAATAGCATGTCGTCAAAGTCTTCTCACATGTTATTGTTTAATTGGGCCTTGTGTTATGGATCTAATTGTTTAAGTTAGCTTGTACCCTAAGTTAGCTTGTAATGGGTAATTGTTAAAAAGTCCATTAGGTTAGTGTGTTAGTTTTATTATAAATAGCATACTAGTCTCTCATATTGTGAAAGAATATCAGTTTTAAGATAAAGGAAAGAATATCATTTTATAACCAATCCTTGTTGTTATCTTTGGTAACCCTAAACCTTAACCCTTGTGGTTTTCTTGAGAAATCTATTATACTTTGTTTCTAAGGTATCATATTCACAACATATTGGTGCGGTGAGCATGGAGAAGATGCCTTCAACAAAGTATGAGATTGAAAATTTCACCGGTATGAACGATTTCGGTCTGTGGCGCTTGAAGATGAAAGCCCTACTTATTCAGCAAGGTTGTTTGGAAGCGTTGAAAGGAGATATGGCCATGGATGTTGCGTTGACGGCAGCTGAAAAGACGACCATGATTGAGAAAGTACACAATACAATATTGTTAAGTCTTGGCGATAGGGTTCTTCGACAGGTATCAAAGGAGACGACGGCGTCAGGGTTATGGTTGAAACATGAAGGTTTGTACATGACCAAATCATTGGTGAATCGACTCAACCTGAAGCAAGCCTTGTATTCATTCAAGATGAGTGAAGACAAAGTGTTGGCTGAGTAGTTAGATATGTTCAACAAGCTGATTCTTGATCTTGAAAATATTGATGTGAAAATCGATGACGAAGATCAAGCGTTATTTTTGTTATACGCCTTGCCCAAAACACATGCTCACTTCAAATAAACCCTCTTGTATGGAAGAGAGTCCCTGACCTTTGAAGATGTTCAATCTTCCTTGTAATCTAAGGACTTAAACAAACGGAAGGAGCATAAACCTTCGACGGTTGGTGAAGGTTTGGCCGTTATGGCAAAATTCTTACGAAAGGATGGTAAGTTCAACAAGAAGAAGGGAAAAGTCAGCAAAAGTCTTATAGTGGTGAAACATCTGGTGTTCGATGCCATCATTGTAAGAAAGAGGGTCACATTCGAAATGTGTGCCCTGAACACCTGAAAGATCATGGAGGTAATGATAATGGCAATGCTGCCATTTTTCAAGATGATTTTGACTCATTTGATGTTCTTGTGGTTTCAAGCGGTGACTCAAGAAAAGAGTGGATTATGGATTCAGGTTGCACTTGGAACATGACTCCAAATAAAGACTTATTCGAGGAATTATGTCATCAAGATGGTGGATCACTGTTGCTGGGAAACAACAAAGCTTGCAAAATTGCAGGTATTGGATCTGTAAGATTCAAGCTTCATGATGAGTATATAAGACTATTGACTGAAGTTAGGTATGCACCTGACTTGAAGAGAAATTTGATTTATCTTGGTGAATTTGACAAGAATGGATATGTCTTTCAAGGAGAGAAAAGTATCCTAAGAGTCATGAAGGGGTCGAAGGAAGTCTTGAGAGGCGTGAAAAAACAAGGATTGTATACCCTTGAGGATGAAGTTGTAAGTGGTTCGACAAATGTTGCATCCACAAAACTGTTATCGAAGACAAAATTATGGAACATGAGATTGGGCCATGTTAGCGAGAGAAGCCTGGTCGAACTAGGGAAACAGGACCTGCTAGGTGGTAACAAAGTCAAGAAGTTGGAGTTTTGTGAACCTTGTGTATTTGGTAAATCATGTAGGGTGAAGTTTAACAAAGGTAAACAAAGAACACATGGATCCCTTGATTACATCCATGATGATCTTTGGGGGTCTGCAAGGAATCCTTCACATTCAGGTGCAAGATATTTTCTATCCATAGTTGATGACTATTCCAGAAAGTTATGGGTATTCATTCATAAGACGATGGATGAAACTTTTGCTAATTTCAAGAATTAGAAGGTTCTGGTCAAAACTCAAACTGGTAGAAAGGTCAAGAGGTTGAGAACTGATAATGGCCTTGAAGGCCATGAATGGTTGTAAACACCCCAAATTTGCCCTCACTAATTTCACACCATGGCTTGTGATCTTTTATATTTGCATTAGTTTAAGTATATCATCTCATATTGCATTTTTGTTTCATCTGCATTAGTGCAAGTTCATCTGCATCTAGAGTTTGTTATCTGAGCAATCCAAAGATTCATCTGAGCCACTCCAAAGGTTTCTAATCATTCCAAGAGGGTCCATGTGTGTTATATCATCATACTACATCCCATAAAGATCAAGGAAGTCAAAAAATCACAAGAACGTGGAAAGCATGGAGGCAGAGCTAGGGTTTCACTACACAGATGACCTGAGATTAGGGTTTTGGTTTCAGAGGCCATAACTTCAAATTTTTTGGTCATTCTTGTTTCTAATAGTCTCAATATGTTATAAGGATCATGTGTACTAAGTTTGATGAAGAAATTCATTGTAGAAGTCATCTATTCACTGGGTAACTTCTTGAGCAAGTTAGAGCAAAATCAGGGCACAAATTGAAGTTATATGATCTTTATTTGATCATTGAAGTGCTTGGAAGTTCACAAAGTTGAAGAAATTTGAGCTAAACCAAAATTTGCCAAAAATGGAAATGACTTGTAATGGAAACTTTCCATTTTGGGAAAGTTTTTCAACCTCCTCTTTCTCAACCAAAAATGCTCCAAATGAAAGTTGTAGATTGGATCATTCCCTTTTCAAAAAGTACAAGAACATGTTCTAATTCATTATGGAACTCAAGTTATGGCCTTTCAAAGTTGGCAAAAATCCTAAAATTTCAAGTTTCATACCAAAGAGGATTTTTTGCAAAATCAAATTTCAAGCATTCAAGTGACCTCTAATTCACTTCTGAACTTCATCACATGACAATACAACATTGCAAGCCCAAAATCATGCCTTGGATCACAAGTTTCTAAGCCATTTTCTACAAAATTCTCAAAAGATGGATTCTTGCAAAGGGATTTCTAAGGATTGGTATGACTTCTAAATTGTCTCAATGCATCATAGCAATACCATGTAACACTCCATGACCAAAATTCAGCATTGAATGAGACACTTCCATGACCAAATGTCTCAAAGTACAACAAAATGTGAAAATGCAAAACATGTACCATCCCACCATCCATTCACTTCTGATCACTCTAAATCATCCCATGGCTATCCTTGAAGACAGCTGAACTCAGAGCAACCCTAAAACACCTCCTGCCATGGCCCATACCCAAGGACACCAACTATTGACTTTTTGGCCAATTGCTCCATACCATTCCCACAGTGCATATCAAATCTTCTGACTCATTCCAATAGTTTAGGGATTGCATAAGGATCATAAACCAAGCATCACATAAACTCAGAACACACACAATATCAGATTTCACAAAATCCATCAAAAACTTCCCTTCTTCGATTTGCACAAACCAACCATCAAACTTCAAAACAAACTTCACCATTCATTCAGAAATGATCCATAGAACATAAACCAACCATTACAATGGCCTGAAACATCACAAACACAAACCTCATTTTCTGCTACACCAGAACTGGAACCTTCAAACCAACCATCATAAAAGCTTTTGAAGCATTCCACAAGCACCAGGAGAACCAGAGGAGTTGATTTGTACAATAGAGAGGCACAGAAAGCTCATATTTGCAGTTCACAAGCTCAGGTAACCTCAAGAACACAATCTTGCAAAACTCCATTTTCTTGTTATAATATGAAAGTACATGTTGTGGGGATCATCATGATCTTTTTAAAACTGAAAATGGTGGAGAAATGAGGATTTCACGGGCCTCTGAAATTTTGTCCCGTTTTTATTTTTTCTTTGATTCAGCTTGTTGATGAATGATAAATTGTGTTTGAAGGTTGATTTAGGTTTAGTTTGAGTAGGGGATCATTTCTGGGCAGGTTAGAGGTTTTTATTTTGCCTAGGGAAGATTTTAGGGTTTTGATCCACCGGAGAAGATGATCGGAGCAATTTTCCGGTCATCAGAAAGTAAATAGGGCTAATCTCTGTTTAAATCCCCAGTTTGATTTGTGACCCTTGGATCCTGATTAGGGTTAGGTCTGGACGGCTCAGATCACGCGTGTTAACATTAATCCATTTAATTAATTATAAAATCTAATTAAAGCTCAGATTAATTCCTGGCCATTGAGATGCGCGCGTAATCAAACAGAACCCCCCCCAGTTCAAATCCTGTCCATCAGATCATCATACTTTTATTTATTTCAATTTTATTTCGTTTAAATAGCATTTATTTTGTGCATTTTATTTAAAATACTTAGAAAATTCCAAAAAATATTTTCTTCTGCATTTTGACTTCAAATATTTTTCTTCACCCAAAAACATTTTTATTTTTATTTTTTGCATTAAAAAATCATTTTAAAAATATTTAAATGTTTATTTTAATTAATTAATGGAAATTAATTAATTAAAATACCATTTAGGTTTCCAAAAATCACAAAAAAATCACATTGCATCTTAGGACATTTAGAAACATTGTCAAACCATTCATATAAATTTATTTTTGGTTTTGATCCAACTTTAACATTTTTCTTGAATTTAGGATTCATAAAAATGCCTTTTCGGAAACCTAACTTTGAAAATTCTTTTCTGCCTAACCATGAAGGGTTTGACAATGGTTCTTTTTGCATTGTTTTCCATATAGCATGTAGTTCCTAGGATAATTTTGTCATGAATTTATCTTGCATTTTCCAATTGATTTGCATTTTTCCTCTTAAGGTAACCAAAAACCCTAGTTTACTTAGAAAAATCACAACTTTCTTTAGGTTAAGAGTTAGACCTTCTCCTTTGGGGTGTGATATCATATGGGGTTAAGGTTCCTTTGAGTTCATTTGCAAATTTTTATCATGTGACTTGCTTCTGTTTTTGACATTTGCATCTCATCCTTTCATGTAACCCTAATCTTGCATCCATACTTGCATCTTACATTGCATTGCATGAACATGTGAACTTTCCATGACATTCTAAGCACTTGTATGCCATCTTAGACATATTAAGACATTGCTTGAACATTGCTTGGTCATTTATTCATACATTTGCTATGTTTTGCATCCATTTCATTTCATAAACATCTATGTGTTTTCATACTTCAAAACATGCCTCATTTGCATCCAATCTCTTGTATGAACATTCATAGCACTTGATGTGCCTTTGCATCATCTCATAGCATCATTTGCATTATGTGTTTTCTTCTGGTTTTGGTTTTTACCTTTACATATGTTTCATTTTCATTTCATTTCTTTCCTTATGCTAACCTTTTCAGGTGGTAAGTAGCTTGAGAAGTGAATTTGCCTTCACTTCACATTTCTCTTCCTCTTTTTCTTATGCATCCTTGCTGTATTTTAATTTGCCTTAGAGTGAGATTGCTCATTCATGTTCATCTTTCACTTTCTTTCTCCAAGTTACTTATCTTCTTCAGTGAAGTAAGTAACTTGTTTCTTCTGCTTCTCCTCCTCTCATCTGCTTCTTCCATTGGTGGCTTCTCTGAAGATCTCTTTTAAGCCCCACAAACCATAGGAACACCCAAGAATGACAATAATTAGGGTGTGATTAGTCCCCCTTTAGCTTTTACCTTTGTGTCTTCTTTGTGTCTCTCTTCTCACCTCATCATTAGAGACTAAACCTTTAAGCTTTTAAGACTTTGTGATTAGGGTTATGCCTGCATCCTTTTCTTAGGATGGAGTGTATAACTTTAATCCTAAGTGTTAAAACCTTAATTTGTTTAAACCTCTTAATCAATCCATCTTAATAATCACTAAGACATTAACTTGTAACTTGGGTCTTGCATTAGGGTTCTAATTCTTCCTTTATTGGTTAAGAAGGACTAACCCTAGTGTTAATGGATAAGTCCCTCTCAAGATGTCTTACAAATCATAAAATTCACTTCTTAATCTCACCCTTAATTAAAATCCATTTTAATAAAGGTTTGTTTTGTCATGAGGTTAATCCCTAATCATGGATTAAGTTGAGGTATCTTCCTCAGCTTAAGTGTGCTCATCTATTATCCTTCTATTAGGATGGTGTAATGGGTTCACTAATCCTTGATTATGGCATAAACTCATTACTTAACACTAAACAAAAACTCAAAAAAACATCTAAATAATCACAAGTAGGTTAATGATCTTAATCCTACGTCATCATGGTAATTAAGTTGAGGTATTTATCTCATACTTAAGGTATTCTCATTATCCCTAATCAAAGGGAGGATATGATGAGTTTGCTAACCCTTGGTTTAGGCTTAAGCTCATTAACTTATGACAAACACAAAAAAGCAATAAAAGATTGAAAACACAAAAAAACAAACAATAATCGTCTCCTTCGGGATTCTTTTCTCATCATCTTCACTCACAAACGAGAACTTGCTTCTTCCGTCTAATGCAAGACAGTTAGCACTCGAGCCAAACGAGTCATACACTTGAGCATAGACAAGCAGACAGTTCATCAGTCAATTTATCTTTCAGTCTCTTTGAGTCGAACTACGGTGTTCTGACTTCCTCATTGCACGAGAGGATACGTAGGCATAACTTAACTGTTATCGAACAAAAGTCTCTGTCTCTTTCCCCCTCTTCCAGCATTATCTTTTGAGCCTCATTCCTGAGCATCTCACCTCACTTCACTTTCTTGCACTGACACTTGTACATTCTCTTCTAGCTTTTTGCACACAGATAGTACCCCTTTTAAACACAATCTTTTAAGCATGGATCCCGTCGAGTACGACGGACAATCTGGGTGCTAATACCTTCCCAGGTTGTAACCAACCCCCTTTCTCAGTTTCTCTGGTTCACAGCCGTCTTATCCATATCTTCCTAGGTTTATGCAGCATTACCTTTCCTTTGGGATAAAAATTCCTAGCTGGTGACTCTTTTTAGTTCACCTTCATTCTCTTTTCGCCGACCGTTCGCGTCTGTACCCTATCTGACCAGGTGTCTTTTCGGGGGAGCGACAGCTTGGTGACTCTGCTAGGGAACCTTATATTGCAACCAGGGCTTCTGGTTCTTTTTGTGGGTTCCTCTTGGAGCTTGTTTGATTTGTGTTTACGGGGTTTTATGTGCTACTTGTGCTTATTTATTTGCTTTATTTATTGCTTTATGTACAACTTTATTTATCGCTTTCAGTTTTATGCATTTCATGCTGTCATTATCATGTGCTGGATCTCTTGTCTGTTTTGGTGGGTGGGGTTCATTGAGTGATTAAGGTCCTATACCTGGGACCTGAGTGACACATAGGCTAGAGTGGATTCATATTCTTTCCCATTCCATTTCGGTCTGGTGCGGGAATATGAAACACGGTTCAGACATGGGTTTCTTCTTGAGAACTTTGTGCTACGGATTTCCTGTAGTACTAGGGCTATCTGGGAAGCCTGCTAAGTCTGGATGACCTTTTTATGACCTTCAGCATCTGAGGTGAATTAGAGGAGGATCTTTTATGGTTATTGTAAACATTGTACCTCCGGGTTAGAAGTGTTTACACTTCTCATAACTGATCCAAGTCTGAGGATCCTTGTTCTAGAACATTACATGTGAGGGGGTTGGGATATTTGCAGGTTTGCAGGAAGCCTTGGCCTCGTCATACCCTTTGTTACTGGATTTGTTAAGGTTGTAATATTTGGACAGTTCTTGTGATTACCCTGGACTTGTGACTCTTTATTTGAGTCCCCCACCTGGTTACTGGATTTCTAAGCCTCCATCCGGAATTATGAACATACATGGATTTTTACAAAGGCAGATAAACTGATCCAGCACTTGATCACAAACCCTTTGCATATCATTTGCATACATCATTTTTGCATCATTTAACATTTGATTATTTGTTTTACAGGGTATCCATCATATTATCTTTGGTTTGGTTTTGGCCCCTTCTGCTGCTCAGCCTTCTTCAGTCATTTTCTCCAACACCTTCATCAGTTTGTCAGTGTTTCTCCTCCAGATATCTTCATCAGAGACCCACCTCCAGCATCTCATTCAGTGACCTTCATCAGCAGTTGCTCTCATCTTCTTCACCAACATCCATGGACACTTCAAGAAAGAGCAACATCACATACCACTTCTTTGAGCCCACCCAGACTGGTGTCGCTCCTGGGATTTTCATACTAGTACAAACGCAAAAGTGGCGCGGAAAAGGTAGAGTCGCCAGCCAGACATTTTTATCCCGAAATAATGGGAAAGATAATGTTGCACAAACCTGAGGAAGAAGGAAAGGACAAGGTCCTGTGAACCAAAGATCGGGGTTCGGGAGTCGGTTACGACCTGGGAAGGTATTAGCACTCCAGATCGTCCGTCGTACCCGACGGGATCCACGCTTGTTTGTTTGTTTCAAAGGGTGAGAAAATAAGATGCTGATGGACAAATGAACCGCTAACTGGAATGGGAATGGAAATGAGAAAATAATTGGAATGGAAAGAATGGAATAAAAGGGGGAAATGTAGGGAAAATAAAGAATGTGCTCAAACGGGCCCTACCCCGCTGCCTACGTACCTCATCGGGATAATGAGGATCAGAGTTGACGTAGTTCGCCTAACCAGGAGGGAACTATTTATTTGTGTTTTTATAGCTGGAACTGTGTATGTCTATGCTCAGGTGTTGCAGGCTCGTCTGGTACGAGTGCGTTTACCATCTTGCATGCGAGACAAGTCATCGCGAGTTCGTGTTCAGAATGAATGAGATGAGAAAAGAAGTTCCCGCAGGATAGTCGCTTATTATTTGTTTTTGTCTTTTATGAGAAATATTTTTTTTGAATTTGTTTGTGAACGTTCTCATACTAAGACCTATCCATCGCGATAGGTACTTACACCTCGCCCCTAAACAGGACGCGTAGAAGCACTCCGCAACAAAGTCTCGTGTCGTACAAGAAAGTTCGTTTTTTATTAAGTGTTTTATTATTTTTCTTTGTGAGATGAGAAAGAAAGACTCAAGTTGCAAAAGGACGCACTAAGGGGACTAAGACACCACCCTAAGTTAGTTATCATTTACAAAAGGTGATCCTAATGGTTTGTGAGGTTTTCTAATCCTAAGGAAGAAAAGAATAGAATGCAACTTACTTCCTAGAGAAGTTAAGTTGATTCTACAAAAGAAGGGGAAATCCTACCAAACACAAGTATGAAAAGAAGGAAATGAATTAAATGCATAAAGAAAATGCATAAAAATAAAATAAAGGATAAGGTAAGGAAACTTACCTCAATCTTCCCCTCTACAAAACAAAGGTTAATGTGCATTTTTTATTTAAAATAACAAGGCAAACATACCCTAATTAAATCCTAATGACTTTAGGACTCAATCAAAATTCTATTTTAATTCTAAAGAACTAAGAAAATGCTAAGACAAAATACAACACCTATTACAGCCCCTAATACACAAACAGTTATGAAAACAAAGCATAATTCAAAGCAGCTTTTTACAGCCAGCACGCAGCATGAAAATGTAGGTGTAAAAGGTTACAAACAACATGCAAACATAACAAACAACATACATTTTACAGCACTTATATGCAAAAACAGCTATGAAATGCAAAATCCAGAATTGATTATTTTCATTTTCTAATGCACAAACTCAATGAAAAATGCACCAATCTCATTATGAACATGCATTTGAACATGGATCAACATACATAAATGGAGGAACATGAAATTTTTTGGGAGATTATGCAAGAATGCATCACATGGTTGATTATGCAACAAGTAATGCAAAAATGTAGCACATGAATATGGTATATGAACATGATGATTATTGATTATGAATATGCAATGTGATAGCTCAACAAGGATGCTAAACTCAATGCAAAATTCAGAATTGAATTGATATAAATGGTATGATCGAGCATGCAAACAAATGCAACCAAATGCACATACATACATGATTATGCCACATACATTGATACAATGGAAATGCAAAATGATTTAACGCAATGCAAAAGATGTAAAACAGAATGCAACATGATTATTCATATGTCAAATAATGCACAAACATGGAAACAAAGGGCAAGAACTCAAGCTATGCACCAAGAAACACTAAAATGCATAATATGCGACATGAACGGAATTGTGTCGAAACGACTCAAAATGGGGGAATGAGCTACTGGAAATGGACCCAAAAATTCCCTAAAATCACTACCTAAACAGGTATGAACATTAGAGGCACTAGAAAGCAAGAATGAGCAATCAAATAAACTAAAAATCCAAAAATCAACAGCGTTAACCGGTTAACCAAATGCGTTAACTGGTTAACGGACCTAAAACAGCAGCAATTTGTGGCTAAAACGCACGCGTTAACCGGTTAACCAAATGCGTTAACCGGTTAACACTGAACAGAAAGTGAAAAAAACTTTTGAAATAAGTGCTTTTGGCCACAAACTCACTTCTAATGATCCCTAACATATCTAGGAACATGCTAACACTAATTTCTACTTAATTAGGGCTTATTTACACATGCTAAAACCTATAACTATCAACGCCTTAACTTCTAATCTATAAAAAAAAACCACAAATCGCAAGCAACGCATAACAAAATATAATCGATCGCAAGCACAACGAAAAGCAATTAAAGAATGCCGAAATGGCGAGATGAAGAGAATAACTTAAAGAAGAAGTTATTTAGATCACCAACCTACGAAGCGGAGAAGTGCTTCGGTGAATGTTGCAAGGATCGGAGCTTTATCGAAAAGAAAACCAAGAAAACCGCGAAACCGCAAAATAAATGCGTTCTTGATGCTTGAACCTTCGTGTGCTTCCGATAAGTCGAAACCTTCACCGAAATTCAGTAGCTTCTTCTTCCACAATCCACAAAATCAATGGAGATTGAGGCTAAGCTTAAAGATCTTCAAGTTTCAATGTGAAACTTGAAGAGCTTATTCAAAAAAGCTTTGGTGAAAAAGAGGGAAAAAGGAGGAAAAGTGAGAGAGAAAAAGTGATTGTGAGAGTGAGAAATTTGAAATGAAAATTGTGTGTGTCCTTTCTTTTGGTTTGGATGAAAATAGATTAAATATGGCTTAGGTTTGGGGCCCAAAAATTAGGCTTGGGATCCAAAATTATGGTTTGGTAATGAGGTTAGGATTTAGGAATGGAGCTAGGTTAGGAGAATGAATATTCTAGAAGATGGTAGAACATGGTAGAAGTTTCCAAGGGAAATGGAGTGGAATTGAAATGGAAAAACAAGAGGGAAAGAATGAAAGGAAGTGTGGAAAGAAAGTGGAAGGAAAAGTGGAGGGAAATATGAAATCAACCACTTTTCAAATGATTTTTCCTTTGATTTTTTATGATTCCTCCATCGTTTCTTGACCAAATTTGAACCATAGGATCATTGTAACCCTAATTTCATGATATCGATCTTAAAAGTCAGGAATCGACCCTTTTCATCAGGAGATGTTGCACTGCTTGCCTCCTTTGATTAAACCCCATCTTTCCATGGCTTATGGCTTCAAGTGAAGACTTGTGGGATATTGTGAAACCTTTGCACAAGGTTGAGAAGCTTTGTGACCCTTTGATTGCCTTTGTAATGCCTTCGATCGCTCTGATCATTGATCACATACCTATGCCTCAGCTATGCTATGCATGATGTAATTTTTTTGGTTATTTTATGAATTTATGAATGCAAAATGCTATGCAAAATGTTGAGGAAATGAGAGGGAAAATTTCGAGGTATTATAGTTGCCCCTATTCAATCATCTGTAGGCCTGAACGAATAATTGCGAGAGCTTTTAGACGTTCAAGGTATGGAGTGATTGAATACTCGAATAAAACCTGGAAATTTGAACTCTGTGGGAAATAAAATATATTGGGAAGAATGCCATCATCAAACGACGATTGTCAAAAGATCCTCGGATCTAAAACGAAACCATCCTCGAATGGAGACGCAATGGTATATCGGCCTCAGTCGATAACCAGAAACACAAAGACTGGCCTCAGACAGACTTTGCAAAAGAGACAAACTGACCTCAATCAATAAGCTCAAAATGGTATATCACCCTCGAATGATAGTCATAACAACAAGACCAACCTCAGAAGGGCTTGAAGAAGAGAATTCCATCCTCGAATGAAAATTCTCAAAAGATCCTCGGATCTAAAATGAAACCATCCTCGAATGGAGACGCAATGGTATATCGGCCTCAGTCGATAACCAGAAACACAAAGACTGACCTCAGACAGACTTTGCAAAAGAGACAAACTGACCTCAATCAATAAGCTCAAAATGGTCTATCACCCTCGAGTGATAGCCACAACAACAAGACTAACCTCAGAAGGACTTGAAGAAAAGAATTCCATCCTCGAATGACAATTCTCAAAAGATCCTCGGATCTAAAACGAAACCATCCTCGAATGGAGACGCAACGGTATACCGACCTCAGTCGATAACCAGAAACCAAAGACTGACCTCAGACAGACTTTGCAAAAGAGACAAACTGACCTCAATCAATAAGCTCAAAATGGTCTATCACCCTCGAGTGATAGCCACAACAACAAGACCAACCTCAGAAGGACTTGAAGAAGAGAATTCCATCCTCGAATGACAATTCTCAAAAGATCCTCGGATCTAAAACGAAATCATCCTCGAATGGAACCGCCATGGTATACCGACCTCAGTCGATAACCAGAAACACAAAGGAAATAGGATAAGATGGAACGGGATCGTTGTACATAAAACAATAACCTGTGACGCGACTGTTGTACCAAACAAGACGCGGAATAAGTGACAAACATTGACTTGGAAAGACAAGGGTGTCTGAAAAATGATATCGGTATCCTCTGTGCGGAGTACTTCGGGTTGAGAATATGTTTGTAATATACCTCAAAACTGGCCCATGCTGGCATGCATATGTTTGAATTTATGGCGTAATGCTCCATGATGATGGAAATGCTACGCTTTGGAGGATGCAAATGTAATGATGATTACTAAATGCAAATTCAAAGGGATCTCCTGATGAGGAGATTGCAAATATCCCAAACGGCTTGACTGGGAAGAAATGATGATCACTGCATTGATCTGGTTAATCCTGGTGAGGACGAAACAACTCTGCGGGGAAAGTCATTAATGACACACCGGCTCTGAACTGCCGCCACTGCCAAATAAATTGGACTTTAAGATTAGAGAGCCAAGACCCTGCTGGAGATGGACTCTTCTTGCGCTCTAGTGGGGAAATGGAGACCTCCTGACTTGGCTGGGAACCAGAGGTATGACCCTGCTGAGGAAGAAAACTGTTGGGGAGGAAACACACTCCTTGTACTACTGGGGATTGCCCCTATGTGAAGGGAAACTTCTGCTTGGGGATGACACCCACATTCTGCTACCTTGCTGGGAGATTTCAGCTCCTACTTTACCGGGGATGATTGGAGACACTCTGTTTTTATCCAGCGGGTCCTTTTTACACGAAGTATTTTCTTACTGCGTCTGCGTTAACAGGGGACTGGAAGTCTTGTCCGTCCATGGTTGTCAGCATCAGGGCACCACCTGAGAAAACCTTTTTAACCACGAACGGTCCTTCATAGTTGGGTGTCCATTTGCCCCTGTGATCGTTAAGAGGAGGAAGAATCCTTTTCAGCACTAAGTCACCTGGCATGTACATCTGTGGTCGCACCTTTTTGTCAAAAGCCTGCTTCATCCGCCGTTGATACAAGTGTCCATGGCATACAGCTGCTAGACGTTTCTCTTCAATGAGGCTCAACTGATTATATCTGGATCGGAGCCACTCAGCTTCGTCTAGCTTAATGTCCATCATTAACCTCAACGAGGGGATTTCTACTTCAATTGGTAGGACTGCCTCCATACCATACACCAGTGAGAACGGGGTTGCCCCTGTCGAAGTACGTACTGACGTTCTGTACCCATGCAACGCAAATGGTAGCATCTCATGCAAGTCTTTGTATGTCACAACCATCTTCTGCACAATCTTCTTGATGTTCTTATTGGCCGCATCAACGGCGCCATTCATCTTCGGGCGATATGGAGAAGAGTTGTGATGCTCTATTTTGAAATCTCGACACAAGTTAGCCATCATCTTGTTGTTGAGATTAGAACCATTATCAGTAATGATCCTTTCAGGAATTCCGTACCGGCAAATGATGTCTCTTTTAATAAATCAGGCTACCACTTGTTTAGTGACATTGGTGTAAGACGCCGCTTCAACCCACTTCGTGAAATAATCTATAGCAACCAGGATGAAGCGATGACCATTAGAAGTTGTCGGCTCGATCTTGCCAATCATATCAATGCCACACATAGCGAACGGCCATGGTGAAGACATGACACTCAACGGATTCGGAGGCACATGGACCTTATCAGCGTAAATTTGACACTTGTGGCATTTACGGGAGTACTTACAGCAATCGGGTTCCATGGTGATCCAATAATATCTCGATCTCAACAATTTCTTAGCCATAGCATGTCCTCCAGCATGGGTACCAAAGGAGCCTTCATGGACCTCCTGCATCAACAGGTCTGCTTCGTGTCTATCCATGCATCTGAGCAGAACCATGTCGAAGTTTCGCTTGTACAGCACACCATCTTGATTCAAGAAGAAACCTCCTGCCAGTCTTCTAAGGGTCTTCTTGTCCTTACTGGATGCCTCAACCGGGTATTCTTAAGCTTTCAGGAATTGCTTGATATCATGATACCAAGGCTTGTTATCTTCACCATCGTCAACTGCAAAGACATAAGCCGGTCTTTCAAGTCGGGAGACCGTAATTCGAGGCACGAAATTCTCTTGACAAACTTTAATCATGGACGACAAGGTTGCTAGAGCATCGGCGAATTGGTTTTCATCTCGAGGAATATAATTCAATTTAACTTTGGTGAATAAAGTTAACAGCCTCCTGACATAATCTCTGTAAGGAATCAAATGAGGTTAATGAACCAGCCATTTGCCATTGACTTGATTCACCATCAAAGCAGAATCTCCGAAGATTTCAAGGTTTTTGACTCGCAAGTCGATTGCCTCTTCAATCCCCATGATACAAGCTTCATACTCTGCCTCATTGTTAGTGCATTCGAAAGTCAACCGAGAAGCTAAAGGTGTATGGACCCCTTCTGGCGAGATGATAACAGCACCTACTCCACTTCCATTCATGTTCACAGCTCCGTCAAACATCAACTTCCATTTGGATTCAGGGTCTGGCCCCTCCTCCGGAAGTGGTTCTTCGTAGTCTTTCGACTTGAGGAACATGATATCCTCATCCGGAAACTCGAATCTCATGGGTTGATAATCATCGATTGGCTGCTGAGCCAAGTATTCTGATAACACACTTCCTTTGATTGCCTTTTGAGAAGTGTAATGTATATCATACTCTGTTAGTATCATTTGCCACTGGGCTACTCTTCCTGTCAGAGCTGGCTTTTCAAAAATGTATTTCACAGGATCCATCTTGGAAATTAAGAGAGTAGTGTGAGTCAGCATGTACTGTCTTAGTCGGCGAGCAGCCCATGCCAAAGCGCAACAAGTTTTCTCGAGTAGTGAGTAGCGTGTCTCACAATCGGTAAACTTTTTGCTAAGGTAATAAATGGCGTGCTCTTTTCGACCAGACTCGTCCTGCTGACCCAGCACACATCCCATCGATCCTTCAAGCACGGTAAGATACATAATCAAAGGTCTCCCTGGCACTGGAGGCATAAGAATTGGAGGTTCTAGCAGGTATTCTTTGATTCGGTCAAAGGCTTGCTGGCAGGCTTCATTCCATTTAATGGCCTGATTCTTCCTCAGAAGCTTAAAGATGGGCTCACATGTGGCCGTTAGGTGAGAGATAAATCGTGCAATGTAGTTTAGTCTCCCTAAGAAGCCACACACTTGCTTTTCAGTCTTCGGCTCAGGCATCTCTTGGATGGCTTTCACTTTGGCTGGATCAACCTCAATTCCTCGATCACTCACAATGAAGCCAAGTAGCTTGCCAGAACGGACCCCGAAGGTACACTTATTCGGATTCAACCTCAGTCTGAACTTCCGGAGTTTGTCAAACAACTTTGCTAGATTAACCAAGTGCTCTTCCTCCGTTTGGGATTTTGCTATCATATCATCAACATAAACCTCAATTTCATGATGAATCATGTCGTGAAATAGCGTCACCATCTCCCTTTGATAAGTGGCTCCAGCATTCTTCAAACCAAATGGCATGACCTTGTAACAGAAGGTGCCCTATGGAGTGATGAAGGTTGTCTTTTCCATGTCATCGGGAGACATCTTAATCTGGTTATAGTCGGAAAATCCTTCCATGAAGGAGAACACGGAAAACTGAGCAATATTATCGATGAGCACATCTATGTGAGGTAGAGGGAAGTTATCTTTGGGGCTGGCCCTATTCAAATCCCTGTAATCTACACACATCCTAACTTTACTGTCTTTCTTGGGAACCGGCACAATGTTAGCAACCCACAGAGGGTAACTGGTCACGGCCAAGAAGCCAGCATCAAACTGTTTTTGTACTTCTTCTTTTATTTTAATTGCCATGTCGGGACGTGTGCGCCTCAACTTCTGTTTCACTGGAGGACAATCTTCTCAGAGAGGCAGCTTGTGTACCACAATGTCAGTGTCTAAACCAGGCATATCTTGGTAGGACCATGCGAAGACATCAACATACTCTCGAAGCATATCAATCAAACGAGTCTTGACAGATTCTTCTAATGCAGCCCCGATCTTGACTTCTTTCTTGTCTTCTTCAGTACCCAGGTTTATTACTTCAACAGCTTCTTCGTGCGGCTGAATCATCTTCTCCTCCTGTTTAAGCAGTCTGGCCAATTCTTCAGGTAGTTCGCAATCCTCTTCACCTTCCTCATCGGCTTGATAAATTGGATTGTCGAAGTCATACTCAACCATAACAAGGTCGTTATTGATAAGATCTGGTGACGAGCAC
Source organism: Lathyrus aphaca (assembly GCA_963966055.1). NCBI lineage: Eukaryota > Viridiplantae > Streptophyta > Magnoliopsida > Fabales > Fabaceae > Lathyrus > Lathyrus aphaca. Next base: position 24,814,981 of record OZ014524.1, on the reverse strand, counting down.
CTGCATGAATGGTGATTCATGCAAGGCTTTAGCAACAACTTGAGAAAATGAGAAACATTGCCATTTTAAAACTTTTCTTTCTTTTTGAAAAACAAAAAAGCAAAAATGAAAGATAAAGAACAACATGAATGAATGTGAAACGTCAGCTTTATTTATGATTTGGAATTGTGTTAAGAACAAAAGAACCCTTACAAAGAGCTACCATGCCCCGGGCAAGACATAGTGCTTGAATACAGGAAAAACAGAAACAAAAATTATTACTCTTCGAAAGAGGTGACTGACATAAGCCTTTCTGATGTCCAATTGCTAAGTTGAGTCCCTGGAACGGCAGGCCTGATCCACAAATCTAGGTCACAGTCACTATCAACTGCGTCATCCTGCACGGCACTGATGTTTCCATAATCCACTACTCCCGCACTCGTGAAAGTAATTGGGCCTTGACGACCTTTAGCATTTGGTCTAGACGATGACTTCCCAGGATGGTAACCAATTCCGAACATATCTTTCTTTTCCGGCATTTCTACTGGAATTCCCCAGCCTTTTTGCATCCCAGATTCTACCACTTCAAGAGCTTGCTTATAAGAGGCTATGGAAACCCCCTTCTTCGGTTCTTCAGGAGAAGCCGCCACGGCGGACGCTTGTTCAGTTTTCAGGGGCTCAAAAGCCTGACATGGGTTCTCAACTATTTCGCCATCCATCTCCACATATTTGAATGAAGCTAGATGACTAACAAAAATGTCTTCTTCCCCACTGACAGTTACAATTTGACCCTCCCAGACGAACTTTATCTTTTGATGAAGTGTGGACGATACTGCTCCTGCTGAATGTATCCAAGGTCTTCCGAGCAAACAGCTGTATGCAGGTTGTATATCCATTACATAGAACGTGGTATTGAAGATCTGTGGACCTACTTTAATGGGTAACTCCACGAACACCGATCTCCTTGACCCATCAAATGCTCGAACTACTAGGTCGCTAGGCTTTAGAACTACTCCATCATAATCCAACTTCATCAGTGCTTTCTTGGGCAAGACATTCAGCGACGATCCAGTATCTACCAACACGTGAGAGAGTACTGCACCTTTACATTCTAAAGAGATATGCAGTGCCCGATTATGAGCACGCCCTTCAGAAGTCAGATCCAAGTCTGTGAAACCCAATCCGTGACTGGAATTAACACTAGATACCACTGCTTCCAACTGGTTTACTGAAATATCCTGAGGCACGTACGCCTTGTTCAGAATATTCAGGAGAGCCTTCCTGTGGGAATCAGAACACATGATCAAGGACAAAATGGAAATCTTCGACGGAGTCTGCTGCAGATGGTCTACAATCTTGTAGTCGCTCTTTTTGATAATCCTCCGGAATTCTTCAGCTTCTTTATCGAAAGTAAGGTCTGGATCAGTTGCTAGTGCAGGATCGTTGACAACCACTGGCTGCTTCCTTCTTGCCCTAGTCTGGGCTTCTGCGGTGTCCCTGGGTGGTATCGCACTATTTCTTAGTGTTTTCGGCGCGAATAATCTCCCACTTCTGGTGAAGCCCCCTACTCCAACATTTTCCAATTGAACCAGGGTTGTACTAGACGTGGCCAACTCTTGCTTCTGGCCGTTATAGTATACTTCGCCACCATAATTCCAGGGAATGGCTTTATCATTCTGATACAGTACTGGTCCTGCAGTGGTGATGGTTATCGGTGCTACTCTGGCCTGTGGAGGAACTTGAGATGGATCGTAGAAGATGGTTATTGTAGAGACTTCTCTTTCCTTTACAACCTTGTCAAACTGCAACACTCCTTCATTAATCATGCTCTGGATCCCTGCTTTCAACTGCTCACAACCATTTGTAGCTTCAGCACATCCTGGACAATCAACTTCACACCAAGGAAAAATACCCTTTTGTGACAAGCAGACTTTAACAACAATCAACGGAGTCTGCAAGTCTTTGACATCGCGCACCAAGTTTAAATTTTCCCCTTCATCAATTTCCCCAACCGTACCTCCGTTAGGAGGCATGTGGTTCTGAATTACATTAGGATTAGGAGCAAAGTTGATTGCTTTAGAATCCAATAGGTCTTGAAAAACATGCTTCAGTGCTTTGCAGTTCTCTGTGGTATGCCCGGGAGCTCCGGAATGAAATTCGCATCTGGAGTTTGTATCATAACCCTCGGGGATTTGGCCTGGCTTCGGGGGTTGTAGAGTTCGGAGTTGAACCATCTGAAGTTGTAGGAGGTTCTTCAAAAGTTGTGAATAGGACATCGGCGGAGCTTCGAAATGTCTTTCTCTGGGCTTCTGGGGGTAATATGGACGAGGAGCTCTTTGTTGATACCCTTGTTGGTGTTGTTGTTGTGGTTGTTGGACTTGTTGTTGAACAGGTTGAGCTGAGATAGTGACAGGGGCCACTTGCTGATAAAACCCTTTGTTGCTTCCTCCCCTCTGCGCGTACACTGCACCCATCTCTCCTTCTCTTCTTTTCACGAAGGGTTTATTAATACCAGAACTTGAAGCGCCTCCGTTCTGAATCTTCCCTTGCTTGATCCAACTTTCTATCCTCTCGCCAGTCAAGATGATATCTGAAAACCCACTTGAGGAACATCCAGCTAGCCTTTCCATGAAATGCCCAGGGAGGGTGTCCAGGAACAGGTCTACCATTTCTCTCTCCAACAAAGGCGGTTTCACTCTAGCAGCCATTTCACGCCACCTTTGTGCGTAATCTTTGAAGCTCTCGGAGTTCTTCTGAGTCAAACTTTGAATTTGAGTACGACTGGGCGCCATGTCGATATTATATTGATATTGTTTGAGGAATGCTTCTCCCAATTCCTTCCAGCTTCTCACAGACCTTCTCTCTAGCTTCATATACCATTCCAAGGACCCTCCGGAGAGACTATCCTGGAAGTAATACATCCAGAGCTTTTCATCCCTAGTATGGGCAACAATTTTTCGGTAGAATGCCTGCAAGTGAGTCTTTAGGCAGGAGCTACCGTTATACTTGTCAAAAGTCGGTGGCCTGAATTTGTGAGGAATAACCACCCCGGGGACTAGGCCCATGTCAGATACATCTATCCCCAAAGTGTCTCTATACTCGAGGGCTTTGACTTTCTAAGCAAGCACCAAAAAGTATTGAAGATTTCCTTCTCCGCCGAACCCCATGTCATTGTTGAAAGAAGGGAACTGATCATCCTGCTTGTCTTGTACCGGAATGAAAGTTGATGTGCCCTACTCTGGAATTTGAGGTCCGCCTGGGCCATTGTTGGTGTTGGGAGGAGTCACTTGCACATCAGGAGTGGTTACGGGGATATTAGTCTGAGGAAGGTTGAGCCCCTGAACTGCATTCCTTAACTTTTGTTGTCCCTGAGCCATCCCTTGCATCATCACCATGAATTCTCCCATTCTGGTGCGAAACTCATTAAGCTCTGTTTGCATAGCGTCCATGACTGTCCTCTGATTGTTGCGAGTTACGTAGCGATGTGGAATATTCTGCCGAAGATGTTGAGTCTTGGCAGCTCTCGCAATCTTTGCCTGAAACACAGATAAATTAAGCATCCTGTAGAAAACCTGCAAAACAAAAAGAAATGCAAATGATGTGTATGCCATGCAATGTGTTCCTTTTATTCCCAAGGCTATTTCCTTTCCCGATCCTGGTATTTGGAGAATAATAATTGGGAAGAAAACCCAAGTGATGTTCAGATACAGTGACGACCGTGGAGAACTGGTGCTCATTACCCCGTGTCGCTGCAACAAAAACGAACAAGAGATTCAAAACAAGTCAATCACATAAACTGAAGTTTGAAACAACAAATTCCCCGAAGGGTGCCAATTAAAAGAACAACAAAGTATATCAATAAAAGGAATCCCACAACCAGCCTGTGGGTAATCCGAGTACAATAGCATGAAACTAAACTCTAGGGATCTCTAAGTCTTGCAGCCTCCAGCTAAGACGCTTGACATTCTGGAACAACTGAACGATATCCGGATGATCAGGCTCCTGGATGAGTCTCTGGATGAGGAGGTACCTCATATCAAAGGAAGCATGTAACTCTTCAATCTGCTGCAGGAAAGTTGTCTCATTCTCTTTGCTTGGATCTGGCTCGGCCCTTGACCTCTTCACATCAGCACGAAGCTTCAGCTCTTCAACCTCTTTCTGGACATCTTCGGCTATTTGTTGACTCTTTGTCATCTGACGGAGATACTCTCTCTGTTGCTCTTGTGCCTTCCGAACTAACTTCTCTTGCTCAACCAAAGCATCCTAGAGGTTCTTGATCTTCAACTCGAATTCAGCTTCTACCTCCTTTTGCTTCTTCTGATTATCACTCCACTTCTCTTGCCAAAGTGTGATGGCCTCATTAGCCTCATTAAGTTCTTTCTTATCCTTCTGGCGCTGACTCGCCTTATGGATCTCATTCAATCCTCTCTTCCTGAAGTATAGCTCCCTTTCCTCGAAGTCCTTCTGCTTAAGACAAACTGTCTCTTCAGCCCGGAGAGCTCTATCTTCTAACTGATGGTTCTGAATCATCAATTTCTGACAAGAATTGTAAGCCTCCTGATTCTCCTCCCTAATCTGCTTGACCAAAGCTTCCAACTTCTGATAATCTTCTAAAGGCACCGTTGCTGGAGGTGGAGTTGGTATAGAAAAGGGGACTAGAGCTTTTTGAACCTCTTCCTTTATCCAAGCTTTGAATTCAGGGAACATCCGGTTATTTCTCTTGCCTAGACATGCCGTGTCTTTTCTTTTGATCACCTTCCAAGAACCTGCAACTTTCCTGACCAACAGAAGATTGTTTTTCACCGAGAAGTAAAAAGTTTGGAATAACTCAGATTCATCAGGGATCTCTTTGAGCGCGTACCCTATCTGTCTTCTTAGGAGAATGGGATTGTAATTGATACCTCCTGACACTCCTAATAAAGGCACATTGAGGTAATTCCCACAGCTGGTAATGAAACTCTTTCCTTTCAAACTCAAAGTAAACCACCTAATATCTCTGGCCGACAAAGTACTCAGCTTCTGGGCCCAAGTAGTATTAGGATCAGTAAAACTCTCAGTAGTAGGCAAATGTCTCATGATCCACTTGTAGAATAAGGGAGCACAACATCTAACCAGACCTCCTCGCTTCTTCTCATTCTTATAGTGCACTGAATAATACAAGTCACCTAGGAGAGTGGGCACCAGATTCTTCAACACAAATAAATGAATAGCATTTATGTCCACAAATTTGTCCATATCAGCGAACAGGATGATCCCATAAATGGATAGTGCTAAGATGGCGCAAACAGAATCCCACTGATTTGTCACTGCAAGTTCTTCAGCCTCTCTAACCAGATACTCTAGAGTGAAACCAAGTACTTTTGCTTTGGTGGTAGACAGATTTGCAGATACTTCAGATGAGCTCAAATAAAGAGCTTTGGCGATGTCAGCATGGGTTGGTCTTGTCATCTCTGAGTTGAAAGGAATCTGATCCTTGATTGACACTCCCATAATCTCAGCATACTCTTCCAATAAAGGACCCAACTGAAAGTCATGAAATATGAAACACCTGAGCCGTGGATTGTAATACTGCAACAAAGTGTGAATGGCGCTTCTCTGAGAGCTATCCAAGTTGAATACCAAGTCCAGAATATCACCATACTTTTCCTTGAAGTATCCCAAATGACCCGGGGTAATAAGAGACACCATTTGGTTGATTAGGTCCATCTTGGTATCAAAAATTTGTAGTGCACAGTTCTCTTTCTGACGTCTTCCATTCTAAAGCAATGATATGACCAGAAACTGGGAGTAATGCAGACCCTGAGAATAAAAGAAACACAAATGATTAATGATGATATGATGCTTATGCCAGGCGAGGCATGTGATCAGTGAAGTGTCTGTGATGTGCCAATCATATAATTAGGTGTCGGTGCAAGGTCACAATATCCACATATCACAATAACAATCCCTCTGATCCGGGATCCATATCTTAGAACCAGAAATCCAGATCACCCAACTGAACCAAAGGCAAAGTGGGTATGCTGAAGGTCTTAGGGTTCCTGCAAAACCTGTAAACCCCTCCCAATCTCATGGGTGTGCTACTCGGGTCAACATCATGGACTCTCAAAGCCGAATAGCAATAATACGTTCACCATTTCCGAGAAATGGCTCATGACCAAATCAGGGAATCGGTTTGGCATTATGTACTACTCAGGGAGGCCTCAGTTGAGTCCGGAAAAAACAAGCATCCCTCACAAGTCTCCAGCTTCAAGCACTGAATCGAGAAACAATAGTACATTCATCCCGAAGGGTACAATACTACCGTCATACGAACAGTTTTCTTTAACTGAATTCCTATGAGGGAACCAGGCCATCCTATGCGAGTTCCTAATGGACCCTCGAATGCGAGTGGGTTTGCCAACAAATGTGGTCTGCCACTGTCATCACTGGAGAGGGGTGTTCCCATTAAGGTCCTCGAAGATCGGTCACCAGATGCACATAACTATCAAGGTCGTATCCTGAAGTGGAGAAGAACCCCCACACAGAATAGTCCCGAGACGGTCGCAGTCTGGGTGTGGAACACATCGCCACTCATCATGTAACCATGCGAGTACAACGTGTCCACGCTAATCATATAGTGCACTCAAGCCGGGTAGTTGGCTTACCTCACAGTAACTCCCAATCCACACAAAAATGAAAACCAGCACAGCTAGACAGTCCAGTATAATATGATGCATGGAAAATAAATACTGAAAGCAGTAAATAAATGCGGTAAAGTAAAGCTATAAAGTAAAACTGTAAATGTAAACAGTAAAGCTAAACTAAAGCACATAGCAGCAAACAGATAAACACCCAAAGAAACAAAACCAAACATGCGCTAGGATTGACTCTACAAGGGAAACCAGAAGAATCAAGTTAGTCCCCAGCAGAGTCGCCAGCTGTCACTCCCGGGATTTTCATCCTAGTACAAACACGAAAGTGGCGCGGAAAAGGTAGAGTCGCCAGCCAGGCATTTTTATCCCGAAAGAATGGGAAAGGTAATGTTGCACAAACCTGAGGAAGAAGGAAAGGACAAGGTCCTGCGAACCAAAGATCGGGGTTCGGGAGTCGGTTACAACCTAGGAAGGTATTAGCACCCCAGATCGTCCGTCGTACTCGACGGGATCCACGCTTGTTTGTTTGTTTCAAAGGGTAAGAAAATAAGATGCTGCTGGACAAATGAACTGCTAACTGGAATGGGAATGGAAAGAATGGAATAAAAGGGGGAAATGTAGGGAAAATAAAGAATGTGCTCGAACGGGCCCTACCCCGCTGCCTACGTAACTCATCGGGATAATGAGGATCAGAGTCGACGTAGTTCGCCTAACCAGGCGAGAACTATTTGTTTGTGTTTTTTATAGCTAGAACTGCGTATGTCTATGCTCAGGTGTTGCAGGCTCATCTGGTACGAGTGCGTTTACCGTCTTGTATGCGAGACAAGTCGTCGCGAGTTCGCGTTCAGAATGAATGAGATGAGAAAAGAAGTTCCCGCAGGATAGTCGCTTATTATTTGTTTTTGTCTTTTATGAGAAATGTTTTTTTTGAATTTGTTTGTGAACGTTCTCATACTAAGACCTATCCATCACGATAGGTACTTACACCTCGCCCCTAAACAGGACGCGTAGAAGCACTCCGCAACAAAGTCTCGTGTCGTACAAGAAAGTTCGTTTTTTATTAAGTGTTTTATTATTTTTCTTTGTGAGATGAGAAAGAAAGACTCAAGTTGCAAAAGGACGCACTAAGAGGACTAAGACACCACCCTAAGTTAGTTATCATTTACAAAAGGTGATCCTAATGGTTTGTGAGGTTTTCTAATCCTAAGGAAGAAAAGAATAGAATGCAACTTACTTCCTAGAGAAGTTAAGTTGATTCTACAAAAGAGGGGGAAATCCTACCAAACACAAGTATGAAAAGAAAGAAATGAATTAAATGCATAAAGAAAATGCATAAAAATAAAATAAAGGATAAGGTAAGGAAACTTACCTCAATCTTCCCCTCTACAAAACAAAGGTTAATGTGCATTTTTTATTTAAAATAACAAGGCAAACATACCCTAATTAAATCCTAATGACTTTAGGACTCAATCAAAATTCTATTTTAATTCTAAAGAACTAAGAAAATGCTAAGACAAAATGCAACACCTATTACAGCCCCTAATACACAAACAGCTATGAAAACAAAGCATAATTCAAAGCAGCTTTTTACAGCCAGCACGCAGCATGAAAATGTAGGTGTAAAAGGTTACAAACAACATGCAAACATAATAAACAACATACATTTTACAGCACTTATATGCAAAAACAGCTATGAAATGCAAAATCCAGAATTGATTATTTTCATTTTCTAATGCACAAACTCAATGAAAAATGCACCAATCTCATTATGAACATGGATCAACATACATAAATGGAGGAACATGAAATTTTTTGGGAGATTATGCAAGAATGCATCACATGGTTGATTATGCAACAAGTAATGCAAAAATGTAGCACATGAATATGGTATATGAACATGATGATTATTGATTATGAATATGCAATGTGATAGCTCAACAAGGATGCTAAACTCAATGCAAAATTCAGAATTGAATTGATATAAATGGTATGATTGAGCATGCAAACAAATGCAACCAAATGCACATACATACATGATTATGCCACATACATTGATACAATGGAAATGCAAAATGATTTAACGCAATGCAAAAGATGTAAAACAGAATGCAACATGATTATTCATATGTCAAATAATGCACAAACATGGCAACAAAGGGCGAGAACTCAAGCTATGCACCAAGAAACACTAAAATGCATAATATGCGACATGAACGGAATCGTGTCGAAACAACTCGAAATGGGGGAATGAGCTACTGGAAATGGACCCAAAAATTCCCTAAAATCACTACCTAAACATGTATGAACATTAGAGGCACTAGAAAGCAAGAATGGGCAATTAAATAAACTAAAAATCCAAAAATCAACAGCGTTAACCGGTTAACCAAATGCGTTAACCAGTTAACGGACCTAAAACAACAGCAATTTGTGGCTAAAACGCACGCGTTAACCGGTTAACCAAACGCGTTAACCGGTTAACACTGAACAGAAAGTGAAAAAAACTTTTGAAATAAGTGCTTTTGGCCACAAACTCACTTCTAAGGATCTCTAACATATCTAGGAACATGCTAACACTAATTTCTACTTAATTAGGGCTTATATACACATGCTAAAACCTATAACTATCAACGCCTTAACTTCTAATCTATCAAAAAAACCACAAATCGCAAGCAACGCATAACAAAATATAATTGATCGCAAGCACAACGAAAAGCAATTAAAGAATGCCGAAATGGCGAGATGAAGAGAATAACTTAAAGAAGAAGTTATTTAGATCACCAACCTACGAAGCGGAGAAGTGCTTCGGTGAATGTTGCAAGGATCGGAGCTTGATCGAAAAGAAAACCAAGAAAACCGCGAAACTGCAAAATAAATGCGTTCTTGATGCTTGAACCTTCGTGTGCTTCCGATAAGTCGAAACCTTCACCGAAATTCAGTAGCTTCTTCTTCCACAATCCACAAAATCAATGGAGGTTGAGGCTAAGCTTCAAGATCTTCAAGTTTCAATGTGAAACTTGAAGAGCTTATTCAAAAAAGCTTTGGTGAAAAAGAGGGAAAAAGGAGGAAAAGTGAGAGAGAAAAAGTGATTGTGAGAGTGAGAAATTTGAAATGAAAATTGTGTGTGTCCTTTCTTTTGGTTTGGATGAAAATAGATTAAATATGGCTTAGGTTTGGGGCCCAAAAATTAGGCTTGGGATCCAAAATTATGGTTTGGTAATGAGGTTAGGATTTAGGAATGGAGCTAGGTTAGGAGAAGGAATATTCTAGAAGATGGTAGAACATGGTAGAAGTTTCCAAGGGAAATGGAGTGGAATTGAAATGGAAAAACAAGAGGGAAAGAATGAAAGGAAGTGTGGAAAGAAAGTGGAAGGAAAAGTGGAGGGAAATATGAAATCAACCACTTTTCAAATGATTTTTCCTTTGATTTTTTATGATTCCTCCATCGTTTCTTGACCAAATTTGAACCATAGGATCATTGTAACCCTAATTTCATGATATCGATCTTAAAAGTCAGGAATCGACCCTTTTCATCAGGAGATGTTGCACTGCTTGCCTCCTTTGATTAAACCTCATCTTTCCATGGCTTGTGGCTTCAAGTGAAGACTTGTGGGATATTGTGAAACCTTTGCACAAGGTTGAGAAGCTTTGTGACCCTTTGATTGCCTTTGTAATGCCTTCGATCGCTCTGATCATTGATCACATACATATGTCTCAGCTATGCTATGCATGATGCAATGTTTTTGGTTATTTTATGAATTTATGAATGCAAAATGCTATGCAAAATGTTGAGGAAATGAGAGGGCAAATTTCGAGGTATTACAACTGGCATCAGGAAAATCCAGTCCCTCATTACCCATGATCATGTCCCACTGTTCAGAGAGTATTATGGAGGCATATTGGACATGGTCATAGACTTAGATGCATCTCAGAGGAGCATGATCCATACTTGCTTGCAGTTTTATGATCCTCCACTCTGATGTTTCACGTTTCCTGATTTCCAGTTGGGACCTCTGTTAGAAGAATTTTCCATGTTGTTAGGAGTTCCTATCAGGAGAGGAATTCCTTTCAACCCTGAGATGGTTGCTCCCAAAAATGAAGACATAGCTAGGGCATTGCATTTGGAGTCTGCCCTTATTGATCAGAACATGACAACCAAGGCTGGGGTTCCAGGCCTTCACCTAGACTTCTTGATCTCCCAGGCTACCATGTATGCTGCAATAGGGGAATGGAAGGTTGTCTGTGCACTTCTAGCCCTCAGTATATATGGGGTTATCTTGTTTGCAGACGAGCCAAAGTTTGTGAGCAAGAATGCCATTCACCTGTTCTTGTTGAGGAATCTAGTCCCTACCTTGCTGGGAGACTTCTACTACTCAGTACACCAGAGGAATGAGAAGCAAAGAGGAAGACTGGTCAGATGTTGTGCTCCCCTTTATTACTCTTGGTTGCTAAGACACTTGCCAAAGACAGATACCTTCCTGAACCCCATCAGCAAAATAATTGGGCTAAGATATTTATTTCCTTGACATCAGATGACATTAGATGGTGCACTCAGAGCACCAAGGGCAAGGATATCATTACTAGTTATGGGCAGTATCCTAATGTGCCTTTGATAGGAGTGAAAGGTTGCATCAACTACAACCATTTACTATTTAAGAGACAATTAGGGTATGCTTTGGTTCACCCTCCAAGAGGGCAAAATTTGGCTGAGACCCTCTATTGTGAAATCCAGCCCAACTCTGCTGTTGTCAGACAAGCTGCCTGGGCTTGGGATAACATTCAGACCAAGGGAACAGCCATTCTTGGCAAGTGCAACAACATTGCTTCAACATAGTATTCTGATTGGTCTCGTACCAGAGCTAAGATCACCTGGATGCCCTTCACTTTAGAAGATGTACCTGGACCTTCTACAGTACAACCTGTAGCTACTGTCAGTTTGGAAGAGTTTGAAAAGGTGAAAGAGAGGAATACTCAGCTATCTGAAGCCTTGAAGAAGATTCTCTGGGAGAGAAATGACAGTCGTCTAGATAATGAGAGATTGGAAAGGCTCAAGATTGAGCATTTGACCAAGATTGAGAAGACGAATGACTACATCAGGAAGGCAAGAGCAGGGGAGTTAGTACTGAAGAATGCTTGCAAGGAAGCAAAGACTCAGAAGGCTAGGGCAGAGCATTATCTAGAGGAGAGCAAGGCTAGGTGGATCAGGATCACTGAAGCCCGTGCACAAGAAGACCAAAGGACTCAGGCTAAGATAGAGCAACTGGAGGCTAGTGAGAAGAAGCATCAGGATGCTTTGTTGGCAGCCTAGAAAGAGATATCTGAATTGAAACTCTGGGCGGGGTTGAAGAGGTCAAAGGATCAGGACAAGCATAAGAGGTTAACCAATGCCATTGCTACCAGGAATCTCCTCATCAGGACTATCACAGAGCACCCAGTAGGTCCAGTGATTGAGGCCCTCCTGAAGGAAGTCAGAGAGGATGACTTTGGATTAGATGTTTGATTCTTTTGCTTGTACTTTTTCTTTTGTTGTACTTTTGATTTTGTTGTTGTATTTTGATCCACCATGGGGATGTATTGTGATCAAACTATGTATTTTCACCGCTTTGTAATATATCAGTTTGTATTATTTTTGGTGGGCTTAATCTCTCTTCATCATCAGTATTTCCTCGAGGTCTGGAAAGGTCAAAACCAAAGAACCAAACCGGATACCCTTGGAAGACAAATAGGCATATTGCATTGCATACTAACATTTTCTTTGTTTTGTAGGTTTTTATTTTATTGTTGTTTCTCAGTTTGTTGTGGTTTCAGGAAACATTGCACGCAGAAGAGTGTTCCCTGTCAACAGAATACACCGGTACCCGACGAGAAACAACCTTCCGGGACTCCAGATGGATCAATTTTAGCAAGACTTGAATGAAGTGAAGACCCAGATGACCAATGAGAGGGTTGAGATGAGGAATCAGATGACCCAATTCATGACTGTAATGACTGGTTTAGCTCAAAGCCAGGAAAGACTAAGGGAGTTGGTTGAAAGAAAAACTCCTGAAGAACACCATCCAGGTACAGGAGGTACCAGTAACAACGATCACTTGCATCCTCGCACTGATCCACCAGAGTTTGGGCCCCATCTAAACCCAGAAATCAATGCCATAAGGAATACTCAGGGTAACACTGCTGGAGGAAGGGTCTTGCAAGAGGATCCTCAAGAAGAGCAGTTTACAGTTGTTGGGGCTGGGGACGAAGTTTACGACCGTAGGCTGGATGAAATTGCAGAGAAGCTGAGATCTCTTGAATCCCATAATTCCCTAGGGTTTGATGTCATGGACATGGGATTGGTGGAAGGGGTGAGAATTCCTCACAAGTTCAAACCCCCGTGTTTTGAAAGGTATAATGGCACATCCTGCCCACGCACCCACCTTCAATCATTCTTGGGAAGGTTAAAAGCATACACCATAGACGAGAAGCTGTGGATGTTTTACTTCGAGGATAGTCTAACAGGGGCATCCCGAGAATGGTATTCCCACTTGACCAGAGCCACAGTAAGGAACTGGAAGGACTTGGCTAAAGCTTTTATCCGTCAGTATCAGTATAACTTGGATATGGCTCCAAACAGGACCCTTCTAATGGGAATGTCTCAATCTTCCCGTGAAAGCTTCAGGGAATATGCCCAAAGGTGGAGGCAACTTGCTGCTGCAGTTCAACCCCCTATGTCTAAGAGGGAGATGGCAGACATGTTCATGAATACTCTCCAAGGAACCTACATTGACAGATTGGCTGCATTTTCTTCTACCAGTTTCGCAGATGTGGTGATAGCTGGGGAAAGAATAGAGAGCCTATTGAAGATGGGAAAGATCTCTGATAACGGTGCCAGTTCCAGCAGTACAAGAAAAGCATTTGCTGGGCCCCGTAGATCTGGTGAGACAAACTTTGTGCACATGGGAAGAGGGAGACCCCAATACTTGCCCAGAACAGTTGTTGTTGTTACTATCCCTGTTCCACCTCCTTAGTATACTCAACAACCACAACACTTTCCGCAACAACAACAATTTCCTCAACAGAGATCTTATAACAATAATCAACAACAACGCCCGTTTCAACAGTGGCCATCTCAGGTCAACCGGGTGATTGACCCCATTCCTATGCCATATGCTACACTACTGCCACAACTCCTAAAGCTCAATCTTGTTGAGTTAAGGACATTGGCTCCACCTGATCCTCAAAACCTTCCAAGAAACTACGATGTCAACGCTAGGTGTGCTTTTCACTCTAACGCACCTGGTCATTCTACGGAAAAATGCAGAGCTCTGCATATGAAGGTTCAGGATCTGGTAGATTCAAAATCCCTGAACTTTGCACCTCCTCCCAACGTAATGAAAAATCCTATGCCAAGCCACATTGGGCCAAGGATTAAAGCTATAGAGGATGGTTCACCCATGAGTTTAATAGAAGACATTGCATGTATTCAGACATCTCTGGCAGAGGTTAAAGCCCAACTTTTAAAGTGCCAAGTGTTTCCAGGTTGTGAGGCCTGTTGTGAATTATGCAAACTTTCTGAGAATGGGTGTGCTAGTTTGAGGAAAGGCATCAATGACTTGATCAAAGAAGGCATTCTGCAAATTACAACCACAGCTTCTACAACACCAGCAACCCTTTTGTCAAGAACAAGTGATTCTTCTACAAATGCAACAACCATCTTTCCTATTGGTTCTTCTACAACTGCAACAACCATTGTTCCGACTGATTCAGCTACAACTTCAGCAATCATTCCATCTGTCACTTCAACACACAACAATTCATTCGCACCAGCTACTACAACTTCAGCAACCACCAACAATGATGTTTCCACTGTCACAATTTATTATGACCCGACAACGGTCCCGAACTCCAGCAACTTTCAACAATCTCAACAACAGTTCCAACCAAGCTTCAATTCACCTCCACCAACATCCACCAGAGGTCGTGTTACTATTTTCTATGATCCACAGACTATTACAGTCCCAACATCTGCTGCAGTAAGCCCAGTCACTATCACGGTGCCCGGGCCAATTCCATATGATAAAGACAGTGTTGTACCATGGCATTATAGTGCTGATCTATACTCCAACGGAGAGAAAGTCCTTCTTGATTCTCCAGTTCTCACTCCCCAAGTGGACAATGTTGGGGGAGGCGGAGGCTTCACCCGAAGTGGACGTCTCTTCGCATCACAAGTCCCTAGAACTAACACTGAGGCAGAGGCTGTTGCCAAAGCCAATGGGAAGAGTGTGATACTGGAAGAATCTGCACCGAAAGAAACTCATAAATCATCCTTCGATCAAGATGTGGATGAATTTATGAGAATTATTAAAAGAAGTGACTATAAAGTTGTGGACCAGCTCCACCAGACTCCTTCAAAGATCTCAATCTTATCTCTGCTGTTGTGTTCTGAAGCCCATCGGGATGCACTACTCAAAGTTCTGCACGCTGCCTACGTGCCAGAAGAGATCACAGTAAATCAGCTGGAAACAGTGGTGTCAAATGTCAATACTAGCCATGGGCTAGGGTTCACTGATGCTGATTTAACTGCAGAAGGACGTCTCCACAACAAAGCTTTGCACATAACCCTGGAGTGCAAAGGAGCTGTAATATCTCATGTTCTTGTAGACATTGGGTCCTCACTCAATGTCTTACCCCAGAAAGCCCTTGTCAAGCTCGAATATGATGGGATAGCTCTCCGGCCAAGTAACCTTGTGGTCAGGGCTTTTGATGGCTCCAAAAGATCTGTTCTTGGAGAGGTGGAGCTTCCAGTGATAATCGGTCCACAAGTCTTCAAGACCATTTTCTATGTGATGGACATACAGCCTGCTTACAGCTGTTTGTTAGGTCGACCTTGGATTCACGCCGCAGGCGCAGTAACGTCGACCCTTCACCAGAAACTGAAGTATGAATGGGAAGGATAGATTATCACCATCTGTGGTGAGGAAGACATATTTGTTAGCCATCTGGCTACGTACAAATATATTGAGATGGATGGTGAAATCCATGAGACAATAAGCTAAGGGTTCGAGGCCCTGAATGTCAATGAGGCTACTGAAGTATTTGCTGCATCCCAGGAGGACAGGATGGGTACTTCAATTGTTTCCTATCAGCAAGCCCGGAAGGTTGTTGAAGAAGGTAATGCTCAAGGCTGGGGCAAGCTGCTGCCAGTGGAAAAGAAGGAAGATAGATTCGGTTTGGGTTACAGACCATTCTGACAAGATCAATCAGAGGCTGCCAAAGAGCCCAAGTTCATCATTAAGGGGATGCTCTCCCCAGATGCTGTTAATAATCTTGAAGACAAGGCGGAAAGCGACCGTAACCTAGAGAGCTGGATACGTCCAAGGATCCCAGGGAACCGAGTCCTTAACTGGTCTTCCCAGGAAATTATAAGGGTTACTCCTGCAGAGTAATTATTATTTCCTGTCTTTTTTAGCATGCATCAAGTCCTGCATCTTGCCCAAGGTGTCAGGACTCATTTTGTAATAGGGCCATATTGTAATTCTGTGCAAATGATTAATCAATAAATATCGGACATCTTTAGCAAACGAGTCTCTTTTTCGCTCACCGTCTTTTCATTTTTCAATTTTGTACAAAACAATAAAATGGCAATGTTTTCAAAATAAATAACTTCATTTTCACTTTTTCTAAACAAGATTAAAACTGATCACTAAAACGAACCACTCTCAACCCTTGCAGAAATCATCCTCCAGATTGTACCGACAACAGCACTGCTATGACCTTGTATGACTTCGACAATCCGATTAATCAAGATGATGAAGGGGTTGAAGAAGAATATGAGTTACCCGAAGAGCTAGCCAGGTTGTTGAGGCAAGAAGAGAAAGTGATCACTCCTCATCAGGAGGAGGTTGAAACAGTTAATCTTGGTACCGAAGAAGACTTGAAAGAAGTAAATATTGGGGCCAGTCTGCAGGCATCAGTAAAAGAATAGCTCATTGATATGCTTCGAGAATAGGTCGACGTCTTTGCTTGGTCCTATCAAGACATTCCAGGTCTAGATACGGATATTGTTATGCACAAGCTGCCTTTGAAAGAAGATTTCCCTCCAGTGAAGCAAAAGCTACGCCGTACTCGCCCGGATATGGCCATGAAGATTAAAGAAGAGGTACAAAAACAGTGGGACGCCGGTTTCCTTGCTGTAACTAGTTACCCGCTGTGGGTCGCTAACATTGTACCGGTGCCTAAGAAGGATGGCAAAGTAAGGATGTATGTGGATTACCGGGATCTGAACAGAGCTAGCCCGAAGGATGATTTCCCATTACCTCACATTGATGTATTGGTCGACAACACAGCTCAGTTCTCGGTGTTCTCTTTCATGGATGGATTTTCTGGGTATAATCAGATCAGAATGTCACCCGAAGACATGGAGAAAACAACCTTCATCACACCTTGGGGCACATTTTGTTACAAGGTAATGCCTTTTGGACTAAAGAATGTCGGTGCTACTTATCAACGGGCTATGGTAACATTATTCCACGACATGATCCACAAAGAAATTGAATGCTACGTGGATGACATGATTTCCAAGTCCCTCACTGAAGAGGAACGTCTGATAAATCTGCTGAAGTTGTTCAAGCGTCTGAGAAAGTATCAGCTGAAGTTAAACCCCAACAAATGCACATTCGGGGTACGTTCCGGTAAGCTGCTGGGATTCATTGTAAGTGAAAAAGGAATTGAATTTGATCCTGACAAAGTCAAAGCCATTCAGGAGATGCCTGCACCTAGGACTGAAAAGGAAGTTCGGGGGGTTCTTAGGTAGACTGAACTACATATCAAGGTTCATATCTCACCTTACTGCAACCTGTGAGCACCTTTTCAAACTGCTAAGAAAGGAACAAACGGTCAGGTGGAACGAAGATTGTCAGAAGGCTTTTGACAAAATCAAGGAGTACTTACAAGAACCTCCAATTCTTATACCTCTAGTTGAAGGAAGACCTCTAATAATGTACCTGACAGTTTTAGAAGGATCAATGGGGTGTGTGTTGGGCCAGCATGACGAGTCTGGTCGAAAAGAGTATGCAATATACTATCTAAGCAAAAAGTTTACCGACTGTGAACAACGTTATTCACTGCTCGAGAAAACTTGATGTGCTTTAGCGTGGGCTGCTCGCCGACTAAGACAGTATATGTTGGCTCACACTACCTTGTTAATCTCAAAGATGGACCCCGTCAAGTACATATTTGAGAAGCCAACACTTACCGGAAGGGTTGCAAGATGGCAAATGATTCTGACAGAATATGACATTCAGTACACATCTCAAAATGCCATCAAAGGCAGTGTATTGTCTGATTATCTGGCTGAGCAACCCATTGGTGATTACCAACCAATGAGATTTGACTTCCCTGATGAAGACATCATGTTCCTAAAAGCAAAAGATCATGAAGAGCCCGTTCACACTGAAGGGCCTAACCCATAAAAAGAATGGACAATGATGTTTGATGGGGTTGTCAACATGAATGGTGTAACACGGTGGGAGAACTGACTTTAGTTATGTTGCGGATAGCAAGAGTCGCCACCGACTTTTATTTTATCCATAAGGAAAGGACATAAAAGAACAGGAAAGATCTTAAAAAGATTTTGAGTTCGGGGGGTAGGTTATACAAAGGGAATGTGTTAGCACCCTTTATATCCATGGTTATCCATGGGCTCTTAGTTACTTAGCTCACTTTAAATTGTTTTGAGAAGTGCAGTGTGTGATTAAAATTTTCTTAAGTACTTTATAATGATCCATGTACGGATATATATAAAGCCTTTGTTTTGAAAATTGTTTGAAAATGTGAAGTGTTTTTGAAATGTTTTTGAAAGAGTGAGCAAGTACATAAGAGGAATCTACCCTAAATTAAATCTTTTCTGTTCTTAAATGTCCTTTAAATGGTAAGACTATCCCTATTATTAAGGAATAGGTAGTCATTACCTTGGATATTATGAGGGACAAGTGAAGGGACATATGTGATTAGGCAACTGTAAGGTGTATTAGCAATTCGAAGGGACTTATCATCTTTTATTCGAAAGGGACAAGATCATTTACGAAGGCAACCATGAAGGGACATGATCTTATAATCTTTAAAGGGACTAGATGATATAAATAAGAGAAGGGACTTTGCTTTATACACCTTACTTGACCTTTTATTTAGGCAACATGAGAGGTAACCCTTAAGAAGTGAGATGGCGATCCAAGATCGACTTACGTGTGTGCGTGTATAAATTCAAACATTTATCTTAAAATTAGTGATCTAAATTCAATTTTTAAACACAAACATGTTTTCACTCCCTAATTTACTAACCATAGCAATTTATAAATAAATAAATAAAAATTCTACCACTATTACATAACTTGCACAATTACATTATAATAAAACAATTTAAATAATAAGCATATAATAAATAAATAAATAAAAGGTTAGTAATAATAAATAAAATAAATATAAGAGAAAAAGGTGGTTAGCATAATAATATACAATATAGAAATCAAATTAAAATTTTAAATTTAAATAAATAATCTTTTTCTAAAGAATTTCAAGAAGAGAAATAAATAATAATAATTATATATTAATAAACATGCTAAATAGTTTAATAATTTAATTATATATACATATTATAAATATTTATTAATTATAATTAAACAAGCATAATAAAAATAAGAAATTAAAATTATAAAAGAAAATTAGGGTTTTGAATTGTTTAGAAAAATAAATTAGGGTTTATAAAATATTAGGGTTTTTAATTTTAATTTACATTATTAATTAAATATATATATATATATATATATATATATATATATATATATATATATATATATATATGGTTATTTTTTAATTTATAATAAAATAAACAAAACAAATTAATAAAGCAAAAAAAAGGAAAAAAAAATTGGAACTTACCTGGGGCAGGGATTGAACCCGCGTCCTGGGCTTCAACATCCTTAGACCAATACGCCAGGCACTGGACCAGCTGCGCGCTGGTGATAGTATAACAGGTTCTATTCTTTTTATTTTTAATCTGCAAGAATTAATGAAAATAACCAAAAAAACAAATGGCCTGGGGACGGTTTGAACCCAGGACCTTTCCTTTATCACACACGCGCGTTAGCCAACTGAGCCATCATGTTCTTCTGAAATAAATATCACAACAATAACATAAAATATAATATCAAATTTTGAAATAAGAATTTGGCGCGCTAGACTTCATCTTCTTCCTCCTGACTTGCGAATTTTGCTACGATTTTTGCTACAAGTTTTCCTGCGAATTTCCATTTGCAGCAAACCCTACGAAACTCAATCATCAACAAAACAACAAAATTTCATCAAATTAAGTTCACAAACATAATCCAGAGATCAATTAGAGTTTATCCATGGTCTTAGAATTCATTTATAGGTTGTGAATCAAAGAACCCTAAAAGGGCCGAAGAACCCTAGCCATGGTGATTCTCCATTCTTGTACCTAAACTCAAATTAATTTGTCCAGAAAGCATCCAAACATCATTATAAACACAAACCAACAGTTAGTTTTCATTAACAATGTGTAAATCATTCAAATCGAAAAATTTTAAAACATGAACAAGATGCATTCGGATTTCACGATTTAGTGTATGAATGGATGATGTTATGATCCAAAAATCAATCAGTGAACCTCAAGGAACAATTTGCAACCTTTGGTTTGTCTTGAAAGGGGCTAAAAGTACCAAACCGAATTGGAGTTTTTGATGAGATTTTTGAAGCTTGAAGATGATATGAGGAGGCTGTGAAATCGTGTCCAATGATTGTCTTTGTGTTGTTTATATATGAGTGACTGAATTAGGTTAAAAACATTGCCAATTTGATGGATATTTTGATCATTGAAGATTGAAAAAGATTGGTTTTTAAAACTTGAATATTCTTGATACAAGCTTGCTATTTTGGGATGATTTTCATAACTCTTGTATCAATTAGATCCAAATATCCTTTATGACATTCTAGAAGCAAAATAATTTTAAATCTTCACTATTTCATATTTTATTTGAATTTAAAATGATTTTTAATATAAAAAATCATAATAAATAAAAATAAAATGAATAAAATAATGAAAATATTAAATAAATTTCGTGCATGATGTCATGGAACACATTGGGTCACAAAAAAGTCAGCCCATTTGAAGAATTATGGTTCTAAGACCCCATTTACTTCATAAACCACTCAAAAATTTCCCAACTTTGCAAGGGCACAAATCCTTCAATTTTAATGCTATAAGGGTTTTCTTGGACATTTTGGAAAGCTTAAAGAGTCCTATAACCAACCTCTTTGGTCTCATGTCCATATATTTTACCATTCTCAAGTTATGCTCTTTGGAAGTTGTTGACTTTTAAAAGGACCTATAATGTCTTAGCTCATACCTTCCAAATGAAGCATTTTTGGGCTTGGCTTGTGAGACACAAAGTTGTAGAGAATTAAATTTCCTTTAAAATGAGATTTGGATGGAAAAAAATTGATGAAGCATGTGAAAGTTATGGCTGGTCAAAGTTCAGTTGACTTTTCCTGTGAAAACCCTAATTTAGAAACTCCTGATTCTTGATGATCTGAAATCTCCTTGATGAATCATGATCAAGCCTTGATCAAATGATGAATTTTACCTCATATACTTGATGTTGGCAAAAAATCATGAAGTTTGACTTTGGTTTGACCACAGTTGACCTCAGTTTGACTTTTTAACTGCTTTGACTGATTTTAACCTCTCTGATCATCTATCTGAGCAAATCTTTTGGGAAAGTTTGGAAACTTGACATGGGGATTCCTGAACACATATAAGATGTTATGAAGCTCACTTGAAGTCTTGGAAGTCCATTTAGCCTGATTAAAGTCAAAACCCTAGTTTAAGATGCATTGCTTAGGAGGATGCATTGTCTGAGGGAATTGTCAAATCTTCTGACTAATTGTGAACTTTGTGAACCTTGTGAACCTCATGAGATGTCTTATGAACTTTGTGATCCTTGTGAACCTCTTGGGACACAATGTATTGTCTTGTGGAGGGCAAATTTTGGGGTGCAACAAATGGGCGTGGAGTTGGTGCAGTGCTCATTACACCTAAGGGAGTTCATATGCCTTTCTCGGCAAAACTTACCTTTGCATGCACTAACAACGAAGCTGAATACGAAGCCTGTATCATGGGTCTTGAGGAAGCCATTGACCTCAGGATCAAGACTTTAACTGTATTCGGAGATTCAACTTTGGTAATCAATCAGACCAACGGTAAATGGTACACTCACCAAGAGCATCTATCCATACCATGACTATACGATGAGATTATTGACTTTATTCACAACAGTCAAACTTGAGTACATTCCTCGAGACGAGAATCAGTTTGCGGATGCTTTAACTACCATTTCCTCCATGATCAAGGTTCAGACTGCCAATTATGTGCCTCGGATTTCGGTATCCAGACTAGATCGACCAGCATACGTATTCTCTGTGGACATTGCTAAAGATGACAAGCCTTGGTTCCATGATATCAAATGCTTCTTAGAGGATCAGACATACCCACTTGGGGCATCATCCAATGATAAGAAGACATTGAGGAGGTTGGCCGATAGTTTCTTCCTCAATGTTGATGGTTCATTATACAAGAAAAACTTTGACATGGTTCTGCTCAGATGTGTTGATAAGAAAGAAGCAGACATGCTGATGCACGAAGTGCATGAAGGATCCTTCGGTACCCATGCTGGAGGACATGCAATGGCTAAAAAGTTGTTACGATCAGGTTACTACCGGATCACAATGGATGCAGACTGTTGTGCTTATGCCAGAAAGTGCCATAAATGCCAGATTTATGCAGACAAGGTGCATGTGCCTCCAAATCCTTTGAATGTGATGTCTTCACCTTGGCCTTTTGCCATGTGGGGCATTGACATGATTGGAAAGATCGAACCGACTGCTTCAAATGGCCACAGATTCATCTTGGTAGCCATTGACTACTTCACTAAGTGGGTTGAAGCAGCCTCATATGCAAACGTCACCAGACAAGTGGTAGCCAGATTTCTAAAAAGGGACATCATCTGTCGATATGGAGTACCCGAGCGAATCATTACTGATAATGGTTCTAATTTGAACAACAAAATGATGGCAGAACTATGCCGGGACTTCAAAATCCAACATCACAACTCTTCTCCTTACAGGCCAAAGATGAATGGCATTGTTGAGGCGGCTAACAAAAACATCAAGAAGATTGTGCAGAAGATGGTGGTTACTTACAAAGACTGGCATGAAATGCTACCATTTGCCTTGCATGGGTATCGAACCTCAATCAGAACGTCCACTAGGGCAACACCGTATCAGCTTGTGTATGGTATGGAGGCAGTCCTACCTGTTGAAGTTGAATTACCCTCCTTACGGGTACTGATGGATGTGAAGTTGAATGAAGCAGAATGGGTCCGTTCTCAGTACAATCAACTGAATCTGATCAAAGAGAAGTGATTAACTGCGATTTGTCATGGGCAGTTATATCAGAAAAGAATGAAGAAAGCCTTCGATCAGAAAGTAAGACTTCGGGAATACCAAGTGGGAGATCTTGTGCTTAAAAGACTCCTTCCTCCTCATACAAACCACAGGGGAAAATGGACTCCAAACTACGGTGGACCATTCATAGTAAAGAAGGTTTTCTCTGGTGGAGCACTAATGCTCACTATTATGGATGGTGAAGATTTCTTGTCCCCTGTGAATTCAGATGCAGTTAAAAAATACTTCGCATAAAAAGACCTGCTGGACATAAAAACAGAATGTAAGTCCAGGCAAAAATAGGGCATCCTGGCGAGTCAAAAACAGAATAAAAGACTCGGGCAAAAATAAGGGAAAAACCAAAAAAATTTACACCCGCTGAGTTGAAAAGCCGCATTGGACAGCTCAGGCAAAAATGGGTATCCCGGTGGATTGAAAACCCGAAAGGGCGATCCACGCAAAATCAGGGAATAAGCGAACAACTGCATTCTGAATTCGTTTGTATCACTCACAACATGGCAAGCTTCGGAAGGATAAAACATCAGTCAGAATCAACCGTCTTCGGAAAGAAAGATAAGAAGAACGTCAAGGTCATACGGGTCATAGCAGAGGAAGCTCACCGAAGCGTCATCAACATTGCCAACACTTTTTACTTTCTTTTTTTAATTTGTAACCATCTCCTCATTCCAGGGGATTTGTTTCTTTGACTGTATTTGCCAATTCAGGGCACCCAGATTAATAAAATCAGATTTTCAGTCACACCTCGTTTCGTACATTTTTGTTCCGTTTGCAAAATGTCCAATATCCATGATATAATATTTGCATAAAACAAATGAGCCGTTCTTGATAAATGCTTGCAGGAAATAATCTTACCTCCAGGAATATCTAACTCCTATAAGGGAATCCGGTAAGGGATACCTTGGGATACTCGTGCGTTTCTTTGTCTTAAAAGGATTGCAGGTATTCAAATACGTAGCATGGGGCATACCAAGCATTACGTCCCCCAGCACACCTCCTCCAAGCAGCATCCGGAATGCTTTTCCCCAACGGAGTTGTCAAAAGTCTCCTCATCCCTAGCAGGAGTCTATTCAACAGGAGCTTCCCCAGCCGGTATCCCCACAGAGTTCTCTAGGAAGATCGTCCAGTGATCTTTTCTTCCCCAAACAGAGTGCCAGGTCTCTCAAAGACAAAAGGACTATCTCCCCGCAGAAGTTCCAGCCTCTCCCCAGAAGAGCAATGCCTGAAATTCTCACACAACAAAGTGACGGAAGCTTCCTTATCACCAGCTGGGCTTCTCCTTATAGGATAGATCTATCAATGATCTAGTTCCCCAAGTGGAGCTACATATCTTAACAGATCTACCAATGATTTTCCCCAGCTGGGATACTCCTCCAAGCAGATCAGCTAGAGATCTTCACAACAGCGGGATCTGAATCCCGGATCGGTTTCTCTTTTACATAATCATAGCATTCACATCATTTCTCCCCACGGAGCGTAGCATTCCGTATAATACGGAGCATTACGGCAAAAATCAAACATTTGCATAATCACAAGCCAGGTTCGAGCCGGTCGCCTGCAATTACCACCAGTACTTCATCAGCAATATATAAAGCTCGCATCCCTATAAAAGCCAAAGCATCCCCTTTGCACTCTCCAACACAGATACATGTTCATATATACCTTTTCGACACTCATTCGTGTCATACTACTCCCCTGCAGATATAAGTCATGAACATCCTCTTCAAATACAGATACTTATACACTCTCTTGACACACGTCCGTGTCACCACTCCCCAGCATAGTTGCCTAAACACTTATTGCAAACCAAACACTTGTTGTGATACACTCTTGTCGACACTCGTCCGTGTCATCCCATCCCCACAGGTCGCCGAAACACCTTTTACACTCTCACATACAAATATGAATTCATAACTTATACACTTTCCCTTCTGACACCCGTCCATGTCAAACTTTTCCCCAGCAAGTTAAACACTCGTCTGTGTCTTGCTCATACTTCACAATGCTCATCCATACTTATACAGATACTCGTCCGTATCTTGTATATATATACTTATTCCTCACAGATTCGACACCCGTCCGTGTTCTTTGTTAACCAGTTGATACTCGTCCGTATTATCATCTCTGAACACGCGTCAGCGTTTGTTTCTACCAATACTCGTCCGTATCATTATCCTAAGGATGCTCATCTGCATATTTAATCCATACACAACGTCAAAACAATTATACCTTTTATTTCTTAAGCGTAAGCACTCGTCCATGTTTACCATTCCCCAGCAAAGCAACTTTTCTTCTATCCGGCATTCGTCCTATGTCGTGATACTTTCGGCAGCCGTACCCTGCCAGGTGATCGTCCTTCACCTTTGGATGACCGTCCCTCATCTTTTCCCCCAACGGAGTCTCTATTATTGGAACCCCTTTCTATCCGACATTCGTCTTATGTCGTGATATTTAGCAGTCGTCCCCTGCTAGGTTATTGTCCTTCACCTCTTGATGATCGTCCTTCATCATTTTATCTGATGGTCGTCCCCATCGTTGATCTTGTTATATGACATTCGTCCTATGTCATGGTAAACCCCGAGAGCAGCCGTACCCTGCTAGGTGATCGTCCTTCACCTCTTGATGATCGTCCTTCATCATTTTATCTGATGGTCGTCCCCATCGTCGACCTTTTCTATCCGACATTCGTCCTATGTCGTGATAAAGAGCAACTGTACCCTGCTAGGTGATCGTCCTTCACCTCTTGATGATCGTCCTTCATCATTTTATCCGATGGCCGTCCCCATCGTCGACCTTTTCTATCCGACATTCGTCCTATGTCGTGATAAAGAGCAGTTGTCCCCTGCTAGGTGATCGTCCTTCACCTTTGATGACCGTCCCTCATCATTTATTTCATTTATTCTTTGAACCGATGGCCGTCCCCATCGTTGTTTACTTTACTTTGTAAACCTGATGGTCGTCCCCATCGTTAACTTTATCATTAATCCCTAGAGAATCTTGTTTCATTACCTGATGGTCGTCCCCATCATGGTATCTTTACCTTTCCCTAACATGTCGGTCGTCCCCGTCATTGCTTTATCCCCAACAGTCGTCCTCTGCTCGATGGTCATCCTCCATCGCTTCCATTTTATAATCATAATATACTGTCTTTTACAATTTATACCCTTTTTCTTCTTAATCCCCAGCGAGTGCAAATTTTGGACTGTCTTTGGTATTCATCCACAAGTTATCTTGTTTGTCTGTTAAGCCAGGCGCTTACATCCTGCACAACTAACTCATGTTTGAATAGGGGAAGTTGTAAACACCCCAAATTTTCCCTCACTAATTTCACACCATGGCTTGTGATCTTTTATCTTTGCATTAGTTTAAGCATATCATCTCATATTTCATTTTTGTTTCATCTGCATTAGTTCAAGTTCATCTGCATCTAGGGTTTGTGATCTGAGCAATCCAAAGATTCATCTGAGCCACTCCAAAGGTTTCCAATCATTCCAAGAGGGTCCATGTGTGTTCTATCATCATACTACATCCCACAAAGATCAAGGAAGTCAAAAAATCACAAGAACTTGGAAAGCATGGAGGCAGAGCTAGGGTTTCACTGCACAGATGACCTGAGATTAGGGTTTTGGTTTCAGAGGCCATAACTTCAAATTTTTTGGTCATTCTTGTTTCTAATAGTCTCAATATGTTATAAGGATCATGTGTACCAAGTTTGATGAATAAATTCATTGTGGAAGTCATATGTTCACTGGGTAACTTCTTGAGCAAGTCAGAGCAAAATCAGGGCATCTGAGACCCCCAACAATGGAACCAAAGTGGATTTTTCATCAAATTGAAGTTATATGATCTTTATTTGATCATTGAAGTGCTTGGAAGTTCACAAAGTTGAAGAAATTTGAGCTAAACCAAAAGTTGCCAAAAATGGAAATGACTTGTAATGGAAACTTTCCATTTTGGGAAAGTTTTTCAATCTCCTCTTTCTCAACCAAAAATGCTTCAAATGAAAATTTGTTGGTCATGAAAGTTGTAGATTGGATCATTCCCTTTTCAAAAAGTACAAGAACATGTTCTAATTCATTATGGAACTCAAGTTATGGCCTTTCAAAGTTAGCAAAAATCCTAAAATTTCAAGTTTCATGCCAAAGAGGATTTTTTGCAAAATCAAATTTCAAGCATTCAAGTGACCTCTGATTCACTTCTTAACTTCATCACATGACAATGCAACATTGCAAGCCCAAAATCATGCCTTGGATCACAAGTTTCTAAGCCATTTTCCACAAAATTCTCAAAAGAGGGATTCTTGCAAGAGGGATTTCTAAGGATTGGTATGACTTCTAAATTGTCTCAATGCATCATAGCAATACCATGTAACACTCCATGACCAAATTTTTGCATTGAATGAGACACTTCCATGACCAAATGTCTCAAAGTACAACAAGTTGTGAAAATGCAAAACATGTACCATCTCACCATCCATTCACTTCTGATCACTAAATCATCCCATGGCTATCCTTGAAGACAGTTGAACTCAGAGCAACCCTAAAACACCTCCTGCCATGGCCCATACCCAAGGACACCAACTATTGACTTTTTGGCCAATTGCTCCATACCATTCCCACATTGCATATCAAATCTTCTGACTCATTCCAATAGTTTAGGGATTGCATAAGGATCATAAATCAAGCATCACACAAATTCAGAACACACACAATATCAGATTTCACAAAATCCATCAAAAACTTCCCTTCTTTGATTTGCACAAACCAACCATCAAACTTCAAAACAAACTTCACCATTCATTCAGAAATGATCCATAGAACATAAACCAACCATTACAATGGCCTGACACATCACAAACACAACCTCATTTTCTGCTACACCAGAACTGGAACCTTCAAACCAGACATCATAAAAGCTTTTAAAGCATTCCACAAGCACCAGGAGGACCAGAGGAGTTGATTTGTACAAGAGAGAGGCCCAGAAAGCTCATATTCGCAGTTCACCAGCTCAGGTAACCTCAAGAACACAATCTTGCAAAACTCCATTTTCTTGTTATAATATGTAAGTACATGTTGTGGGGATCATCATGATCTTTTTAAAACTGAAAATGGTGGAGAAATGAGGATTTCATGGGCCTCTGAAATTTTGTCCTGTTTTTATTTTTTCTTCGATTCAACTTGTTAATGAATGATAAATTGTGTTTGAAGGTTGATTTGGGTTTAGTTTGAGTAGGGGATCATTTCTGGGCAGGTTAGAGGTTTTGATTTTGCCTACGGAAGATTTTAGGGTTTTGATCCACTGAAGAAGATGACCGGAGCAATTTTCCGGTCATCAGAAAGTAATTAGGGCTAATCTCTGTTTAAATCCCCATTTTGATTTGTGACCCTTGGATCCTGATTAGGGTTAGGTCTGGACGGCTCAGATCACGCGTGTTAACATTAATCCATTTAATTAATTATAAAATCTAATTAAAGCTCAGATTAATTCCTGGCCATTGAGATGCGCGCGTAGTCAATCAGAATCCCCCCAGTTCAAATCCTGTCCATCAGATCATCATACTTTTATTTATTTCAATTTTATTTCGTTTAAATAGCATTTATTTTGTGCATTTTATTTAAAATACTTAGAAAATTCCAAAAAATATTTTCTTCTGCATTTTGACTTCAAATATTTTTCTTCACCCAAAAAAAAAATTATTTTTATTTTTTGCATTAAAAAATCATTTTAAAAATATTTAAATGTTTATTTTAATTGATTAATGGAAATTAATTAATTAAAATACCATTTAGGTTTCCAAAAATCACAAAAAAAAATCACATTGCATCTTAGGACATTTAGAAACATTGTCAAACCATTCATACAAATTTATTTTTGGTTTTGATCCAACTTTAACATTTTTCTTGAATTTAGGGTTCATAAAAATGCCTTTTTGGAACCCTAGCTTTGAAAATTCTTTTCTGCCTAACTATGAAGGGTTTGACAATGGTTCTTTTTGCATTGTTTTCCATATAGCATTTAGTTCCTAGGATATTTTTTTCATGAATTTATCTTGCATTTTCCAATTGATTTTCATTTTTCCTCTTAAGGTAACCAAAAACCCTAGTTTACTTAGAAAAATCACAACTTTCTTTAGGTTAAGAGTTAGACCTTCTCCTTTGGGGTGTGATATCATATGGGGTTAGGGTTCCTTTGAGTTCATTTGCAAACTTTTATCATGTTATTTTCTTCTGTTTTTGACATTTGCATCTCATCCTTTCATGTAACCCTAATCTTGCATCCATACTTGCATCTTACATTGCATTACATGAACATGTGAACTTGCCATGACATTCTAAGCACTTGTATGCCATCTTAGACATCTTAAGACATTGCTTGAACATTGCTTGGTCATTTATTCATACATTTGCTATGTTTTGCATCCATTTCATTTCATAAACATCTATGTGTTTTCATACTTCAAAACATGCCTCATTTGCATCCAATCTCTTGTATGAACATTCATAGCACTTAGTGTGCCTTTGCATCATCTCATAGCATCATTTTAATTATGTGTTTGCTTCTGGTTTTGGTTTTTACCTTTACATATGTTTCATTTTCATTTCATTTATTTCCTTATGCTAACCTTTTCAGGTGGTAAGTAGCTTGAGAAGTGAATTTGCCTTCACTTCACATTTCTCTTCATCTTTTTCTTATGCATCCTTGTTATATTTTCATTTGCCTTAGAGTGAGCTTGCTCATTCATGTTCATCTTTCACTTTCTTTCTCCAAGTTACTTATCT
Source organism: Lathyrus aphaca (assembly GCA_963966055.1). NCBI lineage: Eukaryota > Viridiplantae > Streptophyta > Magnoliopsida > Fabales > Fabaceae > Lathyrus > Lathyrus aphaca. The sequence continues at coordinate 24,785,079 of OZ014524.1, read as the reverse complement.
TCTTCAGTGAAGTAAGTAACTTGTTTCTTCTGCTTCTCCTCCTCTCATCTGCTTCTTCCATTGGTGGCTTCTCTGAAGATCTCTTTTAAGCCCCACAAACCATAGGAACACACAAGCATGACAATAATTAGGGTGTGATTAGTCCCCCTTTAGCTTTTACCTTTGTGTCTTCTTTGTGTCTCTCTTCTCACCTCATCATTAGAGACTAAACCTTTAAGGTTTTAAGACTTTGTGATTAGGGTTATGCCTGCATCCTTCTCTTAGGATGGAGTGTATAACTTTAATCCTAAGTGTTAAAACCTTAATTTGTTTAAACCTCTTAATCAATCCATCTTAATAATCACTAAGACATTAACTTGTAACTTGGGCCTTGCATTAGGGTTCTAATTCTTCCTTTATTGGTTAAGAAGGACTAACCCTAGTGTTAATGGACAAGTCCCTCTCAAGTTGTCTTACAAATCATAAAATTCACTTCTTAATCTCACCCTTAATTAAAATCCATTTTAATAAAGGTTTGTTTTGTCATGAGGTTAATCCCTAATCATGGATTAAGTTGAGGTATCTTCCTCAGCTTAAGTGTGCTCATCTATTATCCTTCTATTAGGATGGTGTAATGGGTTCACTAATCCTTGATTATGGCTTAAACTCATTACTTAACACTAAACAAAAACTCAAAGAAAACATCTAAATAATCACAAGTAGGTTAATGATCTTAATCCTACATCATCATGGTAATTAAGTTGAGGTATTTATCTCATACTTAAGGTATTCTCATTATCCCTAATCAAAGGGAGGATATGATGAGTTTGCTAACCCTTGGTTTAGGCTTAAGGTCATTAACTTATGAAAAACACAAAAAAGCAATAAATGATTGAAAACACAAAAAAAAAACAATAATCTTCTCCTTCGGGATTCTTTTCTCATCATCTTCACTCACAAACGAGAACTTGCTTCTTCCGTCTAATGCAAGACAGTTAGCACTCGAGCCAGACGAGTCATACACTTGAGCATAGACAAGCAAGCAGTTCATCAGTCAATTTATCTTTCAGTCTCTTTGAGTCGAACTACGGTGTTCTGACTTCCTCATTGCACGAGAGGATACGTAGGCATAACTTAACTGTTATCGAACAAAAGTCTTTGTCTCTTTCCCCCTCTTCCAGCATTATCTTTTGAGCCTCATTCATGAGCATCTCACCTCACTTCACTTTCTTGCACTGACACTTGTACATTCTCTTCTAGCTTTTTGCACACAGATAGTACCCCTTTTAAACACAACCTTTTAAGCGTGGATCCCGTCGAGTACGACGGACAATCTGGGTGCTAATACCTTCCCAGGTTGTAACCAACCCCCTTTCTCAGTTTCTCTGGTTCGCAACCGTCTTATCCATACCTTCCTAGGTTTATGCAGCATTACCTTTCCTTTGGGATAAAAATGCCTAGCTAGCGACTCTTTTCAGTTCACCTTCATTCTCTTTTCGCCGACCGTTCGCGTCTGTACCCTATCTGACCAGGTGTCTTTTCGGGGGAGAGACAATGGTGATATGAAATCTCTTCATGATAACAATACTTGGGAACTGATCAAGAAACCTGCTGGAGCCAGGTTAGTCAGTTGTAAATGGATTTTCAAAGTTAAGAAAGGAATCAAAGGAGTGGCGTCGAAGAGATACAAGGCAAGGTTGGTTGCAAGGGGGTTCACTCAAAAAGAAGGTGTCGACTTCAATGATGTGTTCTCTCCTGTCGTGAAGCACATGTCCATTTGAATGTTGCTTGCCATGGTGGCACAGTTCGACCTTGAACTAGAACAAATGGATGTGAAAACTGCGTTCTTGTATGGAGATCTTGATGAAACAATCCTGATGAGGTAACCTGAAGGGTATGTCAAAGAGGGGAAAGAAAAGTATGTTTGCAAACTGAAGAGATCTTTTTATGGGCTGAAAAAATATCCTCGACAGTGGAATAGGAGATTCGACAAGTTCATGGCACGCATAATTTTCATCAAAAGTCAGTTCGACCACTGTGTTTACTTAAGATTTCAACCTGGTAATTCATTTGTTATTTTGTTGCTTTATGTGGATGATATTCTAATAGCAAGCAACAATGTCGAAGATGTATTGAGGGTGAAGGTTGAACTCAATAAGGAGTTCGATATGAAGGATCTGGGAGCTGAGTCTAGGATTCTTGGGATTGACATCCGGAGAGATAGAAAGCAATCGAGATTATGCTTATCTCAAGAGGCATACTTGAAGAAGATTATTGATAAGTTTGGTATGTAGAATTCAAAGCCTATTATGACTCCAACAAACCCTTAATTCAAGCTGAGTATAGATCAGTGTCCCAGTACTGATGTCGAAAGAGCTTATATGAATAACATTCCATATGCTAATATAGTAGGTTCTTTGATGTATGATATGGTTTATACTAGACCCGACATAGCATATGCAGTAAGTCTTGTAAGTAGGTACATGTCGAATCCTGGAAAGGATTACTGGCAAGCATTGAAGTGGATTCTGAGGTACATAAATGGTTCTCTGAGCAGAGTCCTAATTTATGGTGGAGCCTTAGGTGAAGATAGTAAAGCAACAATCGAAGGATATACCGACTCTGATTATGCAGGTTGTATGGATTCTAGAAAATCTATTTCTGGATATGTTTTCACTATGTTTGGCACAACAATTAGTTGGAAAGCAACACTTCAGAAGGTTGTTGCCTTATCAACCACTGAAGCAGAATATATCACCTTAACTGAAGTTGTAAAGGAAGCATTGTGGTTTGAAGGTTTTACAAAGGATCTGAAACTTCAAGGTCAAAGTATCACTGTTAAATGTGATAGTCAAAGTGCAATACATCTGTCGAAGAACTCAGCATATCATGAGCAAACCAAGCACATTGACGTGAGGCTGCATTTAATCAGAAGGGGTAATCGAGCATGGAGAAGTCCAAGTGCTAGAGGTTTCGACAGATTATAATGCTGCTGATATGATCACCAAGACGTTGGCCAGTTGCAACTTTTTCCACTGTATGCAATTGATAAAGTTGCATGAAGAAAACTAGTTTGTTTCTTGTTAGTATATGGTGTGTTCCAAGGTGGATATTTGTGGAATATTGGAACAAACCCTAGTACAAATAGCATGTCATCAAAGTCTGCTCACATGTTATTGTTTAATTGGGCCTTGTGTTATGGATCCAATTGTTTAAGTTAGCTTGTACCCTAAGTTAGCTTGTAATGGGTAATTGTTAAAAATCCCATTAGGTTAGTGTGTTAGTTTTATTATAAATAGCATACTAATCTCTCATATTTTGAATAAGGGAAAATAGGAAGATAAAGCCCTAATTCAAAAGTGAGAGAGGTTATTTGCTATTCTTGTATACTTGTAATCTTGTTTTAAGAGAAAGGAAAGAATAAAAGTTTGTAACCAATCCTTGTTGTTATCTTTGGTAACTTTAAACCCTAACCCTTGTGGGTGTCTTGAGAAACATATTATACTTTGTTTATAAGGTATCCTATTCACAACAATATCTTATATGTACAAGGGGACTTAATTAATCTTTGTTTGCGAGAGGAACCATGATAATTTTGTGTGTCTCTCTTCTTTCTTGCATTACTTATCTGTTGTCTATCTATTACCTCTAATTGGTTCAGATTCTATACTTTGTGTTTATAATTTGACTAGAGTTTTAAAAAGAAAGAAAAAGTCAATACAAGTTAACCTCCCCTCTATTCGTATTTTTTTGTCACCTTTATCCTAGAAAACTTGTTCGACAAGTTGAACCATAATCAACATAAATAATACATATTCAATTGTACAATATGATGGAGCAGAAAAACAATAAAGAGCATAACAATTGGTAACCATGTTCGACACAACAACACCTACGTCTAGAGGGTTGGCTTACAACCCAAGAAAGGAAATTCACTATTAGTAGCTTAGTACAATTAATCTTACAAGAAACAACAAATCCCAGTTCCTAACACTACCCAATGTCTCTTCCTAACACTACCCAATAACTTTCTATTTATGACTCCCCCTAAACATGAGAACCCCTCTCACATTCTCTCAATCACTAAACCCTAGTTATTGGTGTTTTACTCAATTATCAATGTTGAATATTACAACTCAAACAGACAAACCATTTATGCCAAGTTACTCAAACATAGAGGTATACATAAAGATGTTAAATTTATAACCCAACTAGACAAACCAACAATTATGCAGAGTTGTTGAAATATAATGTGGCGTACATATAATAACAAGGACTCTTGTAAACCCGAGCACTCTAAAATCTTAAATGTGAATGCTTGATTTCCATAGTATGTTTGAGATCCTTATATATCATAATAACTCTGGTCTTTTCTCCTGGGATATTAGCTTTAATTTCTTAACAATATAATGTAAAATTTGTTGGATATTATATGTTCCATAAATCTCTCCAACAAGATATGATTTGTTACAATTTAAATCTAAATTTAAATCTTCATTTAAATCTGAAATAATATTTGTCCAACCATCAAACAAATCACCTAATCATATTTCTAAACCAATTAGTAATAAAATATGATCCAATCTTTGATCAGAAAGTCTTCCAAAATGCAGTAGCAATGAACTATTGTGTAAGGCCCAAATGTTGTACCAACATGTTGTGACATCGCGTCTAACGTGTGTTTCTTCTACATCACTATAAAGCTTAAGTAATCTAGAACAGTCTTGAACACTTTCCCATATTGTTATTTAAAAAAAAATACAGCAAATCCAAAAGGAACAACAGGTAAGGTAGTAACTTGTGATAAGTCGGAAATGAAATAGTAGATTAGCTTGTTAATATTATTTGTAGTCAAAATTTCTTAATAATAATCATAATCGAAAACCTAAACCCTCATTTGTTTCAATCGGTTTGTTAAAATAATCAAGAGTCCTTACGTTACGACTTGGGTGACGCTTATATATACTACATTTTAGTAACTCATTTTTGACATGTGTTCAACAACAAATTAATAAAAGAAATTATGTTTGCAAGATATTTTGAGTTCTAAAAATGAAGGTTGTTGTTTCTCACAAAATCACACTGAAAAGTGTTATCAGTTATGTGATATATATTTGGAATGAGATGACAAAATAATTTATACATGCTTGATATTAAGCATAAAAATGGATGGAAAAAGTTAGTTAGATTCGAGTCAATAACATTTCATGATTAGATTCAAATGTGCAAGTAGAGTGAAATAATACCTTATAAAGAAAAATGACCCATTTTCCTGTGATTTGAGAGACCTTATAAGCCTGATTTGATTCATGAAGACTCGCGATTTGAGTCAAGTATAAAGCTTAATTTGAGTCAAATTGGACAAATCCAACTAGGAAAATGTGAAAAACTGTGTGATTCAAGTCATGTAGAAAGTGTGATTTGAATCAAATTCGACAGTGGCTAACAAGAGGGTTGTTATTCGAATTAAGTGCAACTTATGATTTGAATCACATTGTTGCATGTTTCGAATCATATGTAAATTGTGATTTAAGTCGCGGACACCAAAAAATGACTTGAACTAATATCACATATGGTTCTTGTTAAATTAACTCAAGAAAAAAACTTAAAACGTCATGATCAAAGTCAAATACAACCAATAGAATTATGCATGAGAAAAAATGAATTAATTCAAAACTCAATTAAAAGATGTGAAATTGATGAAGATACTCATTAAACAAAAGTAAATGAAACAAAAGCTTAAAAGACAAGCAACAAAATTGTATTGGGGTTATGTCATACCCCAAATTTGTCTTACCTGCATATTATTTTTGTCTAACCTTTATTCGAAAAATAAAAAAAGAATATGTGGTTTTAGTTTTCTTTTTCTATTTTTTAGGGTCAGTGTCACAAGGAGGATCCATGGTTTCATTTATGGTCCATCAGGAAAAGTGTGATGAAATCATAGTGCAGAGTAGTCAAGATATCTGGTCCCGTAATCCAAATTATTGCAATTTTCAATTATGTGTGTCCATGTTCTCGTTATTGACTCAAAAGAATTCAAACCTATCATTTATTCAATATTTGTTCTAGAATGGCACAAAGGGTCTTATATAGACCATTCAAGTTCAAATATGAAAATTGGCATTGCATTGTTCAAAGGTGAGAGGTGTAAGTTTACAATCCAAGGCCCATGTTCACATTGATAAACAAGATTGGTTTAAATTTCTCAAGAATTCACTCCAAATTTGTTTTCAACAAATAATTCAAGGGAGATTTGAAATTGGTTTTGGATTCATGGATTTAATTCAAGCATGGCATTTTTCAAGTGTTACAAGTATGGATCCATTTCCAATTAATATTTGATACAAGTGTGGTTACAAGTTCGGTCTTAATTTTTAATTTTCAAATTCAAATTGGCTTCAAGAAGATTCGAAATCAAGAATTACAAAAGTTGATTGAATTCATCCATTTGCACTTCACGAGGTCAATGTGCATAATTCATTTAGATCCTCTTTATTTTTGCTCAGTCTCATGGTAAAGTTGAATACTTCTTGGGTTAAGCTTCCTATGGTCATAAAAAAGGGCTCCTCTAATATATACTTAAGTGACTTTTTGTGAAGTGAATGAAAAGTGAAGCCAGTGAACATTAACGTGTCATTCCTCCAAGAGGCAAGTTGCATTATTGTTCGAAAAAGATACAATATATTTTAAATGTTTCGTCTTTAGCACATTTTCCAAAATGGAAACACAAAGTTCAAGTTGCAAAAATTGGATTTCAAGTTACATTCTAGCATCATTACAACATTGTGTGCTAAAGGTGAATGTTAGGATACATAACAAATTTGAAGGCCTAAGAAGAATCGTACAACATGGAACCCAAATTTCATGCTAGCTTAGGTCACACTTGAATTTCTCCAAATATCCTGATGCTTCAAGCACATCCGATTGCCAAGATCTTCATCAAGCCTCACGACTCATCAAGTCTTAGGATATTTTACTCCTTATGCGCTCATTCGTCCAAGAAAGCCATCCCAGCTCCATATACACATGGAAAGGAAAAGAAATGACGTTAGAAGATCCAAGCAGTGTTAACAAATCAAATTAGAAGTTTCAATTAGTTCTAAACAAACAAATTTAAGGTTTCCTGACTATATTATTCCCGTAATACTTCATGATTCACACGCTTTCCAAGCAGCCTACAACTTCTTCCTGATAAACTCCTTCATACCAAGCCTTCATGAGCCATCTTTCAAATGCTCCTCCATGTCACACAAGCTATATCCACCTGTAGTAGCTCCCAGCAAACCTACTATGTAACATTTTATACACCTTGATCCACCATGCAGATCCTGCAAAACAAAACAAAGATATCGATACGTAAAAAGGCTGAGCAGAATTCACTAAGCAGACCGCATTGATTTCAAAGTTTCACAACATCAAAAATCAAAGTTTGAATGTAAAGAAAGGGTGAATCATATTGAGACAATAGGCAGAAATCTACAAATTCTACACACAAAAAAACTCAAAAGAATTAAAAAAATTCAGCAAAACCTAAGTCACTGAAGTTTTGTTCCAAGCTCTTCTTGTTTTCTTGTGCATCAAACCTTTTGTAGGTCAATAGCAAAGCTTCAAATATGTCATGGACACATTCCGATTCCGCTCCAAACGTGATTTCATGGGTTTAAGTTGGTTTCAAATACTTCCCCCATGAACACCTTCCATGAATTGAAGCCCACTACATCATGTTTAATTGTTGGTGAGAATAAGGCCCAAGATTACAAGAAAAACACAGTCAAATTCATGAATAAAAAGCAAGAGACATATCACAGCATTACAAAGAGTAAGGTTGTTGTTTCATGAACTTTGAGATATGAATGCCTCTTTCAACTTTCAAGGTATGTATGCCAAACTCCATCATGATTTCAACAAGTTATTTAGGCTTCTCATCATCCAAAATCTACCCTTCAAACAAAGCTTGACCATGTTAGACATCATCAAGTATCATGGCCATTCAAGCACTTGGTTCATTGATAGCTGAGGCAATAAAATTACAGAACAATGACATTAGTAACAAGAAAAGGATGAAACGGTGAGGTATCAGTTTTTTTCAAAAATTGAAGTTAACATGCAACTTGCCTTGTCACACCAGTTTGAAAACATCAATCAACAAGACCTGCAAAAAACCATAACAAAAGGGAACCTCATCAAATAGCTTGATCTTCATTTCTATCATGCCTCATAACTTTGAATCCCATTCAAAACTGCAAGGCATCAACAAGGCTCATCAACAAGGCAATAATAAACATCATTTCACTATTTTATCAGCAGGAAGAATAGGTTTCATAGCAGCATAATAACCATATCGCAGAAGTGGAAAGGAAAGTTCATAGCAGTAAAAGCAAAATTAACAAACCGTGAAAAATCAAGTGAGATCAGTGAAATTTTAGTGGGACGACATACTCATCTAGAAGCTCACTACATACAAACAAAAACAATGAGTCCCAAATTCTTGACCCCACACATAACCTCACGCAAGAAAATTCCTCTAACGGATTTGATTTCTTCACTTGATTCTCACGCCTCAAAATCTCACATGATAGGCAACAAATTTATCATAGAATTCTCTCAATCCACACGTACCAAATCATAGATATTCCACTATAAAACCATTTCAATCATTTGCAATCAAAGGGGAGAAAAGAAAGGAAACCCTAGCGGAATAACGAAAAAACAAAATTTTCTCATCAAAAAACCCACACCTAAAGCTCATTTTCGAGAAGTTTATTGAGCCTCACATCGAGACTCAATCAAACTTGAGTTGAATCCTACTCAAACAACGAAACAGAGAAGCAAAAAAGTACAAAGGCGAGAACAAAGAGGGAAGGTTAAATACTTGTTGGTTAAAGCTCCAAAGCGTCTTGAGATAGGTAGATTTTTGAACTTTTTCCATTAGTTTTGCTAATTTTGTAGATAGTGTTTTTATTTGGGGATGAAAACTTCCGTTATTTAATTTTTTTCGTCCGGATTCTTTTTGCTTTTCTTATTTGTTTGGGTTTGCAATCCCTTGTATGTACGATGAAGATTGTTTGTCCCTTTATGAGGATGGCGTTTGAGTACCATTGATGAAAGATCTTGTTTTGACAAAATCGAAATGAACTGAATTAGGGTTCGTATTTGTTGTGTGATAACTTTGCCTCCATGATAGAATGTTGCTTGGCTCTGTGTTGAAGGATGATGCTCATGACATCTTCTCTTTGAGAGAATGGAGAGAAGCTGAGTGAATTTTTTGTGAATATTTATTTTCTACGATAATGGAGAGAGTGTTACGAATGATCTTTATTTTGAACCCATAAAAAGTCTACTCATGATGGTTGGGTTCTTTCCAAGGCCGGTTTTTACCACTGCCCAAGATAGGTTTGGTTGGTTGTACTCAAAGGTTGCTTTTAATTCGTCTATTCATTGGCACGTGTTGGTACTTGGAGGTTTTATTGGTTGATTCATAAATTCTTGTGGCTAACGCGTTCTGCTAGTGACGCTTCATTCACTCTAACGATGCCTTTCTTTTTTCCAGCATTTGATTTTAATTTAATAGGATTTAAGTGGTTGAATTATTTTGCATAGTGTGACTTTTACCTTGTTCGGTGCACATCTGGTTTATCGTTGACTCCCCTTTAATCTCTCTTCATTTATCTTGTTTTATTATTTGGATTTCTCTTTTATGAAAATATTTACTATTTGCTCTTTTCAGATAATCTGTTTTTTTATTTTCTACTTCCAAAAATCTAAAAATATTTTAGTAGTTATTTTATATTCTTATGACTTTTTATTATTATTTTGTGGATTGTTGGTTGCTTGGATTGTAATTTGTTAGATTCACATATTTTATTTAAGGCCAATTTTTTTTATTTTTGTAACATGTCTCGATTAATCGATTTATTCTTTATTATGGTCTATGATATAAATGCGATTTTTCGATATTCGGTTTGGAATCGACGTTATCAAAATCGTTATGAGACCATATTTTATTTCTTTTATTCGTAACAATTTCTAATTAATTTATTTAGATATATTGTTATCGATTTATTTATTTATTTGGCCAATGATATAATTAACGGTTTATCGATATTCGATTTTTTAATCGACGTTATCTAAACCTATATGAGGCCAACTTTTCCATTTTTCCATTATTTATCGATTTATCGATTTATTCACATATTTTTGGTCTATGATATTACTATCCGATTTGTGACATTCGATTTACCGACGTTGTCCAAACTGATATGAGACCATTTTCTATTATTTTTGTGGTTTCTAATTAATTTTAGATCCATTGTCATTTATCGACTTTATTATTATTTCGGCCAATAATAAATGGTGATATTTGATTTCTAATAAATCGACGTTATCCCCTAATTTGAGGCCACACCTTTATTTTCCTTATTATTTCCAATTATCTCGATTTATTTTTATTCGGCTGATGAATAAATGTTTAGATATTCGATTTCAAATAAATCGATGTTATCTAAACTAAATATGAGGTCATTCTTTTATTTTATCTATTATTTTTCGAATTACTTTATTTTATGGTCGATGATATAACAAATGGTTTAAATATTCGATTTCAACTAATTGACATTATTTAAATCAATATGAGACCAACTTTATTTTTTATCGCATTTCTTTATTTTATTTAAATAATTATTTGATTATAAAGTGACGCTCGACTTCTCATAGAATGATTCTAACATTGAATCGATTCTAAGATAGTTAAAGAGCTACATTTTGACGCCTTCGGTTTAATCCAAGCTCCAACGGCTCCGCGTTAGCTTATGACTAGGACTAGATCCCGCGTAATCAATCAACTGTTATACTCCATTTTGCATTCACCCGTAAGTCGAGTCCTTTGCGCATCGCCATCAAACCAAAAACCAAAAAAATTGATTTAGGTCCAAACCCTTGATCCAACATCAAGTGGTGTTAGGTAATAAAACACCTTAATAATACGAGGAGAATTGTACGCCACGAGCCTTAAGTGGTAGAAAGGAGGACTACGAGCTATCGTTACTCACTCCGATTATTTCGTCGCCGGACGCTGGTCCGGATTGAGCGGAATAAACTACCCATAGTCTTTAGTGCAATTCGACTCCTAAATCATTTCATTGAAGAAAGGTAATAAAATCAACACTTTCCCCTTTTAGCAAGTAATTCATTAGGCATAGACATCATTTCTCGCGTGACAACTTAAAAGGTTCCCATCAAGTACGATGGATGTAGGGGGTGCTAATACCTTCCCCTTGCATAACCGACTTCCGAACTCAGGCAATGGTTCCGACGACCTTGTCTTTATCCTTTCTTCCCGGGTTTTATCTATATTTTCCCTTTCCCTATTTTAGAATAAATAAAAATTAGGTGGCAACTCTCTAGTCAGCCCAGCCGCGACCGCATTCGCGAGGATCGTATTTTCCGAGGTACGACAGCTGGCGACTCTGCTGGGGATTGGTTCACCCCTATGCAAGTCAAGCCTAATCTAGGTGGTTCCACGTTTGTTTGGATGTTTACCTTTATGTATTACTTGCCTATTTTTATTGCTTTCTTTATCGCTTTCAATATTATATCTTGTGGTACTATTGGATCGATACTTGGATTGCAAAAGAAACATAAGTGAAAGGTTATGTACCCGGACCTTTGAGCATAAACATAAGTTAGGAGAGTTTGTGTAGTATTGGCTCCTGAAAGAAATGCTTTCATGGACGGTTGATACGAAGACCTCGCTTGGAGTAGATTCTAGTGTGAATGCTGACGACCGTCATATTGATGGCGTGGACGATCAGTGTTTTCATTAGGATCGTCGACTCTAAGAACCTTAGAACCCTAAACTTTTTGGCCCAAACAAAGGGTTGATGGTTGCGTAGTATGGGGCACCGAGAGGTTACTCTTGTGTAGTTCGATACGAAGATCTCACTCAGAATAGACTTTCTCAATGGAGTTGACTGACTGTCGAATCGTCGACATGTCCAGCAAACAGTTGAGACAAGTCCATCACTCTGAGACTTCTGTTTGAGGCCATGTGTCTATGGTTGCGTAGTATAGGGCACTGAGAGGTTGCTCTCGTGTAGTTCGATACGAAAACCTCACCCAAACGAGATTCATATGGGGGATTCATTCAACCTTCATATTTATGGCGTGTCTGATGAACAGCCATATATGTTGACAACTTTGGGGTTCCTTTAAATCCTAGAACTTAACCATTGAGATCCTTGTGAGGAGAGAAATACGAGTATCCTCCATCCATATCTTGGACCTGTTGAAATCCTGACTTTATATGTAACATCTCCTTGTACATTATTTGCATATCATTGCATTCATATTTGCATTCATTTTGCATTCATAGTCGCTCATGTTCACCCGTTCTCATCCTCAGATTTGTTGAGTCTCTGTCAAGTTGATTCCTAAGCACAGATTCAGAACTAAAGCCAACATCGGAAGAAGAATGGAAAATCAAGAACAACATAACATAAGGGTTAGAGAAGACCTCGATGAGTTGAAGGGAAACATGAATGTACTCATGGGGATGATGCAAACATTGCTGATTAGAGATGCTCAGTCTCAAAGGATTGTCATACCTCAAATCAATGTTACCCCGATGGGTATTGTTTCCCAAGCTATTTATGAAGATTCTTGCTTTTTGCACCATGCTGCTGAATCTTCTGGAAAATCCTCTGATATGTTTCAAAAGAGGAAGGAGGTTGAGACAAAAGCTGAAGATAAGGCTCCTCCACAAAGGAATGCTCGTCATAATCAGACTTGCAATCCCAGGCCTAGAACTCAAATTGATCCTATTCCCATGAAATATGTTGAGTTATATCCTTACTTGGTTCTGAAAGGTCTTATCATGAATAGACCTCTCAATCCTCCGAATACTCTTCCAGTTGGGTTTAGGACTGATCTCCATTTCCCATTCCATGAAGGAGCTACAGGTCATGATATCGAAGTTGTTATGCCTTCCAAGTTCGAGTTCAAGATTTGGTCAGAGGAGACGTGCTCACCCTCACACCAAGAGGGATTCCCCATGTTGGCAGAGATCATATGTCAAATCAAAGTGGTTGAAGACTTAGTCAGAGAATCACAAGTTGCTACCTAAAGCCAGTGGATCAGACAGGAAAGCTCATCCTTGTTGCTGATTAGACACTAGGCCTTGTTTCTTTTCAGTTTTAATTTCTTTGTTTGTATTGTATGGACTTGCTTAAGACTTTTTTTTCTTTAATGTTAATGTTAATGAAATGAGCATCGCATATTTTGAATCAATTCATTCACTTTCATATTTGTGCATATTCATGCATTTTCCTTTTCAAAAAAAAATTCAAAAAATACATCATTGTTTCTCTTATTCATCTTCCTGAAAGCAAAGATTTGAGGGAGGATGACGAAAACAAGATACCCAAATTGTTGAATGGTATGCTTTCAAAATAAAACCTTGTTGATGATATACAAGCATTGTTTCAACTCCCAAATACTGGAGAAATAAGGAAGTTAATCCTTTGTCAACCCCTTTGAGCCTAGAAGTTGGAGTTTCTTTCTACACGAAAAACCCACAATCTTAACCCGGGGCAGGGTAATTCTCAATTAATTCAAATATGAATTCAATTTCAGGAGAATCATTCCTTACACCTTTCAATAAGGGTTTCAAGCCCACGTTTTTCTTCGCACACATCAAAGAATTGTCGAAGAAGCAGATGGCAGTCATGGTCCAAATCAAAAATGAAAAAAAGCCGCTAAGTCAAAACCCAAAAGGCGACTTAGGCAAAAATAAAAGCATCTCGGTGGACTAAAAACGTCAAAAAGATATAGTCTAGTCAAAAATTAGGGATAATACACAATTCAAATCAAAAGAGATCAACAAATTCCTCAACAAAGACAAAGATGATTTGACCCAAAGTCCTCAACAAAGACAACTAAATGTTGTGAAGAAGAAATGACTGCTATTTCAATACAATAATCCCTTGGATTTTGAGCCACCACCATCAGTGCGATCTCAAAACCTGAATGCATATATTGGATTAGTTGAGTGTAGGACTGGAGATCATCATGGAGAATAGGTTGGGTAAAAATTAAATTTTGAGCCTTATATCCTTTTGTTTCATAAACCGTGAACCAAACCACGTTACAACCCTTTAAAGACCTAATTGAATCTAGGTTTGTTTTGAAAGCATATCGCAACAAGGTTGCGTAAGCTGATTCCCCAAGAGGTTTGCTAATCATCTGCTTTGGTATCATACTCTTTGCATTACCTTTCACTTTGCATTATCTTTCACTTTGCGTGTCTGAATAAATATTGCATTTGCTATACAACAATATCATTCCAATAAAGATTTTGATTTCAAAATGCTTGAGCATTGCATTAAAATTAACATTTTTGAATGAAACTTTTATTTGCAAGTAAGCACTCATCATCAGGGAATTTTAAACATTTGAGAAACTTGATCAGCGATCCTATCAGGGGCATATCACAATCAAAGATCTTTTTGTTCAGAGAATCTCTTCAAGACTCATGTTGGGGCAAGAATTTCAAGTGACCAGTCAAGCAGTCATTCCAGAATCAATCAACATAGGACAGTCTACTTCAAGCAATCCCCAAGCAAAGCTTAACAATCCTTCCTAACAGGATCAACATCTTGATACTTCTAACAAGTGTAATAGAAGTTATTTTCAGAACATCGTTCAAGGGCATAGTTGGCAAAAGTTCCATGTGTTGTAGAATCAGCTGTTTCAGCCGCACCTCTCCAAAAGAGTCTTATCCCGTGGTCTTAGCATTTGCATTACAAGCATTGACCATTTGCATTGAAAGCATTGACCATTTGCATCATACAAAATTTCATATCAAGCATACTTTGAAGTTTACTTCGTGCTCATATGCATTTTTGAGGTCTTGTCATCTTACCTTGTGGTCAAAGTCCAATTTCTATTGGCAATCACCAGAAGTCAAATTCCAACTTACTTGGCACCTATCAAAGCAGTCGTGTCTGTCACCCTGTCTTTCGTGTGTTTATCTTCCTTTTCCTTCAAACTTTGTGAAGTTTGACGTGGACCACTTTCCTTCAAAGGTATCTCTATGAATAATTTCCATTGAGAAATTTGACGTGGATATTTTCCTTTTCCTTCAAACATTGTTAAGTTTGACGTGGATCCTTTTCCTTCAAATTTATCTTGTTAAGAAATTTGACGTGAATATCTTCATTTCCTTCAAACTTTGTGAAGTTTGATGTGGACCACTTCCTTCAAAGGTCTCTCTATGGATAATTCCCATTGAGAAATTTGACGTGGATATTTTCCTTTTCCTTCAAACATTGTTAAGTTTGACGTGGATCCTTTACCTTCAAATTTATCTTGTTAAGAAATTTGACGTGGATATCTTCATTTCCTTCAAACTTTGTGAAGTTTGACGTGGACCACTTTCCTTCAAAGGCCTCTCTATGGATAATTCCCATTGAGAATTTTGACATGGATATTTTCCTTTTCCTTCAAACATTGTTAAGTTTGACGTGGATCCCTTACCTTCAAATTTATCTTGTTAAGAAATTTGACGTGGATATCTTCATTTCCTTCAATCTTTGTGAAGTTTGACGTGGACCCCCTTTCCTTCAAAGGTATCTCTTTGGATAATTCCCATTGGGAAATTTGGTGTGGATATTCTTTTATTTCCTTCAAACGTAGTTTGACGAGGATATTTTCTTCTCCTTCAAATTTGTCTTGTTAAAGAAATTTGACGTGGATTTTCATCTTTCATTTCCCTCAAACATTGTGAAGTTTGACGTGGATACTTACCAAATATTCTTGTAAGTACAAGCTCAGCTTGTTTAGTTCATCTGATATTTTCTTGTTTCCAGATGTCCCTTTGTTCTGATGTTTTTGCATTCCAGAACCATTTCAAGTTCATCTGATGTTTTTGTTTCCCAGATATCCATTCATTTTGATAACACTTATTTGATACTCCTCAAGTTATGTGTGTCTTTCTGACAATCTTCATGAATTTTCTTATACACTCTGATTGTTTCAGATGTATCTTCATAATTTGGTCTCATTCCACATCTAGTACTCTTCTAGATGTTTCAGGCGTTGATTTCCAAATTTGGTACTTGTGCATCTATGGATTTTTCTGGATGTCTTTAATACCTCTTCCAAGGTGTAATCCCTTTTTGTCCAAGTGTTCCTGATTATCTTTCGTTGTTTAGACAGATTCTCAGAAATATCTTGTTTTCCCCAACCATTTTTTTACCTCATTGTTTTCAATGTTTTCTCCTTATTTAGTCATTTCATCATCCCCTCAGACTTTATGTCTCATAAGCAAATCGTATTCATACACTAATCCCCAACAATTACATCCATATATGCATCTCTCATATTGCATCCCATCGGACAAATTTTGGGTCTTTTTTTATCTAATTGATTTTTACCCTAAAATCAAACGCCTCACAGCAATTCAATTTATCGGGTTCAAAACAATTAGATAGGGGCATCTGTCATACCCCAAATTTTTCCTACCTGCATATTATTTTTGTCTAACCTTTATTTGGAAAATAAAAAAATAATATGTGGTTTTAGTTTTCTTTTTCTATTTTTTAGGGTCAGTGTCACAAGGAGGATCCATGGTTTCATTTATGGTCCATCAGGAAAAGTGTGATGAAATCATAGTGCAGAGTAGTCAAGATATCTGGTCCCGTAATCCAAATCGTTGAAATTTTCAATTATGTGTGTCCATTTTCTCGTTATTGACTCAAAAGAATTCAAACATGTCATTTATTCAATATTTGTTCTAGAATGGCACAAAGGTCTCATATAGACCATTCAAGTTCAAATATGAAAAATGGCATTGCATTGTTCAAAGGTGAGAGGTGTAAGTTTACAATCCAAGTCCCATATTCACATTGATAAACAAGATTGGTTTAAATTTCTCAAGAATTCACTCCAAATTTGTTTTCAACAAATAATTCAAGGGAGATTTGAAATTGGTTTTTGATTCATGGATTTAATTCAAGCATGGCATTTTTCAAGTGTTACAAGTATGGATCCATTTCCAATTAATCTTTGATACAAGTGTCGTTACAAGTTCGGTTTTAAGTTTTAATTTGCAAATTCAAATTGGCTTCAAGAAGATTCAAAATCAAGAATTACAAAATTTGATTGAATTCATCCATTTGCACTTCACGAGGTCAATATGCATAATTTATTTAGATCTTCTTTGTTTTGCTCAGTCTCATGGTAAAGTTGAAGACTTCTTGGGTTAAGCTTCCTATGGTCATAAAAAAAAAGGCTCCTCTAATCTATACTTAGCTCACTTTTTGTCAAGTGAATGAAAAGTGAAGCCAGTGAACATTAATGTGTCATTCCTCCAAGAGGCAAGTTGCATTATTGTTCGAAAAAGATAGAATATATTTTAAATGTTTCGTCAGTAGCATATTTTCCAAAATGGAAACACAAAGTTCAAGTTGCAAAAATTGGATTGCAAGTTACATTCTAGCATCATTACAACATTGTGTACTAAAGGTGAATGTTAGGATACATAACAAATTTGAAGGCCTAAGAAGAATCGTACAACATGGAATCCAAATTTCATGCTAGCCTAGGTCACATTTGAATTTCTCCAAATATCCTGATACTTAAAGCGCATCCGATTGCCAAGATCTTCATCAAGCCTCACGACTCATCAAGTCTTAGGATATGCTACTCCTTATGCGTTCATTCGTCCAAGAAAGCCCTCCCAGCTCCATATACACATGGAAAGGAAATAAATGACGTTAGCAGATCCAAGCAGTGTTAACAAATCAAATTAAGAAGTTCCAATTAGTTCTAAACAAACAGATTTAAGGTTTCCTTACTATATTATTCCCGTAATACTTCATGATTCACACGCTTTCCAAGTAGCCTGCAACTTCTTCCTGATAAACTCCTTCATACCAAGCCTTAATGAGCCACCTTTCAAATGCTCCTCCAAGTCACACAAGCTATATCCACTTGTAGTAGCTCCCAGCAAACCTACTGTGTCACATTTTATACACCTTTATCTACCATGCAGATCCTGCAAAACAAAACAAAGATATCGATACGTAAAAAGGTTGAGCAAATTTCACTAAGCAGACCGCATTGATTTCAAAGTTTCACAACATCAAAAATCAAAGTTTGAATGTAAAGAAGGGGTGAATCATATTGAGACAATAGGCAAAAATCTACAAATGCTACAAAAAAAACTCAAAAGAATTAAAATTCTTCAGCAAAGCCTAAGTCACTGAAGTTTTGTTCCAAGCTCTTCTTGTTTTCTTTTGCATCAAGCCTTTTGTAGGTCAATAGCAAAGCTTCAAATCTGTCATGGACACATTCCGATTCTGTTCCAAACGTGATTTCATGGGTTTAAGTTGGTTTCAAATACTTCCCCCATGAACACCTTCCATGAATTGAAGCCCACTACATCATGTTGTATTGTTAGTGAGAATAATGCCCAAGCTTACAAGAAAAACACATTCAAATTCATGAAGAAAAAGCAAGAGACATATCGCAGCATTACAAAGAGTAAGGTTGTTGTTTCACGAACTTTGAGATATGAATGCCTCTTTCAACTTTCAAGGTCTTTATGCCAAACTCCATCATTCTTTCAACAAGTTATTTTGGATTCTCATCATCCAAAATCTACCCTTCAAACAAAGCTTGACCATGTTGGACATCATCAAGTATCATGGCCATTCACGCACTTGGTTCATTGATAGTTGAGGCAATAAAATTACAGAACAATGACATTAGCAACAAGAAAAGGATGAAATGGTGAGGTATCCATTTTTTCAAAAATTCAAGTTAACATGTAACTTGCCTTATCACACCGGTTTGAAAACATCAATCAACAAGACCTGCAGAAAACCATAACAAAAGGGAACCTCATCAAATAGCTTGATCTGCATTTCTATCATGCCTCATAACTTTGAATCCCCTTTCAAACATGCAAGGCATCAATAAGGCTCGTCAATAAGGCAATAATAAACATCATTTCACTATTTTATCAGCAGGAAGAATATGTTTCATAGCAGCATAATAACCAAATCGCAGAAGTGGAAAGGAAAGTTCATAGCAGTAAAAGAAAAATTAACAAGCAGTGAAAAATCAAGTGAGATCAGTGAAATTTCAGTGGGACGACATACTCATCTAGAAGCTCACTACAGACAAACAAAAATAATGAGTCACAAATTCTTGACCCCACACATAACCTCACTCAAGAAAATTCCTTTAACGGATTTGATTCCTTCACATGATTCCCACACCTCAAAAAATCACACGATGGGCAATAAATTTCTCATAGAATTCTCTCAATCCACACGTACAAAATTATAAATATTCCACTATAAAACCATTTCAATCATTTGCAATCAAAGGGGAGAAAAGAAAGGAAACCCTAGCGGAAGAACGACAAAACAATTTTTTTTCATAAAAAACCCCGCACCTAAAGCTCATTTTCGAGAAGTTTATTGAGCCTCACATCGAGACTCAATCAAACTTGAGCTGAATCCTACTCAAACAACGAAATAGAGAAGCAAAAAAGTACAAAGGCGAGAACAAAGAGGAAAGGTTAAATACCTGTTGATTAAAGCTCCAAAGCGTCTTGAGATAGGTAGATTTATAAACTTTTTCCATTAGGTGTGCTAATTTGGTAGATAGGGTCTTTATTTAGGGATGCAAACTTCCGTTATTTGATTTTTGTCGTCCGAATTCTTGTTGCTTTTCTGGTTTGTTTGGGTTTGCAATCCCTTCTATGTACGATGAAGATTTTTCGTCCCTTTATGAGGATGGCGTTTGAGTACCATTGACTCTAACGTGTTCTGCTAGTGACGCTTCATTCACTCTAATGATGCCTTTCTTTTTTCCAGCATTTGATTTTAATTTAATAGGATTTAAGTGGTTGAAATATTTTTCATAGTGTGACGTTTACCTTGTTCGGTGCACATCTGGTTTATCGCTGACTCCCCTTTAATCTCTCTTCATTTATCTTGTTTTATTATTTGGATTTCTCTTTTATGAAAATATTTACTATTTGCTCTTGTCAGATAATCTGTTTTTTTTATTTTCTACTTCCAAAAATCTAAAAATATTTTAGTAGTTATTTTATATTCTTATGACTTTTTATTATTATTTTGTGGATTGTTGGTTGCTTGGATTGTAATTTGTTAGATTCACATATTTTATTTAAGGCCAATTTTTTTTATTTCTGTAACATGTCTCGATTAATCGATTTATTCTTTACTATGGTCTATGATATAAATGCGATATTTCGATATTCGGTTTGGAATCGACGTTATCAAAATCGTTATGAGACCATATTTTATTTCTTTTATTCCTAACAATTTCTAATTAATTATATATTATTATCGATTTATTTATTTATTTGGCCAATGATATAATTAACGGTTTATCGATATTCGATTTTCTAATCGACGTTATCTAAACCTATATGAGGCCAACTTTTCCATTTTTCCATTGTTTATCAATTTATCGATTTATTCACATATTTTTTGTCTATGATATTATTATCCGATTTGTGACATTCGATTTACCGACATTGTCCAAACCGATATGAGACCATTTTCTATTATTTTTGTGGTTTCTAATTAATTTTAGATCCATTGTCATTTATCGACTTTATTATTATTTCGGCCAATGATAAATGGTGATATTCGATTTCTAATAAATCGACGTTATCCCCTAATTTGAGGCCACACCTTTATTTTCCTTATTATTTCCAATTATCTCGATTTATTTTTATTCGGCCGATGAATAAATGTTTAGATATTCGATTTTGAATAAATCGATGTTATCTAAACTAAATATGAGGTCATTCTTTTATTTTATCTATTATTTTTCGACTTACTTTATTTTATGGTCGATGATATAACAAACGGTTTAAATATTTAATTTCAACTAATCGATATTTAAATCAATATGAGACCAACTATATTTTTTATCGCATTTATTTCTTTTATTTAAATAATTATTTGATTATAAAGTGACGCTCGACTTCTCATAGAATGATTCTAACATTGAATCGATTCTAAGATAGTTAAAGAGCTACATTTTGACACCTTTGGTTTAATCTGATCTCCAATGGCTCCGCGTTAAGTAAGGACTAGGACTAGATCCCGCGTAATCAATCAACCGTTATACTCCATTTTGCATTCACCCGTAAGTCGAGTGCTTTGCGCATCGCCATCAAACCAAAAACCAAAATAATTGATTTAGATACAAACCCTTGATCCAACATCAAGTGGTCTTAGGTAATAAAACACCTTAATAATACGAGGAGAATTGTATGCCACGAGCCTTAAGTGGTAGAAAGGAGGACTACAAGTTGTCGTTACTCACTCCAATTATTTTTTTGCCGGACGCTGGTCCGGATCGAGCGGAATAAACTACCCATAGTCTTTAGTGCAATTCGACTCCTAAATCCTTTCATTGAAGAAAGATAATAAAATCAACTCTTTCCCCCTTAGCATGTAATTCATTAGGCATAGACATCCTTTCTCGCGTGACAACATAGAAGGTTCCCATCGAGTACGATGGATGTAGGGGGTGCTAATACCTCCCCCCTGCATAACTGACTTCCAAACTCAGGCAATGGTTCTGACGACCTTGTCTTTATCCTTTCTTCCCGGGTTTTATCTATATTTTTCCTTTCCCTATTTGGGAATAAATCAAAATTAGGTGGTGACTCTCTAGTCATCCCAGCCGCGACCGCATTCGCGAGGATCGTATTTTCCGAGGTACGACAGGTTATCCCTTTGAATGTACTAGTGACATCCAACTTCACACCATAACACATGTTGGCCTATGTTTCAATCTCCCATCATGTGGATAAGTCAATAAATTCACAGGTTCCACTTTCTTCACAATTACTTCGGCCCGTCGAAATATACCAAACAAGACATCTCTAACAAGGTCGTGTCGACATTTAAAGCCTGGATACTCCTTATAATGAATCACGTGTTCCCCAAATATATACAAATACGCATTAACTATGGGTGAAGATGCTTTAGTTCAATAACCTCTTTTTTATTGTTTTAGTTTTTTTTCTTAAAGTGTTTCTTATACTCTATTATATAGACATATACAATATCTTGAAAGCGTGAATTTTTTATTAAGGTGGGAATGAAGGTGAGAGAGGCGAGAGTTCAACAAAGAGAGTGGAAGCAGATGGGTGGACGGAGGTGGGGGCCGGAATAAGTTTCGTTATAAGAAGAGACTGTGAGATAATGTTGGAGGTTCAAAGGTGAAGGAAAGGGCTCTATCTACAACCTTGTCTTTCACCTCCTTCCCGAACGTTTATTTTGCCTAAGACATGCATACGGTTTTTACGGAGTTTGGTGCAGTGGATGAAGTGATCATTATGGGGACAAAAGATAATGGAGGGAAACGATTCGTTTTCGTTCATTTTTTTGACGTTGCGAAAGTGGAACGTTTGGCCATCAAACTTGATAACATCTTTCTCGCTAATCAGAAATTATTTGTCAACTTTATGAGTTTTAAGAGGGGTGTTAAGAGTTCAGGTTTGGAGGCTCGTCTAAATATGAAGCAGTTGGACAAGGTGATGATTGTGAAGAAAGCTGAGATTGTTTCTCGTGGGGGAGGAGGTGGTTTTCGATTGGTTGCGGAGGTGGTTCAGAATCAATTTGATGTCTTGGAAACTCAAGTTAGTTTTTTGGAGTATACTTTGATGCCTATACTATTTCATTGATATTCAGCAAGGCTTATATGGGAAAGGTTGTGGAAGTCGGGTCGACATACAATATTCAAGATTCTTTTGATATGGAAGGTTTTTTCGGTGTTAAAGTCACCCCTTTAGGTGAAAGCCTATGTCTTTTGGAAGACATAGAAGAATGTGTTGTGGAGAACTTGTTGGTTTCTGAACCATTGTGGCTGGATATATGGTTCTCTGAAGTGTCACGTTGGAAACCCGACACTTTTGACGGAGAAAGGTCGCTTGGGTTCGATTGTTCGGTTTGCCTTGCCATGTTTGGGGTGACTCTTTTTTTAGTTCATTTCAAAACCTATGGGCTCTTTTATTAGAACAAATGAAGATACAATGAAACAATCGAGATTGGATGTCGCTAGATTTCTCGTGCGGACGCGTTGTGCTGCTGGTATTGATGAGCTCATGTGTGTTAAGATCAATGGTTATGTATGTAGATTGAAGCTTATTGAGGAATCCCAGGGTCCTCTGCAGGTAGTTCCTTCTGCTTTCGATGATTCTCATATGGCGTTGAAGGAGTCAGGGTAGGAGGCGACAGAGAAGTGTGGTGCTGAGACGGTGGTTGGTGGAGGAGTAGATGATGGTAACATTGTTTTCGATGATTTGAATAACATTGACCCTTTTGTTCAGGGTTTAGAGGTAGATGTGACCATTAACATGGCCAAGGTATATGCAATTCCTTTGGTGCATAAAGGTGCTCATACCCATTCTATTTTGGATGATATACAGCAGACAAACCCAACTGGCATCTTTAATGAGACCGTTTTTGTTTCCCCTTCTAAGTATGGACATGTGGCAGGTATGGGTCCCAACCAATTGGTTCCAAAGGATTCAATTACTATAGTTACGAAAGATGTGGTTACAGAGAACGCTTTTGGTTGCAAAAGCGTTATTCCTTTGGATTTGGGCCGTTTTGACAAGGACATAAGGCACATTGGGCTTGGCAGTGCAAGGGAGGCCCATTCAAATACTTTTCTTTCTAGTGTTACACTGAATCATTCACACGATGGGTTTTCAAAGTTTTTTATGAAGTCCGCTTCTTCAGAACCCAACAAACATTCTTTCCCCCTTTTTCATCTAAATTTGGAGCGGTCAATTTTTATGAGAAGGTGTAATACCTCAAAATTTGCCCTCTCATTTTCATAGCGCACGACATTACATTTGCATATAATATTGCATTTGCTGGCATAGAAAATTGAAGCATAGCATAGAGCATAGCAGTGGTTGTTCAGCAGGATACGGTTCAGATGTATGTTTGACCTAATTCAGGTCAAACTATCAGGGAACCACTTCGATGGCAAGTTACATGGGTTGATGGTTTATTCCTAAAAAGGTGTATCCGAAATTCAGGATGTCAGGGGTTGGAAGTTATCGCGCAAGTCAAGAAATGGCTCATATTTGTTTCAGATAAATTGGAATCGATCAGACGCTCATAGAATGATTTATCCATATGATCATTGTTGCATTTGTGACTGCTTCGATGGTAGCGGAATTCTCTCTGATTAAGGGATTTTGGTGGAAACAGGGCAAGATGGGTTTTGATCTGAGTGAATGGTTTCATCGAGTTTTCGTGGATATGCGCATGTTGGTGGTAACTGGTCCGTCTCGCAAAAATAATCAAGTTCCATATCCATTCCTAACCATTTCGTCAAAGTCATCCATTAAACCGTAAATCATGATCCATAGTTTTTCCTTTCCCTCATTCAATTTCATTATCCCGTTTCAATTCCATCTCTTGTTAAAGTTCATCTTTCTATAAAAACCATAGCCATTACCTATTCTTTATCTCACAAGTTCAAATTCATTTAAAGGCCAAAACCGTTTGAGATCTATCCAAGCAAAAAATACATTTTTTAAAGTACTCATTGTTGTCATTGAGTATTCATTGTCGTCTATCATGGTGAACCATCTCATAAAATCCAGTTGCAAAATAATTAAAATTTGTTTCTATTACAGAATGCAGTTGCAAAATAAATAAAATTTGTTTCTATTACAGAACGCAGTTGCAAAATAAATAAAGTTTGTTTCCATTACAAAACTCAGTTACAAAATAAATGAAACTTGTTTCATTTTTTGTTGATCATTTAACCAAAATTCCAATTCATCCTCCTGCATATTACACAAGAAAAATCGGTCAAATAGGTTGGCAGGCCTGCAAATTCAAGCTCAAGCTTTCAAATTTTATTACCTGCGAAATTAAAGGCTTCTGCTTTTGAGAAGATGGAAACAAGGAAATCAAAATTGTTTGTGAATCGCCGAAGCAAAGTTTGCCAAAACGTTCCAAAAAATGATTAGTCTGAAAAGCACAACGAAGATTACATCAACAATATAATGTGCATACCAAAGTGAAAAAGAAAAAAGATCAAGAGCAGTTCATAAATCATCTTATCAGTAATAACAGAAACCGCGGCTACATGATAAAGAAAAGTGATAGCATAAATTATAAGAAAACAATTCCAACAAATGGGTGGAAAGAAATTCAGTTACAAACAGGAAAATACAGAAAAAAAGAGAAGGAAAAGAATCACATAAAGTCACTTCTTTGTTGCCACAATGGGTTGTGAACCTCTGTACATGACTCGTTTTCTACGGTCGACATTGCGAGTTGGATACGCTGAGTAAGCTCTCGTAATTGCATCTTTAAACCGCCTTTGTTCGTCCCGACTATGACGAAGTGGTGGCTGCACTGTTTTTGCTCGGTGTAGGAGAATTTCCAACGAATCGGGATTTTATTCCTGGGGTTCTTGTTAGGCCTATGCTGTTAAAAGCGACCTAAGGTGTGGCAGGAATTCTAGATGAGTTTTCAGGAGGGAGAATTCATATGTTAATATAGATATGATGAAGAGCGTGCTCGGATACCTTATTCGGAGAATGGCACAGTAGAGATTCGCAGCATAAGACTACAACATCATCCTTCCAGGTGCTTAGCACTCGAGCTCGCAAAGAATGTCAGTATGAGGGGCATGAAGGTTGAAGTTTTCACTTCTGCTTTTGATTTGTTGTACCTTAATGGCCAAGCCTTTCTTTGATTCCTGTGGGAAAAAGCCGAGAATGCACATTAATGGAAAGCTTGATTATGGAAAGTCATTAAAAATTTTCAAAGAAAAAAAGAAAGAAAGGAAGGTTCAAGACAGTTAACGAGATTAAGAACATAGTTCAGATCACACCCCTGGACTCTTAGTCCAATTGGCAAGGTTCTATCACTCTACACCATCAAAATCCCATAAAGTAGAAATCAAAGTAAGAGAACCTGCATTCAAAATGAAAAGGAACCATTACCACTTTTCAACCACAGAAAATAACTAACTTTTAACCAATTCCATAACAGAAAGATAGAAAACTATTTACTGGAAAGTTCTGGGACTCACCAGAAAACTCCAGAAGGATCCAGAAGAACGGTTTCTATAAATCAGGGTGGTCTTCACACTTCAAGTTTTTCTTCCTGAATTTTTGGAGTTCACACACCTCTTCCAAATCCTTCAACCAAACCTTCAACAATCTTCCCTCTCAATCTACAGAGCCATCTTCATCATCAATAGCCTTCATACCTTCAATCAGCAAGAATTCAGAACCTGCAATCCACCGCAAATTCATTAAAATTTCGACGACACGTTTCAGGACGCAGTTCACTGCAAGTTCAACAACGATGACAGAAACAAAAGTGTAAGCATCGAAGCAAATAGAATTGGCACGAAATTTACCTGAGTCCTCTCACATTCTAAGTGCTGCTTCGTTTTCTTCATCACTCATCAATCTTCTTCGAAGAACGTAACAGTACCATCGACATTGCTTCTACATTCAACTCTCTGCAAATCCACCGATAGATTCATCAGCGACGAATCATCACCATCACTAATTTGCAAAATATGTCATCGATAACCACAGCAATTCCAGATATCAGTAAAGAGCAGAGAAAGAAAGGATGAAATTGAACCGTACCTGGACGCGTATTCGTCGTATCGTTGTTAATCAGAGGCGGAATAATTGCCACGGCAACTTCACGGATACGAATTCCACGGCTTCGATTTGCAAGGTACGATTCTGAATTGTTTTCACAGTAAAGGTTGTAGTGGTATAGGCGATGTTGACCAAGATTCTTGAGTGAGTTTTTAAGCTCGGTGTGTGGTTAGGGTTAGGCTAGGATAGTCCTGATTGGATTTGACGTTTCGTCGTCGGTAATTTAGTTTCAATGTGAGATTGATGACGGCATTAGGTTGTGGCCGAGGAGAGGGTTTAGATTGAGGGGTTTGTTCGGAGAATCCCCAATCATCACTTGCAATTGGTTTTGATGTCGAGTTTGAAGGAGATGATGGGAGGAAGGCGAAGGTCAGGCGGGGGGTTAGGAGTTTCTCCGGTGGCGTTAGGGGTTGAAGAAGATGGATACGATAGGTTTTCGGCGGCGGGAGTCTTTGAAGAGTTTGAAGAAGGGGATGAAACCAAAGATGGCGGCGAGAAGTGCGAGAGGGTGAGCTTAGAGGAGGGGGCTGCGGCGATGAGGAAGACGAAAGAGGAATTAGGGTTTTATGTTTTGATTCAATTTGTATTTCAATTAACTTTGTAATCTTATTATAATCTAATTCAGATTTATTTAAATGTTGTGATAAAATTTTAATTTAATTAAGATTGTTAGAAATATTATCATAAGGATTAGTTTAATTCTGATATTAGAAAAAAATATTATTATAAGTTAATGGTTTAATTGATTTCTAAATTAGGAATTTATAAAAAGAAATATTATAATAAAAGATTATATTTTAATTAAGATTTGTGGAGGATTTTTTCTTTAAGATTAGTTTGATCTCTTTTATTAAGTCAAGATTTTTAGAAAAAATATAATCATAAGTTAATTTGATTATTTTTCTTAAGCTAAAATAGTAGCTTAATTGATAGAACCATGAGATTAATATTTAAGTCATTTTCTAAGATTAAGAGTTTATATAAAAATATTAGATTAAGATTTAATTCATTTTTAATTCAGATTTTAATTAAGTATTATCATAAGAATTTAATCCATTTTTTTAGAATTTAATCCCTTTGTTGTAGATTAATTAAAAGATATGTTTAATTTTGGTACCCCACTTTTAGGCCCAATATATAAATAACTAAGAAAACTGCTGTCTGCACATCCCCTCTCAAGGCTGCGAACTGGGCCTATTCCTTTTCCTATTAGCACCCTCCTTTTGGGGCCCAGTTCACCAAAACACATAATAATTACTAAGAGCACCCCATTTGTGTTCTTGTTAGAATTTTATTTTATTTTGATTATAGTTTCAAATTAAATGCATAAGAAATAATAAAAACATTATAAAATTTCCCAAAAATTAAAGTGGCTTAATAAATCAATTTAGAAATTTGTGATATTTTTATTTTCTGGAATTTATTTATTTTTGAATTAATTCTGAATTTTTCTTTTAATTAGCTTTATTGGATTTCTCATTAATTGTGCTGAATTTTGTTTATTTTATTTAAATAGCTTCTAACCACTTTTTTGAGCCATTCTTTTTTCTATAATTAAAAGACTCATGATAGTTCTTAGGATTTTTTTTAGTGGATTTTTAGGAATTTCTATCTTAGGTTTTGGTGATATAATCCTTAGGAAATAGTAATTAATTCTTAGCTGGAAATAATTATTTGTTAGGCATAGAAAAAATAGAAATTTTTAGGATCCCTCTTAGTATAAGATTAGAGATAATGTTAGGATCCCATAGTTTAATTTTCATAATTTTTCTAGAAGATTTAATATTTTTTTAGAATATTAGTTTTAGGCCTAGTTATGCATAATTCCTTTAGTTTAGGCCATTAAGAAATATAATATAGTCAATACAAAAAAATAATAATAGTATGGATTAGATTTAGCATTTTAATTTAATATTAGACTTAAGTTTAGTTTTAATTTGATTTTTTAGAATGAGGCTTAGCTTAGATTTAGTACTTAGGCTTAAATTTTATTTTCCATGTAGAAGTAGAATAAATAAATAGACTATTTTTTTTTAATTCATGCCTTTAAGGCATTTTTTTAGAATTTTGTTCCTTATGTTTAATTTCTTTGTTTTGCTTTATCTTGATTTTACAACTCTCATAGGATTTCCCCATTTGTTCTTAGAATCAACTTAACTTCATTAAGAAGTAAGTTGAATTCTAGTAGTTTTATTTCCATTAGGAGTAGAAAACCTCACTAACCATTAGGACCACCTTGTAAATAAATAAACAATTAGGATTGAGTCTTAGTCCCTTAGATTTTTCCTTTTTGCAACTTGAGTTTCTCTTTCTCATCTCAAAAGAAAAGCAATAAAACACTTAAATAAAAACCGAACAATCTTGTACGACACGAGACTTTGTTGCGGAGTGTTTATACGCGTCCTGTTTCGGGGCGAGGTGTAAATACTTCCCGCGATGGATAGGTCTTAGTACAAGACCTTTCACAAACAAATTCAAAATACTTCTCTTAAAAGACCAAAAACACAATAAGCGACTATCCTGCGGGAACTTCTCTTCTCATCTCATTCACTCACAACGCGAACTCGCGACGACTTGTCTCGCATGCAAGACGGTAAACGCACTCGTACCAGACGAGCCTGCAACACCTGAGCATAGACATACGCAGTTCCAGCTGTAAAAAACACAAACAAATAGTTCCCGCCTAGGTTAGGCGAACTACGTCGACTCTGATCCTCATTATCCCGATGAGGTACGTAGGCAGCGGGGTAGGGCCCGTTCGAGCACACTCTTTATTTTCCCTACATTTTCCCCATTCTTTCTTTCCATTCTCTTTTAGTTCCTTTTCTCATTTCCAATTTCCAGTTAGCGGTTTTATTCAGCAGCAGTATTATTTCTCACCCTTTGAAACAAATAAACAAGCGTGGATCCCGTCGGGTACGACGGACGATCTGGGGTGCTAATACCTTCCCAGGTCGTAACCGACTCCCGAATTCAGATCTTTGGTTCGCAGGACCTTGTCCTTTCCTTCTTCCTCAGGTTTGCGCAACATTACCTTTCCCATTCTTTCGGGATAAAAATGTCTGGCTGGCGACTCTAACCTTTCCGCGCCACTTTCGCGTTTGTACTAGGATGAAAATCACGGGAGCGACAGCTGGCGACTCTGCTGGGGACTAACCTGATCCTTCCGGTTTCCCTTGTAGAGTCAATCCTAGCGCCTGTTTGGTTTTGTTTCTTTGGGTGTATATATGTTGTTGTTGAGTGCTTTAGTTTAGCTTTATTGTTTTATTTACAGCTTTACTTTATCGCATTTATTTACCGCTTTCAGTATTTTATTTTCCATGCATCATATTATACTGGACTGTCTGGCTGTGCTGGTTTTCATTTTTTCTGTGGGTGGGAGTTACTGTGAGATAAGCCAAATACCCGGCTTGAGTGCACCATAGGATTAGCGTGGACATGTTGTGCTCGCATGGTTACATGATAAGTGGTGACGTGTTCCACACCCAGGTTGCGACTGTCTTGGGACTATTCTGTGTGGGGGTTCTTCCCCACTTCAGGGTACAACCTTGATAGTTATGTGCAGCTGGGGACCGATCATTGAGAACCTTAATGGAAACAACCCTCTCCAGTGATGACAGTGGCAGACCACATTTGTTGGCAAACCCACTCGCATCCGAGGGTCCATTAGGAACTCGCATAGGATGGCCTGGTTCTCTCATAGGAATTCAGTTA
The DNA here is from genome assembly GCA_963966055.1 of Lathyrus aphaca. Taxonomy (NCBI): domain Eukaryota; kingdom Viridiplantae; phylum Streptophyta; class Magnoliopsida; order Fabales; family Fabaceae; genus Lathyrus; species Lathyrus aphaca. Next base: position 24,754,670 of record OZ014524.1, on the reverse strand, counting down.
AAGCGAACTGTTCGTATGACGATAGTATTGTACCCTTCGGGATGAATGTACTATTGTTTCTCGATTCAGTGCTTGAAGCTGGAGACTTGTGAGGGATGCTTGTTTTTCCGGACTCAACTGAGACCTCCCTGAGTAGTACATAATGCCAAACCGATTCCCTGATTTGGTCATGAGCCATTTCTCGGAAATGGTGAACGTATTATTGCTATTCGGCTTTGAGAGTCCGTGATGTTGACCCGTAGTAGCACACCCGTGAGATTGGGAGGGGTTTACAGGTTTGCAGGAACCCTAAACTTCAACATACCCACTTTGCCAGTATTGTTCAGTGTTCTATGGTTCTTTGATTCTGAGATCTGGGATTTCTATTCAGAGAAATTGTTACTGTGATTACCATTATGACCTTGTTATTATGACTCTCCACAGACACTTGGCTCGTTGTTCAACTTCAACACCATCAGTGATTGTTCAATTATGTGATCTAGTTCTACAGTTATTGGGTTCTCAGTTATGGGGTTCTATACAGAGATGGTGTTACTATTATGGTTCTATTCAGACACTTGACTCATTGCTCAACACCGGCACCAACATCAGATTATTGATCACATGCCTGTTGCATACATGACATCATAGCATTTCTGCATACATGTTCAGTTGTTTCCGAGGATCACATATCTGAATCATATTGTTGGATTTTTCTGTGTCAAAACTTGAATCAAAGCAGATAGATTCCTTATAAATAACTGAACATGGCATTTGCATACATCCTTGCATTCTTGACAGGTGTTCAGAGGCAGATTATTTTCCTGACTTGATTTCTCATCAGAATGGACAAATTGAATCATAGTTATCAAGGTATATATTTGAAGCAACTCCGGGAGGAGGTAATCGAAGGAAGACCCAGCTGAGGCCACTCAGGGCAGAGGTATAAACTTTATTTCAGAACCAGAAACTGTTGAAACAAGAAGTCAACTAGGTGAAGACTCAGATGAGTTTGGTTATAGAAATCTTGAATGTGGTGTCAAAGAAATGAAGCTATTTTTCATCCCTATTGAGGGGAACTACGCTGCTCTGATTCTCCATTGGTCAATGGAGATACGTAGGCAGGAGATCGTGCAAGATCTTTCCGAGCAACCTTATTTATCAACTTTATTATCAACCTCTTCCTTCCAGACGTTGATTGTCAGCATCCAACCTCAGCTTCCCAAGAGAATCCTAGGGGAATAGCATATGGGTAAAGACCAAAACAACTTGAGAAAAAGTTTGATCATATTTTCATGTTGTACGCGCAACGGGTTTCCTTATTGTCTCAGATTCAGGCTAGTTGGGCTAGTTACATCAGGATCATCTCCGACAAAGCTTCCTTTGGGGTTTTAATGCCAAGTATGACTATCATTCTGGGGCACCTGGCCATTTAATTGAAAATTGCAAGTCTTTCAGAGACAAAGGTGAAGACAAGGTCGCGAATTTGATTGAGTAAACACCCAGACTACTGACTGCTGAAAGTCTCCGAGAGCAATAAGTCCAGACGGAGTCAAACCTCCTCAATAATGACCACCATGATGTGAAGGCTAGATGCAAGTATCACTCAGGGGCATTTAGGCATACAATTGACAACTATGATGTGTTCAAGTACAAGGTGCAAAATTTGATCGACTCAAAGGCCATCATGCCAGAAAGTCTGCTCACATATTGAAGTTTCCCCATCAAATGGACCTCCTAGTTTGCAAGGGCATCTGCAGAAGCAATAAGTCCAGACGGAGTTAAGTCTCCTTAATGACGGCAATGTTCAGCTTCTTTACTGCATTTTCATTTGTAGTTTATATTGTTTGTTTAAACATTTGTATGCATGCATTGAAACTTATTTTTTTTTGAATGTTAATCATAATATAACGCACATGTTTTTCTTGAAGTAATCCATTCGTATTCACTCATGATTTTGTGTATGTGCATTGCAATACCAACTGTTGAGCTTAAACTCTATCAGGGAGGATGACGAAATGAAAACGCAAAAATCTCTAATTGTGTGCTTTTGAGAAAGACCATGTTGATGATGTACAGGCATTGTTTCAAATCCTAAACACCGGAGATATAAGGGAGATAGACCCTCGCCAACCCATTTGAGCCTTGAAGTAGGAGTTTCTTTTCGCATAAAAAAAACCTTGCATTTAACCCAGGGGCAGGATAGGCGTCAGTTAGTTTGACCGAGCGTTCAAATTTCAAAAAGGAGTGTACATCTGAGGATCCATTACCTTTCGTTGTACCAAATCAAGAGGTCCAAAGACCAGAAACTACAATGGTTATCCAAATCAAGAGTCCAAAGACCGGAAACCACATTGGTTATTAATCATTGACCAGAGAATAAGGCAGTCACGACCCTTTCAAAGCAATCAAGACAGACAGTGTCACACGATTTGTTCAAAAAAAAAAAGAAGAAAAAAAAATGAATGAGAAAGCCCGCTAAGTCGAAACTTGAAAACAAGCGACTTAGGCAAAAATTAGGGCATCCCGCTGGACTTCACAATCAAAGATTCACAAGAATTCAGTCCAGGCAAAAGTTAGGGATAAACAAAATAATGCAAAAGTGAAAGACGAAAAGGATTACACAAGAAAGATCCTTGAACAAGAACAAAGTCGTGTGGCACAAACACGAAAGACAAAGGGGTGGCTGACTCCAAACAACAACCTAATTGGTGCTTAAACCGTTAGCGTAATTGGTTCCTCAACCATCACAAAACCCTTTTTGAGAAGTGAGCGCTTGTAAAAGCTATCTGAACATAGGAATGGAGAACATCACGAAGATGGGTGGGAACAAATAAATTTCGAGCCTATATCCTTTGTTTCTATAACCGTGAACCAGGCCACGATACAACCCTCAAAAGTCCTAACTGAAACAGGGTTATTTTTGAGAGCGTACTACCACGAGACCGCGTTCCTGACTCCTATGAGTGGTGTTGAAAGATCTTTGTTGGTGTTGCATGTGCATGCTTTCTATTATTAAAAAAAATTAATGTCGTATCTTAACCAGTGATTCGCTCACAAAGGTTTGTGACATCTTTTTACAGTAAAACTCCAAGATTAACATGTGTGTTGCATTAGAATTTTCATTCTAAAAAATAAACATTTTCTGCTTGCATACATTTGTTTGGCATCATAAAAATTCACATACGAAACTTCAGTCCAGAAGCTTAATCTTGCCGAGTTGAGAAGGCTAAAACTTCCAAAGGACAATCTATCGAGGTGCACTTTTCAAGAAGACTCCATTGAGTAGGGACTTTCCCGACAGTCGTGGTAAGAGCCAATTAAGCCGGGGCAATCACGTCGAGCAATTTCTTCAAAATTCAACCAAGCTGGGGCAATCACTTCGAAATTCAAATCTCTCAAAGAGCCATCAGGCGGAAGCATTATTTAAATTTCAGCCAAACTGGGGCAATCACTTCGAGATCCAATCTCTCAAAGAACGATTGGCATAGGTGTTTTCTTCAAAGCACAGTTCGTCAGAGGTGATCACTTCAAGACTTGTACTGGGGCAGGCCACCCCAAGAGCACTGGAAGTTACTTTCTCCTGAAGACGGTTAATCGGAAGCACCTACCCAAGGTTCAAAATACTAGGACACACTATCTTACAGTGATATGAGGTTTTTCATGGATCCTCGCGAGGAAAATTCTTGCACAGACCATGCAGTCTGGGGCAGTTATTTCGAGATCCAACGAATCTCTCCAAGAGTTTGAAGACACTGAGGCATTTCATATGCCATGTTTTCTGTAAAATCCTCTTGAGACATTTACTTCTAACGGACCTTAATCTGAGGCGAGTTGGAAATTGCAAAGAACCATTGTTCACTCGTGATTAGTTGACAATCTATCAACATAGGGGCTGGGAGCAAAGCCATTGTCAGCACAGTACTTCAAGAGTTGTTTCATCTGCGGACTTCATCGATCAGAAATCCATTAGCAAGTCTCATTAGAAAATTCCCTCTCCAGTAGTGCGGCAAATGAAAGGTTGCTTCTTGATCAGAAGGGTATCATCATCTCTCATTCCCAACATGAGAGGATTTAGTTCTTATCCCCAGCGAGTGGCAACTTGAACTCTTACCTTCAGCGGGAAGCTTTATCATTGACATCATTTGTCATCCCCAACAGAGTTCAATGGGTAGCGTACCTAGCAAGAAGAGTCCATCTCCAGCAGGGTCCTGGCACTCCAATCTCAAAGTCCAATTTATTTTTGTCAATGGCGGTTGTTCAGAGCCAGTGAATCATTGACAGCTTTCCCCGCAGGGTTGTCTCCTCCTCATCAGGGTGGATCAGATCAATGCAGTGATCATCAGTTCCTCCCCAATCAAGCCATCTGAGATACTTGCAGTCTCCTTATCAGGAGATCTCTTTGCATTTGCATCTGGTACTCATCATTACATTTGCATCCTCCAAAGCGTAGCATTTCCATCGTCATGGAGCATTACGCCATAAATTCAAACATATGCATACCAGCATGGGCCAGTTTTGAGGTATTACATAAGACTCGTTACATCTCCAATAAGATTGAAGTGTTCCCCACAGAATACAACCTCATTTCCCCGGGTGGATACTTCTACCAAGTCTTGTTGTTATCCCCAATTGAGTCTTGTTTCAGTACAACAGTCTCATTTCTTTTCGCGTCTCCGTTTCAGTACAACGGTCGCGTCTTGGGCTCTCGTTTAAGTACAATGATCCCGTTCCTTTCGAGTCTCCATTTAAGTACAATGGTCTCGTCTTTGAGTCTTGTTTCAGTACAACAGTCTCATTTTTTCGCGTCTCCGTTTCAGTACAACGGTCGCGTCTTGGGCTCTCGTTTAAGTACAATGATCCCATTCCTTTCGAGTCTCCATTTAAGTACAATGGTCTCGTCTTGGAGGTTTGTTTCAGTACAACAATCTCATTTTTTTCGCGTCTCCGTTTCAGTACAACGGTCACGTCTCGGGTTATCATTTAAGTACAATGATCCTGTTCCTCTTGGTCTCGTCTCAGTGCGAAGATAATGGATTGGTTGATACCATCTCCATGTTATATCGGTTGATCTTATTTGAGTCTTGAATCGGTTGATATCATTTCTCTTCGAGTTGTAAATCGGATGATATTACATTCTCGTTTTTCTTGGTTATGGATCGGTTGATACCATCTCCATGTTAGATCGGTTGATCTTATTTGAGTCTTGAATCGGTTGATATCATTTCTCTTCGAGTTGTAAATCGGATGATATTACATTCTCGTTTTTCTTGGTTATGGATCGGTTGATACCATCTCCATGTTAGATCGGTTGATCTTATTTGAGTCTTGAATCGGTTGATATCATTTCTCTTCCAGTTGTAAATCGGATGATATTACATTCTCGTTTTTCTTGGTTATGGATCGGTTGATACCATCTCCATGTTAGATCGGTTGATCTTATTTGAGTCTTGAATCGGTTGATATCATTTCTCTTCGAGTTGTAAATCGGATGATATTACATTCTCGTTTTTCTTGGTTATGGATCGGTTGATACCATCTCCATGTTAGATCAGTTGATCTTATTTGAGTCTTGAATCGGTTGATATCATTTCTCTTCGAGTTGTAAATCGGATGATATTACATTCTCGCTTTCCGGGTTGGATCGGTTGATACCATTTCTGTGTTAGATCCGGGGATCTTTTGGATTGTCATTCGAGGATGACATATCTTTTCTTCAAGTCCTTCTGCGGCTGGTCTTGTTGTTGTGGCTATTATTCGAGGATAGTAGTTCACTTTTTGAGCTTATTGATCGAGGTCAGTTTGTCTCTTTTGCAAAGTCTGTCTGAGGTCAGTTTTGTGTTTGGTTATCAGTCGAGGCTGGTATACCTTTGCGTCTCCATTCGAGGATGGTTTCGTGTTAGATCCGAGGATCTTTTGATTTGTCATTCGAGGATGGCATATCTTTTCTTCAAGTCCTTCCGAGGTTGGTCTTGTTGTTGTGGCTATTATTCGAGGATAGTAGTTCACTTTTTGAGCTTATTGATCGAGGTCAGTTTGTCTCTTTTGCAAAGTCTATCTGAGGTCAGCTTTGTGTTTGGTTATCAGTCGAGGCTGGTATACCTTTGCGTCTCCATTCGAGGATGGTTTCGTGTTAGATCCGAGGATCTTTTGATTTGTCATTCGAGGATGGCATATCTTTTCTTCAAGTCCTTCCGAGGTTGGTCTTGTTGTTGTGGCTATTATTCGAGGATAGTAGTTCACTTTTTGAGCTTATTGATCGAGGTCAGTTTGTCTCTTTTGCAAAGTCTGTCTGAGGTCAGCTTTGTGTTTGGTTATCAGTCGAGGCTGGTATACCTTTGCGTCTCCATTCGAGGATGGTTTCGTGTTAGATCCGAGGATCTTTTGATTTGTCATTCGAGGATAGCATTCTTCCCAACATATCTCCACCTGGTTCTATCTCCGTTACCTATTCAGAGGTCAAAATCAAAAAATACATAAGTAAATAAATGGGCAGATGGCATTTCCATTACCCTCAGTGTGCAAATTTTCAGGTTTTATTCGAGTATTCAATCACTCCCTGCCTTGAACGTATAAAAGCCGTCGCAATTATTCGTTCAGGCTTGCAGATGATTGAATAGGGGCAGCTGTAATACCTCAAAATTTGCCCTCTCATTTTCATAGCGCACGACATTACATTTGCATATAATATTGCATTTGCTGGCATAGAAAATTGAAGCATAGCATAGAGCATAGCAGTGGTTGTTCAGCAGGATACGGTTCAGATGTATGTTTGACCTAATTCAGGTCAAACTATCAGGGAACCACTTCGATGGCAAGTTACATGGGTTGATGGTTTATTCCTAAAAAGGTGTATCCGAAATTCAGGTTGTCAGGGGTTGGAAGTTATCGCGCAAGTCAAGAAATGGCTCATATTTGTTTCAGATAAATTGGAATCGATCAGACGCTCATAGAATGATTTATCCATATGATCATTGTTGCATTTGTGACTGCTTCGATGGTAGCGGAATTCTCTCTGATTAAGGGATTTTGGTGGAAACAGGGCAAGATGGGTTTTGATCTGAGTGAATGGTTTCATCGAGTTTTCGTGGATATGCGCATGTTGGTGGTAACTGGTCCGTCTCGCAAAAATAATCAAGTTCCATATCCATTCCTAACCATTTCGTCAAAGTCATCCATTAAACCGTAAATCATGATCCATAGTTTTTCCTTTCCCTCATTCAATTTCATTATCCCGTTTCAATTCCATCTCTTGTTAAAGTTCATCTTTCTATAAAAACCATAGCCATTACCTATTCTTTATCTCACAAGTTCAAATTCATTTAAAGGCCAAAACCGTTTGAGATCTATCCAAGCAAAAAATACATTTTTTAAAGTACTCATTGTTGTCATAGAGTATTCATTGTCGTCTATCATGGTGAACCATCTCATAAAATCCAGTTGCAAAATAATTAAAATTTGTTTCTATTACAGAATGCAGTTGCAAAATAAATAAAATTTGTTTCTATTACAGAACGCAGTTGCAAAATAAATAAAGTTTGTTTCCATTACAAAACTCAGTTACAAAATAAATGAAACTTGTTTCATTTTTTGTTGATCATTTAACCAAAATTCCAATTCATCCTCCTGCATATTACACAAGAAAAATCGGTCAAATAGGTTGGCAGGCCTGCAAATTCAAGCTCAAGCTTTCAAATTTTATTACCTGCAAAATTAAAGGCTTCTGCTTTTGAGAAGATGGAAACAAGGAAATCAAAATTGTTTGTGAATCGCCGAAGCAAAGTTTGCCAAAACGTTCCAAAAAATGATTAGTCTGAAAAGCACAACGAAGATTACATCAACAATATAATGTGCATACCAAAGTGAAAAAGAAAAAAGATCAAGAGCAGTTCATAAATCATCTTATCAGTAATAACAGAAACCGCGGCTACATGATAAAGAAAAGTGATAGCATAAATTATAAGAAAACAATTCCAACAAATGGGTGGAAAGAAATTCAGTTACAAACAGGAAAATACAGAAAAAAAGAGAAGGAAAAGAATCACATAAAGTCACTTCTTTGTTGCCACAATGGGTTGTGAACCTCTGTACATGACTCGTTTTCTACGGTCGACATTGCGAGTTGGATACGCTGAGTAAGCTCTCGTAATTGCATCTTTAAACCGCCTTTGTTCGTCCCGACTATGACGAAGTGGTGGCTGCACTGTTTTTGCTCGGTGTAGGAGAATTTCCAACGAATCGGGATTTTATTCCTGGGGTTCTTGTTAGGCCTATGCTGTCAAAAGCGACCTAAGGTGTGGCAGGAATTCTAGATGAGTTTTCAGGAGGGAGAATTCATATGTTAATATAGATATGATGAAGAGCGTGCTCGGATACCTTATTCGGAGAATGGCACAGTAGAGATTCGCAGCATAAGACTACAACATCATCCTTCCAGGTGCTTAGCACTCGAGCTCGCAAAGAATGTCAGTATGAGGGGCATGAAGGTTGAAGTTTTCACTTCTGCTTTTGATTTGTTGTACCTTAATGGCCAAGCCTTTCTTTGATTCCTGTGGGAAAAAGCCGAGAATGCACATTAATGGAAAGCTTGATTATGGAAAGTCATTAAAAATTTTCAAAGAAAAAAAGAAAGAAAGGAAGGTTCAAGACAGTTAACGAGATTAAGAACATAGTTCAGATCACACCCCTGGACTCTTAGTCCAATTGGCAAGGTTCTATCACTCTACACCATCAAAATCCCATAAAGTAGAAATCAAAGTAAGAGAACCTGCATTCAAAATGAAAAGGAACCATTACCACTTTTCAACCACAGAAAATAACTAACTTTTAACCAATTCCATAACAGAAAGATAGAAAACTATTTACTGGAAAGTTCTGGGACTCACCAGAAAACTCCAGAAGGATCCAGAAGAACGGTTTCTATAAATCAGGGTGGTCTTCACACTTCAAGTTTTTCTTCCTGAATTTTTGGAGTTCACACACCTCTTCCAAATCCTTCAACCAAACCTTCAACAATCTTCCCTCTCAATCTACAGAGCCATCTTCATCATCAATAGCCTTCATACCTTCAATCAGCAAGAATTCAGAACCTGCAATCCACCGCAAATTCATTAAAATTTCGACGACACGTTTCAGGACGCAGTTCACTGCAAGTTCAACAACGATGACAGAAACAAAAGTGTAAGCATCGAAGCAAATAGAATTGGCACGAAATTTACCTGAGTCCTCTCACATTCTAAGTGCTGCTTCGTTTTCTTCATCACTCATCAATCTTCTTCGAAGAACGTAACAGTACCATCGACATTGCTTCTACATTCAACTCTCTGCAAATCCACCGATAGATTCATCAGCGACGAATCATCACCATCACTAATTTGCAAAATATGTCATCGATAACCACAGCAATTCCAGATATCAGTAAAGAGCAGAGAAAGAAAGGATGAAATTGAACCGTACCTGGACGCGTATTCGTCGTATCGTTGTTAATCAGAGGCGGAATAATTGCCACGGCAACTTCACGGATACGAATTCCACGGCTTCGATTTGCAAGGTACGATTCTGAATTGTTTTCACAGTAAAGGTTGTAGTGGTATAGGCGATGTTGACCAAGATTCTTGAGTGAGTTTTTAAGCTCGGTGTGTGGTTAGGGTTAGGCTAGGATAGTCCTGATTGGATTTGACGTTTCGTCGTCGGTAATTTAGTTTCAATGTGAGATTGATGACGGCATTAGGTTGTGGCCGAGGAGAGGGTTTAGATTGAGGGGTTTGTTCGGAGAATCCCCAATCATCACTTGCAATTGGTTTTGATGTCGAGTTTGAAGGAGATGATGGGAGGAAGGCGAAGGTCAGGCGGGGGGTTAGGAGTTTCTCCGGTGGCGTTAGGGGTTGAAGAAGATGGATACGATAGGTTTTCGGCGGCGGGAGTCTTTGAAGAGTTTGAAGAAGGGGATGAAACCAAAGATGGCGGCGAGAAGTGCGAGAGGGTGAGCTTAGAGGAGGGGGCTGCGGCGATGAGGAAGACGAAAGAGGAATTAGGGTTTTATGTTTTGATTCAATTTGTATTTCAATTAACTTTGTAATCTTATTATAATCTAATTCAGATTTATTTAAATGTTGTGATAAAATTTTAATTTAATTAAGATTGTTAGAAATATTATCATAAGGATTAGTTTAATTCTGATATTAGAAAAAAATATTATTATAAGTTAATGGTTTAATTGATTTCTAAATTAGGAATTTATAAAAAGAAATATTATAATAAAAGATTATATTTTAATTAAGATTTGTGGAGGATTTTTTCTTTAAGATTAGTTTAATCTCTTTTATTAAGTCAAGATTTTTAGAAAAAATATAATCATAAGTTAATTTGATTATTTTTCTTAAGCTAAAATAGTAGCTTAATTGATAGAACCATGAGATTAATATTTAAGTCATTTTCTAAGATTAAGAGTTTATATAAAAATATTAGATTAAGATTTAATTCATTTTTAATTCAGATTTTAATTAAGTATTATCATAAGAATTTAATCCATTTTTTTAGAATTTAATCCCTTTGTTGTAGATTAATTAAAAGATATGTTTAATTTTGGTACCCCACTTTTAGGCCCAATATATAAATAACTAAGAAAACTGCTGTCTGCACATCCCCTCTCAAGGCTGCGAACTGGGCCTATTCCTTTTCCTATTAGCACCCTCCTTTTGGGGCCCAGTTCACCAAAACACATAATAATTACTAAGAGCACCCCATTTGTGTTCTTGTTAGAATTTTATTTTATTTTGATTATAGTTTCAAATTAAATGCATAAGAAATAATAAAAACATTATAAAATTTCCCAAAAATTAAAGTGGCTTAATAAATCAATTTAGAAATTTGTGATATTTTTATTTTCTGGAATTTATTTATTTTTGAATTAATTCTGAATTTTTCTTTTAATTAGCTTTATTGGATTTCTCATTAATTGTGCTGAATTTTGTTTATTTTATTTAAATAGCTTCTAACCACTTTTTTGAGCCATTCTTTTTTCTATAATTAAAAGACTCATGATAGTTCTTAGGATTTTTTTTTAGTGGATTTTTAGGAATTTCTATCTTAGGTTTTGGTGATATAATCCTTAGGAAATAGTAATTAATTCTTAGCTGGAAATAATTATTTGTTAGGCATAGAAAAAATAGAAATTTTTAGGATCCCTCTTAGTATAAGATTAGAGATAATGTTAGGATCCCATAGTTTAATTTTCATAATTTTTCTAGAAGATTTAATATTTTTTTAGAATATTAGTTTTAGGCCTAGTTATGCATAATTCCTTTAGTTTAGGCCATTAAGAAATATAATATAGTCAATACAAAAAAATAATAATAGTATGGATTAGATTTAGCATTTTAATTTAATATTAGACTTAAGTTTAGTTTTAATTTGATTTTTTAGAATGAGGCTTAGCTTAGATTTAGTACTTAGGCTTAAATTTTATTTTCCATGTAGAAGTAGAATAAATAAATAGACTATTTTTTTTTAATTCATGCCTTTAAGGCATTTTTTTAGAATTTTGTTCCTTATGTTTAATTTCTTTGTTTTGCTTTATCTTGATTTTACAACTCTCATAGGATTTCCCCATTTGTTCTTAGAATCAACTTAACTTCATTAAGAAGTAAGTTGAATTCTAGTAGTTTTATTTCCATTAGGAGTAGAAAACCTCACTAACCATTAGGACCACCTTGTAAATAAATAAACAATTAGGATTGAGTCTTAGTCCCTTAGATTTTTCCTTTTTGCAACTTGAGTTTCTCTTTCTCATCTCAAAAGAAAAGCAATAAAACACTTAAATAAAAACCGAACAATCTTGTACGACACGAGACTTTGTTGCGGAGTGTTTATACGCGTCCTGTTTCGGGGCGAGGTGTAAATACTTCCCGCGATGGATAGGTCTTAGTACAAGACCTTTCACAAACAAATTCAAAATACTTCTCTTAAAAGACCAAAAACACAATAAGCGACTATCCTGCGGGAACTTCTCTTCTCATCTCATTCACTCACAACGCGAACTCGCGACGACTTGTCTCGCATGCAAGACGGTAAACGCACTCGTACCAGACGAGCCTGCAACACCTGAGCATAGACATACGCAGTTCCAGCTGTAAAAAACACAAACAAATAGTTCCCGCCTAGGTTAGGCGAACTACGTCGACTCTGATCCTCATTATCCCGATGAGGTACGTAGGCAGCGGGGTAGGGCCCGTTCGAGCACACTCTTTATTTTCCCTACATTTTCCCCATTCTTTCTTTCCATTCTCTTTTAGTTCCTTTTCTCATTTCCAATTTCCAGTTAGCGGTTTTATTCAGCAGCAGTATTATTTCTCACCCTTTGAAACAAATAAACAAGCGTGGATCCCGTCGGGTACGACGGACGATCTGGGGTGCTAATACCTTCCCAGGTCGTAACCGACTCCCGAATTCAGATCTTTGGTTCGCAGGACCTTGTCCTTTCCTTCTTCCTCAGGTTTGCGCAACATTACCTTTCCCATTCTTTCGGGATAAAAATGTCTGGCTGGCGACTCTAACCTTTCCGCGCCACTTTCGCGTTTGTACTAGGATGAAAATCCCGGGAGCGACAGAAGGGGTGGCTCATTCGTTTTCTGGTGCGATTCTTCCTCTGGTTTGTCATCGTTATGTTTATCCAGTGATTGTGAAAATTTTGTTTTTTCCTCTTAGGCGGATTCGTAGGAACTTGGTGGAGGGTGATGATAACAGTATCGGTCCTATTACATCAACATCAACTTCCTCTTCTGTTTTTGGTGATGGAGTTTCTTGTTCTAAGAAGATTTTTGAGGGAGGTCAGGATGCCTCAGAAATTTCGGTTAGTGACGATGTATCTGATTCTTGCTTTGTTCAGGGTAACAAAAGGTTTTTAGCCAAGGAAAGGGATAAAGTGGCTTCTAGACTTTGGGAAAAGGCTTCAACTTATGGGATGGATGGAGGTGCAACAAAGGAAGACTTGCTTGAAGTTGTGAAATCAATGGAGACAAGAGATTTACTTTTGAAGACTCAAAAAGAGGTTAGTAAGTCAGTTGCATCATGATTATATTATCTTACAATGCTAGAGGGTTAGGAAGTGCCATTAAGATAAAGCAGATCAGTTGTTTATTAAAAAAAGAACATATTGATTTTTGTTTACTACAAGAGTCAAAACTGAGTTGTATTTCTGATAAGTTGGTCTTTGAATTGTGGGGAGGTGTAACACGGTGGGAGAACTGACTTTCTATAAATGTTGCAGATAGCAAGAGTCGCCAACGACTTTTATTTTATCCATAAAGAAGGGACATAAAAGAACAGGAAAGACCGTTTTGAAAAGACTTGGGTTCGGGGGGTAGGTTATATAAAGGGAAGGTGTTAGCACCCTTTATATCCATGGTTATCCATGGGCTCTTAGTTACTTAGCTCACTTTAATTGTTTTTGAGAAGTGTAGTGTGTGATTAGAAATTTTCTAAGTACTTTGTAATGATCCTCGTATGGATGTATACAAAGCCTTGTTTTGAAAAATGTTTAAGAAAAGTGAGGTATGAAAAGTAGTTTTAAAGTGTGAGCAAGTAACTAGGAGGTACCTACCCTAAGCTAAGTCATTCAAGTTCTTTTATGTTTCTTCAAGAGTAAGACTATCTCTATTATTAAGGAATATGTAGTTATTACTTTGGATTTGTTTAAGGGACAGGCGTAGGGTCATCGTATGGTCAATGAAGGAAACTTAAGGGGTGTCTTTAGCAATTTGTAGGGACTATCATCATTTATTCGAAGGGACAAGATCATTATTCCGTAGGCAACCTCTAAGGGACTTGATCTTTTAAATTTGTAGTGACTTGATGATTTATACGTGAAGGGACTTTGCTTAAGACACCCCTATATTCGAGGGACTTGACCAATTAGATAAGGCAACCAAGAGGAATACCCTAGGAAGTGCAGATGGCGATCAAAGATCGACTTACGTGTGTGAGTGTTATTTTTCAAATATTTATCTTATTTAATTAATTATCTAAGTTTATTTAATCACAATTAGTTTCGCATTCCCTATTTACTAACCAAGCAATTAAATAAAATAAATGAAATACGGAAATATAAAATCTACGTTATTACATGGCTTATGGGCAGTTACAAAATAATTGAGCGAGAAAAATAAATTACAATATAATAACCTATACATTTTTCTAATAAAATAAAGCAATAATATAATAAAACGCAAATAATAATAAGATTAAATAAAGGAAATAAATTAAAGGAAATTAAGGTTTTGAATTAAAAGTTAGATTTAAAGTTTTTTTTAAAAAAAAATTAGATTTAGATTAAATGAATTAGGGTTAGAAAAATTAGGGTTTGTTAGAATTAATTAAAAAAAGATTTTTAAAAATTAGTTAAAACTTAATTAATTTATTTACAAAATTATATAAAAAAAATATTAAAATAATGTTATTATTACATAAAAAATGTTTCTCTCTTTTTAAAGAAATAATAAAGTTTTAATTTAAGAAAGAATTATTTTTGTGGTTTAAATTTAATAAATTAGTTGAAATAAAGTTAATAATAAAAGAAAATTAGAAAATAAGAAGAAAAAAAATAGGAGAAATTGATCAAAAAGATAGGACCTGGGAATTGAACCCAGGTCCTTTACCTCAATAACGTAGCACAAAACCAACCGGGCCAACACGCGCTGGTGTTAATGCTATGGACCAAAATCATCATATGTTCAACCTGCAAAACAAAAATAAAATGGAAACAAATTGTTGGAACCAAGGATCGAACCCAGCCTCTATGTTCATCTGCGTGCACACACTACCACTGGGCCAAGCTGCGTTTCTTTGTTCAAATACAACATTAATAAAATAAAAAAACAAACAGAATTTTGAATTTGAAGTTTCGCGCACATGGTCTTCTTCTTCATTGAACCGTCTAGTTAGGTTATAGTGACAGTCGTTCGTCACTATAACTAGTAGTGACGATTCTTTTGCGTCACTATAGGTCCTGAAACTCACAAAATGTCATACGATCAATATAAATTATTTTTAACCATGCCAAATCAACTAAACAATGTCCTAGGAGTCTTATTATGCCATCAATTGGTCCTTAAATCGCCTTTTCATGGAGTCCCCAATTTAGAGTTTCTAAACCCCAATAATGGCGGAATTTCAAACCTGCATAGAAAACACGATTAAACAGCCCAGAAACATTATAAAGATCATGGTGAACAAGATTATACAATCAAATTTAAGTTACATAACATGTATAATAGAAATCGAAATTCAAAATTTTCAAGAAAAATATGAATGTGGTTTTTGTGTTTTGGCACATTTTGGATGCTTATGATGATTCAAATACACTCTACATGCTTCAAGGAAGCTGTATCAACCTGCAAATGGTTTGGAGAATGCTTGAATATAGGAAACTGAAAATCAATTTCTTTGAAAAAAAGTTGAGTTTTGAAAAGGGTTCTTAGGCTTCTGAATCCGTCCCCCTTGTGTTGGTTTGCTTCAGGTACTTATAGAGAATGAATTAGGTTAAAAAACTGATGGATTTGTGGACTTATGAGATAACTTGATCATGAAGAAATCAATCACCATAAATGTTAGAAAAATCACACCAAACCTTGCTATTTTGATTTAATCTGATTTTAAATGATTTCCAATCATTCTAAATATAATCTCAATGATTTCCAATCAAAGATTCCAATCATTATTTGATTTTTTATATTTTATATATATTTAAATTGAATTTTAATGAATAAAATTCAAATAAATAGTAAATAAATAATAAAAATCAGAAATCTTTGGCATTGGCGACCAAGAGGAATACCCTAGGAAGTGCAGATGGCGATCAAAGATCGACTTACGTGTGTGAGTGTTATTTTTCAAATATTTATCTTATTTAATTAATTATCTAAGTTTATTTAATCACAATTAGTTTCGCATTCCCTATTTACTAACCAAGCAATTAAATAAAATAAATGAAATACGGAAATATAAAATCTACGTTATTACATGGCTTATGGGCAGTTACAAAATAATTGAGCGAGAAAAATAAATTACAATATAATAACCTATACATTTTTCTAATAAAATAAAGCAATAATATAATAAAACGCAAATAATAATAAGATTAAATAAAGGAAATAAATTAAAGGAAATTAAGGTTTTGAATTAAAAGTTAGATTTAAAGTTTTTTTTTAAAAAAAATTAGATTTAGATTAAATGAATTAGGGTTAGAAAAATTAGGGTTTGTTAGAATTAATTAAAAAAAGATTTTTAAAAATTAGTTAAAACTTAATTAATTTATTTACAAAATTATATAAAAAAAATATTAAAATAATGTTATTATTACATAAAAAATGTTTCTCTCTTTTTAAAGAAATAATAAAGTTTTAATTTAAGAAAGAATTATTTTTGTGGTTTAAATTTAATAAATTAGTTGAAATAAAGTTAATAATAAAAGAAAATTAGAAAATAAGAAGAAAAAAAATAGGAGAAATTGATCAAAAAGATAGGACCTGGGAATTGAACCCAGGTCCTTTACCTCAATAACGTAGCACAAAACCAACCGGGCCAACACGCGCTGGTGTTAATGCTATGGACCAAAATCATCATATGTTCAACCTGCAAAACAAAAATAAAATGGAAACAAATTGTTGGAACCAAGGATCGAACCCAGCCTCTATGTTCATCTGCGTGCACACACTACCACTGGGCCAAGCTGCGTTTCTTTGTTCAAATACAACATTAATAAAATAAAAAAACAAACAGAATTTTGAATTTGAAGTTTCGCGCACATGGTCTTCTTCTTCATTGAACCGTCTAGTTAGGTTATAGTGACAGTCGTTCGTCACTATAACTAGTAGTGACGATTCTTTTGCGTCACTATAGGTCCTGAAACTCACAAAATGTCATACGATCAATATAAATTATTTTTAACCATGCCAAATCAACTAAACAATGTCCTAGGAGTCTTATTATGCCATCAATTGGTCCTTAAATCGCCTTTTCATGGAGTCCCCAATTTAGAGTTTCTAAACCCCAATAATGGCGGAATTTCAAACCTGCATAGAAAACACGATTAAACAGCCCAGAAACATTATAAAGATCATGGTGAACAAGATTATACAATCAAATTTAAGTTACATAACATGTATAATAGAAATCGAAATTCAAAATTTTCAAGAAAAATATGAATGTGGTTTTTGTGTTTTGGCACATTTTGGATGCTTATGATGATTCAAATACACTCTACATGCTTCAAGGAAGCTGTATCAACCTGCAAATGGTTTGGAGAATGCTTGAATATAGGAAACTGAAAATCAATTTCTTTGAAAAAAAGTTGAGTTTTGAAAAGGGTTCTTAGGCTTCTGAATCCGTCCCCCTTGTGTTGGTTTGCTTCAGGTACTTATAGAGAATGAATTAGGTTAAAAAACTGATGGATTTGTGGACTTATGAGATAACTTGATCATGAAGAAATCAATCACCATAAATGTTAGAAAAATCACACCAAACCTTGCTATTTTGATTTAATCTGATTTTAAATGATTTCCAATCATTCTAAATATAATCTCAATGATTTCCAATCAAAGATTCCAATCATTATTTGATTTTTTATATTTTATATATATTTAAATTGAATTTTAATGAATAAAATTCAAATAAATAGTAAATAAATAATAAAAATCAGAAATCTTTGGCATTGGGTCGTGCTTGATGTTACCATGAAGATTGGATTGCAAAATTACATGCCCATTTGGAAAAAATTGGATCTAAGACCTCATTTGCTCAATAAACCCCTAAAAACTTTCCCAACTTTTCCAAGGCATAACTCCCTTAATTTTAAGGCTATGAAGGTGTTCTTGGACTTTTTAGAAAGCTTAAAGAGTCCTCTAACAAACCTCTTTGGTTTCGTGTCCATATCTTTCACCATTTCCAAATTATGCTCTTTGGAAAAAGTTGACTTTTTGTTGACTTTTGAAATGACTTGTAATGTTTTAGCTCATACCTTCCAATTGAAGCATTTTTAGACTTGGCTTGTGAGACAAAAAGTTGTAGAGAATTCAATTTCCTTCAAAATGAGATTTGTATGGGAAATTTTTGATGAAGCATGTGAAAGTTATGGCTGGTCAAAGTTCAGTTGACTTTTCCTAAGAAAACCCTAATTTAGAAACTCCTGATGATCTGAAACTTTCTTGATGAATCATGATCAACACTTGATCAAATGATGAATTTTACTTCATAATCTTGATGTTGGCAAAACATATTGAAGTTTGACTATGATTTGACCACAGTTGACCTCAGTTTGACTTTTTAACTACTTTGACTGATTTTTGCATATTTGATCATCTGACTGGGCAAGCTCTTTGGGAAAGCTTTGAAACTTGACATAGTGATTCTTGAAGTCATATGGGATACCATGAAGCTTACTTGAAGCCTTGAAAATCATTTTAACCTGAGGAAACTCAAAACCCTAGTTTTGGATACTTTGCTTAGGAGGAGGCATTGTCTGGGGAAAATTCCACACTTCTTGATCAATTGGGAATCTTGAGGATCTTATGATCATTTAGAAGTATTGAGAGATATTTTCTTGATTGTGGGAGGGAAAATTTTGGGGTACAACAGCTTCCCCTGTTCAATTTTTTGAAATCTGAGGAGTTAGATTGGCATGTAAGCCATTCGTGACTTGATGGTTGAAGAGGATTGAACACCAAAGCCTAAAAATTTGCACTCACCGGTGCGCAGAATGATACTGTTGGTTGGTTGTGATGCTTGAATGGGCTTAAAGATGCCATTAGGATAAAAAATCTTCATATATATATTTCTTTGAGAGGAAAGCAATCCCCAATATGAAGATCTAGCTTTTGGGTGGATAAACAACGGCCCAAGGTAACGATATGGATTTTGAGAAGAATAAAAGACGTCTCAAAATATCCTTTGGGAAGAATAAACGACGTCCCAAAATAATGAGATAACCTTCGGGAAGAATAAACGACGGCCCGAGGTAACAAAATGGCTTTTGAGAAGATAACCGACGTCTCAAAATAGCTTTTGGGAAGAATAAACGACGTCCCAAATTGAGATAACCTTCGGGAAGAATAAACGACGGCCCGAGGTAGAAAAATGGCTTTTGAGAAGATAACCGACGTCTCAAAATAGCTTTTGGGAAGAATAAACGACGGCCCAACATGAGATAACCTTCGGGAAGAATAAACGACGGCCCGAGGTAACAAAATGGCTTTTGAGAAGATAATCGACGTCTCAAAATAGCTTTTGGGAAGAATAAACGACGGCCCAACATGAGATAACCTTTGGGAAGAATAAACGACGGCCCAACACGAGATAACCTTTGGGAAGAATAAACTACAGCCCAAGGTAACAAAAATGGCTTTTGAGAAGATAATCGACGCCTCAAGATAGCTTTTGGGAAGAATAAACGACGTCCCAACATGAGATAACCTTCGGGAAGAATAAACGAAGGCCCAAGGTAACAAAAATGGATTTTGAGAAGATAATCGACGTCTCAAAATAGCTTTTGGGAAGAATAAACGATGTCCCAAAATATAAGTTACTGATGAAGTTTGCCTGCTGGAGAGTCAACCTGAAAAACAAGGTTAGTTCGGTGCTAATATCATGATGTATAACATTCTGCAAGATAATATTTTATGAGGATGCGTATGATATGATATGATATGATATGATGTGATGTATGTATGAATTATGTAGCTGAAGCGTATAAGTAGCTTCGTAGAACAACTGCTGACTGAGGAAAATAAATCTCGATTCGTTGTTGAGGAGTATGAAGACTTCGTTCTCGTCTTGTTTAAGAACATCGTACTTATAACTTCCTGTTTTTTGTTCTTCGTACTTCTTATTGAAGGATTAAGTTCCTGAATATCTTGACTGAGGATAAAAGAGATGGACATAGATCCGGGAGACCTATGTAGTTAAGTATCAATTCTTCGGAGGATATGAAACTGCTTGGAGACCTCATAGAGTTGGAAGTATAAGATATTACTTGAAGTACTCCGTAAGAATATCCATAACGATTAATCTATGGGGATGAACCGGCAAAGCTTCGTTGAATTCCTACCTCTGTTCGTTCTTAGTAAATGCTATTATTGTATTTTATGCATTTATGGTAAACAACAATCATATTCAAAAGCATATATACATTCAAACATAATCAATGGACGTTTTCTCGCTTTAGTAAAAGGGGAAGAGTAAACCTGAATAAAGAGGGAAAAGTAAAGTTGAATACGAAAAATGGAATTTTATTTATTTAGAAATTGGCCTATAAACAGACAGGTTTTAACACGGAGACGGAAATCCTAAGAGGAATTCGTCAAAGATATTTGTACAAAAACAAGGAAAAATAGCTATGTGTGAATAATCCTATTGAGTTTCAACTTTGCTATTGCCATTAACTTCAATTATCTCATCTTCAGCTATCGGAGAAAAAACGATTGGATTGATCCGTATCTGTTGAATTTGACGTAGATAACACATCTAGTAGAGATTACATGGGTGATCCAACGAGACATAGTCATACGCTTTAATCCCTAACTTTTGCCTGGATTTCCTTTTCAGGTTTTCAATCCACCGGTGTCGCTCCCCGGATTTCCATCCTGGTACAAACGCGAAAGTGGCGCGGAAAAAAGAATAGAGTCGCCAACCATGCATTTTTATCCCGAAGACAGGGAATGGTAATGCTGCACAAACCAGAAGAAAGAAAGAGGAAGGACACAGGTCCTACGAACCAAAGAGACTGAGTTCGGGAGTCGGTTACGACCTGGGAAGGTATTAGCACCCAGATCGTCCGTCGTACCCGACGGGATCCACGCTTGCAAAAGAAACTGTTTCAAAGGGTGAGGGTATGAAAACTGCAGCAAAGAAATGAAAATGAAAAGAAACTGGAACTGGAAAAGAAACTGAGAAAAGCAATGAATATGAAACAAAGAGTAAAAATGTAGGGAAAATAAAGATTGTGCTCGAACGGGCCCTACCCCACTGCCTACGTACCTCATCAGGATAATGAGGATCAGAGACGCCGTAGTTCCCCTAACTAGGGGTAACAAAGGAAAATTGCTTGTGAATTAAAGGCTTGAACTGCCTATGTCAATGCTCAGGTGTTGCAGGCTCGGACGACGAGTGCGTTACCGTCTTGCAAAGTGACAAGTAGGAGCAAGTTCGCGTACGGAGCGAATGAGATGAGAAGAGAATTCCCGAAGGAAAGACGCTTATTGTTTGTTTGTGTTTTTTAGAAGCTTTTATGAGTGTGTCACAAGGAAGTGAACTCAAGCTCTTTTCAATGGAATGTGCACTTGTCACTACATTCCAAGATGGAATAATAGAACAAGCACACTCAAGTAAGGAGAAGATCCCCAAAACTTGAACCCAAAGATTAGGGCCTAAGCTCACTAACTTGCTTAATTATTAAGTGCTTTTGGTTATTTACAAGTGAAGAAGTGTTTTTTAGACTTTTCTTTTATGAAGAAGATACCTTGATCAGACTTGTGCATCACAAGGTAAACTTGTACTATCCCAAGATGGGAAGACTACAAGCATACCTCATGGAATAAGGCTATGGATCAATGCATCACTTCAAAGTTATTAAAGTGTTTTTTATGATTATGAGATGAGAAGAGAAAGAGAACCAAAGGAGCAAAAAGGAAAAACTAGGGGGGAAGTTTCTATCCTAAGTTAGCATGCATGGAGTTCCTATGGTTTGTGAGGTCTTTCTAACCTAAAAAGGATCTCAAGAGAAGAAGAAGAATATAAGAGGAGATATGAGAAAGGCCTAAGCCCAACAAGAAGATGTTAGTCCATATAAACAATATGAGAAGAGATGAGAAATGGAGATGCGGAACTCAATTCCCACATCTCAAACTTACCATAGCCCCTGCAAGGTTAGTGTAACAACATAGAATCAAGGCATGAACCAACAAGTCAGAAGCTACACAAGCATATAGGCATGGCAATGAGCTCACAAGATGATAAGCAAAGCAACACAAGATCATATTGAGATGATTAGAAGTGAAACAAGTGCAAAGAAGGCATGCATAACACTTAAAGAAATAAAGCACATAAAAGAGACCCAACACCAAGACTCAAGAAGACTCAAACCCTATCCTAAGACCAGGAGCAACCATAGACCTCTAAAGGACCCCAAAAGGTGAAGAGAAGTTGGCACAAGTGCCCTTCTAAACTTAAAAGAGACTAGAAGACTCAAAGAACGCAAAACAAGGCAAGGTGAGGAAGAAAATACCCAAGAAAAAGATCCAAGCACTTATAAATTCTACCCAACCAGCAAAGCACTCTCCAAACACAAGGAAATGAGAATCCAAAAGGGTTTGCAAAAATACAGCACCAAACTAGGTCAATGAGGCTCAAGGATGCAAGGTATCACCATTTAGGGTTTTGAAAACTAAGGCACAAGTAACTCAAGCAAAGTCCAGAAAGGAAATTTTTAAAAATTCCAAGATAAATCATGAAGATAGTAGAGTGTCTTAGGATTTGAATGCAAAAAGAATGGGGTTCATAGCTTAAAGGATGAGAAAAATAGAAATTGGACAAGGAAGATTGGTCCATGAGAGTCCACAAGAAAGCAATGCTCAATGTTGAATTTATTTGGCCACGTGGGATAAAAATAAAAATCTGGAAAAATCATGATAAAAAACTAGATGAATCAAGGAGTGTATATGAATTTTTTTGGATTTTTTAGAGTTAAATAAATATTTTAAATGAACTAAAAGGAAATGGAATAAATTGGTAAAGAAAAAAAATGAAAATAAAGCAAATGGGCCAAGGGGGTGTGAAGAGCAACTATGCTTAGTTAAAAAACACAATGGGCCGCGCATGGGGGGTGCAGATAGCGCTGAATCTGCACCTTCTTCTTCATGAAAACAAAACCTAACTTCTCACCACCATTAATGAACAAAACCCTAACCCTAACTTCATGAAATCTCAAACCAAGCCACGGTCGGCCATGAAACTCTCCAGAATACATAATCTAACATCATTAAACAAGAATACATGCTTGGATTGAATTAAAACTCAAAGAAACTCAAGATATGAATGAAAATAAAATTGTCCATGAAACTTTAAATCACCATAACTTTGTGAATACTCAACCATTTTACAAACTACAAAGAGCATTGTAACCAGCACAACATGAGGATTCTAAAACACACAACCAAACACATTTCTATGAGATTCGAAATTTGTGCATACCTAAGGTGTTGTTCAAAATTTGAAGTCAAGAATGGTATAAAATGATGGCAAATGATCTCCTTATCCCCTTAGATGCAAAATAAATGCATCTAAAGCTTTGCAAGCTTGTAAATCCAGCAATGTGCTTCCTTGTGCTTCAAAGCTTCTCAAATGGCCACTTGAACAAACTTCACTATAAATCTAGATCCATGGGTGCTTAATGATCCTTGAGATGAGAGGAGTATGAATGTGGTCTTGGATTGGAGAAAGCTTGCCTAGATCAAAAGTTATGGCACAAAATGCAAATGTGCACAAGAAATGAGAAATGGATGATTCTTGAAGAATAATCCAAACAAATGGTATGGAAATGATCTATGAGTGATGAGGATTAAGAATCCAGCAAGAGTTTTGTGAATGGATTCTTGTAGCAAGAGTTTGTGGAGAATGAGCAATTTTTCATAAAAGATGAGAATGAGAGAATGAGTGTGTATTCTGGCTGCCTCTAACCCTAATTCTGATTGTTATGGAATATATATGGCAATGCAAAAGGGTTAGAACAAATGCACGTGAGAGAGAGCTGATTTTTGTGAAAATGCAATTTTGGCCCAAGTGTGCCATAAGCATGCCATGCTCATGATTTGCTGGCCTCTCTTGCATGTGCATTCACCATCCCACCAATGATTCCCAGCAAACAACTTCAGCCCTTGGATGTAAGCTATCACACAATTGCCATGCCTTGTGCAAATTCAAGTGCAAAATGCAAGTTTTATGGAACTTTTTCATGTGCACGAATTTTTCCACTTTTCTTTGAGCCAAATGACCTAAATGGGATGCATTTTGATTGTGTAAACTTACTTTGGACATAGCATAGAAAACTATCCATTTTTGAGCCTTTGTGCAAATGGCTTGGCCTTGAAAATTTGAAATTTGCCCTAGAATGCTCAAATTTTCGAGGGGCTTTTAGAAAAATCTAGGAATCTCCAGAAAATGCTCTTGTACTTTTTAAAAATGGCAGCCCTTACTCTCCAACTTTCATGTTTACTTTGGGTCCATTTGAAGATTTTTTGATCAAGTTAAGGTCTTGTGAAGTTTTAGGTCAAAATAACCAAAAATAGTAACTTTTCCATAACCAACTTTGTGCACTTTTGCCAAAACCCCTCAAACCACCAAAATTCTTGGACTTCAAACTCACCAAACATCTTATAACATTGAATAGACCTCATTTGGCCAAAAAAGTTGGGTTGGACCCTTTGGAATGGCACAGTTGACTTTTTCTGGGGCCAGTTGACTTTCTACTTTATCTGCAAGTAACTAAGGCAAAGACTGACTTCCACTTGGAATTTTTCCATGAAAATTGACATGTAGGAACCTCTTATCATATAGAAAACATTGCCCAAAAGAGTTGGCCAAAATTATGAGGTTAAGGCCCTTGAAACCAAAACCCTAATTTGGTTGCACTGCTTAGGAGCCTTGCATTGTCTTGAAACTTGTGATGATTAAGCAATCTTCTGAGCTTTTGCAAGTGAACTTGGACTTGCCAAAGGAGTCTAGACTCATCATATGCCTCCCACAAATCCATTGGAAACCTTGTCTTGGCTTAAATGGCCTTCAACACCTCCCTAGATGGCCATATGCCTCATGCTAGGGCTTGATGCTTGTCATGCTTTATTTTTCTATGCTATAATGTTATATATATGATATGCTTATGATGCAAATGGTGTATTATGATGCTTAAAATGAAGAGGGCAAATTTGAGGTTCTACAACCGGGATACCCTTTTTTGCCCAAGTCGCCTTTTCAGGTTTTCAACTTTTCGGGTGTACATTTTTTTTATATATATCCCTAATTTTTTCCCAAACCCTTTTGGTTCGCCGGGATGCCCTTATTTTTTCCTAGGCCAGTCAACCTAGCAAGTCTCTTTTTATGCGTAGTATTTTTTAACTATGTCTGCGTTCACGGGCTGCGGGAAATCTTCACCATCCATAGTGGTAAGCATCATGGCACCTCCAGAAAATACTCTCTTAACAACAAATGGCCCTTCATAGGTGGGGGTCCATTTGCCCCTAGGATCACCCTGTGGTAATATGATACTGTAACACGGTGGAAGAACTGACTTTTTAGTCATGTTGCGGATAGCAAGAGTCGCCACCGACTTTTATTTTATCCAAGTGGAAAGGACATAAAAGAACAGGAAAGACCTATTTTAAAAGACTTGGGTTCGGGGGGTAGGTTATATAAAAGGAAGGTGTTAGCACCCTTTATATCCATGGTTATCCATGGGCTCTTAGTTACTTAGCTCACTTAAATTGTTTTTGAAGAGTGTAGTGTGTGATTAGAAATTTTTCTAAGTACTTTGTAATGATCCTCGTATGGATGTATACAAAGCCTTGTTTTGAAAAATGTTTAAGAAAGTGAGGTGTAAAAAGTATTTTGAAATGTGAGCAAGCAACTAAGAGATACCTACCCTAGATTAAGTCTTTCATGTTCTTGTATGTTCTTTCAATGGTAAGATTATCCCTATTATTAAGGAATAGGTAGTCATTACCTTGGATTTGTTTAAGGGACGGGCGTAGGATCATCGTATGGTCAATGAAGGCAACTTAAGGGGTGTCTTTAGCAATTCGTAGGGACTATCATCATTTATTTGAAGGGACAAGATCAGTATTCCGTAGGCAACCTCGAAGGGACTTGATCTTTTAAACCTGTAGGGACTTGATGATTTTATAAGTGGAGGGACTTTGCTTAAGACACCCCCTTTTCGAGGGACTTGACCATATTATTTTAAGGCAACCAAGAGGAATACCCTAGGAAGTGTAGACGGTGATCTTAGATCGACTTACGTGTGTGAGTGTTTATTTTCAGATATTTAATCTCTTATTAAGTTATCTATGTCCTTTTTATTCATTTAAGTTAAACACTCCCTAGGGTTACTAACCATACAAACAATAAGTAAATAATACAGGAATATAAACCTAACTATTACATAAGGAGGGAGGGGGAAACATTGGATCCTCAAAGGAGGGGGAAATATAAGTAAACAAAATATTAACAAAGCATAAATAATAAGTATGATAAAAATATTAAAACATAAAACAATTTAAATGAAATACGAAGTTAATAAGCAAAATCAAGTAATAAAATCAGGTTAGAAAAGAAAAGATTAGTTTTTAAAAAAAAATTGAAATTAGGGTAAAAAAATATTATTTTTGTTTAATTAACCTAAATTTATATATGTAACAAAAAAGTCAAATTAAATTATTTATGAAAATATTAAAAGGAAATATAATTATTAGAAAAATTTTAGAACAAAAAGATTAAATTAAGAATAACTAATTATAAATTAATTTTAGTTAATTATTAATTGTTTTTTTTAGTTAACTATTTTTTTATTAAATTAATTAAATAAGTAAATATATTAGAAAACCATAAAACAAAACATAAAAGGACCTGGGATTCGAACCCAGACCCTATACCTTCCAAGGCGTCACCATCTACCAGCTGATCCAGATGTTTTTGTTGTTTGTATGTTGACCATCATTCATAATATAAACAATCTGCAAAATTGAAAAATTATAAATAAAAAAACCAAAACCTAGGATCGAACCCAGGTCCTCAGCCAACCAGCACGCGTACTCAACCATCACGCCACAAGGGCAATTCTGATATACAATTCAAACTCATAACATAATATAATAAGTCAAAAATTTGAAAAATATTCGCGCGCCTTCAGTCATCTTCTTCCTTGAATTCACAGGTTTACCTGCGAATTTTCCTACGAATTCTCTTGCGAATTTTCATGCGCGTCACAACCTGCGAAACTCAAGCTATACAAAATACGTGAAATTTCACCCAATTGGTTAGATCAACATTATCCTTACAGCACACACAATTCAATCATGTTTTTATTATTCATTTATATTAAGTGAATTAGGAAGTCCTAATCTAGAGATATAAACCCTAATAATGGCAGAATGGTATTCCGGCCATGGAGCTCCACGAAAACTATCCAGAAAGCATCTATGGATCAAACCAAACACGAATCAACAGTTAGAATCAATTAATAACACATAAAAATATGAAATCAAAAAAGATATAAAGCTTGAACAAGAACGATTCGGTTAAGGCATATGAGTATGATTTTGATGTGTATGATGATTGGATTATGTCCAGTGATGATCTAGGAAGCCAATGCAACCTTTATTTGGTCTTGAAATTGTCTCTAACCAAAAATATGATTGTCATTTTTCTTTGAAAAATTTGAACTTTTTTCTTCTCCTTGAAGGCTGCAAAAACGTCCCCCAATGCAATGGTCTTGTTGTCCTTATATCATAGAGTGAATTAGGTTAAAAAAAACTTGATGGATTTGTGGGCTTTTGAAGTAGCTTGATCATGAAGACATTCAATATTTGAAAATCACCAAAAATCAAATCTAATAATGCCAATATGGTCATGCACAAATTTGGATGTGATCAATCAATCTAAAATGATGTTTATGACCTTCTAGATTCAAAATCATGTCCAAATATTTGATTTTTATATTTTATTTTGATTTAATTTGCATTTTAATGGATAAAATTCAAATAAATACTAAATAAAAAATAAAAAAATCAGATAATGCTTGGTTTGGGTCATGCTTGAGGCTATCATGAAGATTGGGTGGCAATTTGGTAGGCCTATTTGGCAAAAAATGGTTTTAAGGCCCCATTTGCTTCATATACCTCCTAAAACTTTCCCAACTTTGACAAGGCACAAATCCCTCAATTTTAAGGCTATGAAGGTGTTCTTGGAATTTTTAGAAAGCTTAGAGAGTCCTCTAACAATCCCTTTTGGTCTCATGTCCATATCCTTTACCATTTTCAAATTATGCCATTTGGAAGATGTTGACTTTTTGTTGACTTTTGAAATGACCTGTAATGTTTTGGCTCATACCTTTCAAATGAAGCATTTTTAGGCTTGGCTTGTGAGACACAAAGTTGTATAGAATTCAATTTCCTTCAAAATGAGATTTGGATGGGAAATTTTTGATGAAGTATGTGAAAGTTATGGCTGGTCAAAGTTCAGTTGACTTTTCCTATGAAAACCCTAATTTAGAAACTCCTGATTCTTGATGATCTGAAATCTCTTTGATGAATCATGATCAACCCTTGATAAAATTATGAATTTTACTTCATAAACTTGATGTTGGCAAAAATCATGAAGTTTGACTTTGGTTTGACCACAGTTGACCTCAGTTTGACTTCTTAACCACTTTGACTGATTTTTGCATATCTAATCATTTGACTGAGCAAACCTTTTGGGAAAGCCTTGAAACTTGACATAGGGATTCTTGAAGCCATGTAGGATGTTATGAAGCTCACTTGAGGCCTTGGAAGTCCATTTAGCCTGATGAAATTCAAAACCCTAGTTTAGGGTGCATTTCTTAGGATGAGGCTTTGTCTAAGGGAACTTCCAAGCTTTCTGACTAATTCTGAACCTTGTGAACCTCTTGGGATACCTTGTGAACCTTGTGAACCTATTGGGACACCTTGGTACACAATTCCTTGACTAGGGGAGGGAAAATTTTGGGGTGCAACAGATACGCTTGATTACCAAATCACCAACCTGATACACTTGTTGCTTAACTTTTTATTGAAGGATTTGATCATACGTTTCTGATACATCAGACCATGACAAACAGCTGCTAGTATTTTCTCATCAATCAAATTTATCTGGTCAAGTCGAGTCTGAATCCATTCATCTTCATCCAAGCATGCATCCTTCATATTTCTCAAAGAAGGGATCTGAACTTCAATGGGTAAAATTGCTTCCATACCATAGACAAGGGAAAATGGGGTTGCCCCTGTTAAAGTACGTATAGTGGTACGATAACCATGAAGAGAAAATGGTAACATCTCATGCCAATCCTTATATGTAATTGTCATCTTTTGCAAGATCTTCTTAATATTCTTGTTGGCGGCTTCCACTGCGCCATTCATCTTTGGACGACATGGAGACGAATTGTGATGTTTAATCTTGAATTGCATGCAGAGATCATAGTGTTGTTAAGATTAGTACCACTATCTGTGATAATCCTTTCAGGGATGCCATATCTGCATATAAGATTATACTTGATGAATCGAGCCACAACATTCTCGGTAACAAAAGCAAATGAAGTTGGCTCTACCCACTTGGTGAAGTAATCAATAGCCACAAGGATGAAACGATGTCTATTGGAAGCCGTAGGTTTGATCTCGCCAATCATATCAATGCCCCACATGGAAAAAGGCCATGGAGCAGTCAGAACATTCAACGGAACTGGGGGCACATGAACCTTATCAGCATAAATCTGGCATTTGTGACAAGTTTTGGAGTGTTGATAGTAATCAGCTTCCATGGTAGACCAATAATAACCTGCTCTCAGAATCTTCTTAGCCATAGTATGCCCACTAGAATGAGTACCAAAGATCCCATCATTCATGTCTTCCATAATCTCTACTGCTTCTTTATTATCCATACAACGAAGCAAAGTTGAATCGTGGTTGCGTTTGTACAGAATTCCATTACTCAGGAAGAATTTAGCAGAAAATCTCCTCAGAAACTTCTTATCATTGACAGATGCCCCTTCAGGGAATTCTTGATCTTCAAGATACCTTTTCACCTCATAGAACCAAGGTTTTTCTTCTACTCCTTCAGTACCCACCTCATTGCAGTATGCAGTTTTATCAAATCGATCAATAGTAATTCTTGGAGCTTCATCATCCCAACTGATTTCAAACATAGATGCCATGGTGGCTAATGCATTTTCCAACTGATTCTCTTCTCGTGGAATATGTCCAAAGGTAATCTCTTCAAAGTACGGGATCAAAGACAACACATGCTCTCTATAAGGGATGAGATTAGGATGCTTGGTGTCCCAATATCCTTTAACTTGACTAACTACCAGGGCTGAATCTCCATATACATTCAAAAACTGGATTTTCATCTCAATGGCAACCTTGATACCCATGATGCACGCTTCATACTTAGCCATATTATTGGTACATTTAAAACAAAGCCTTGCAGTAACTGGTGTATAACGACCTTTAGGAGAGATAATCACCACGCCAACACCATTACCAAGCGCATTAGAAGCTCCATCAAAACCCATAGTCCATCGGGATCCTTGTCCAATTCCTTCATATTGTCTAGGTTCTTTAGTAACAATCATAATATCCTCATCGGGAAACTCAAAATTCATAGATTGATAATCATCCACTGCTTGATGAGCCAAATGGTCAGCTACTACACTTCCTTTGATTGCTTTCTGAGTAGTATATTATATGTCATATTCTGTCAAGATCATTTGCCATCTTACTATTCGTCCGGAGAGAGCAGGTTTCTCAAATATATACTTGATTGGATCCATTTTTGAAATAAATAAAGTGGTATAAGTCAACATATATTGTCTTAGTCGGCGAGCAGCCCATGCCAAGGTGCAGCAAGTTTTCTCGAGCAGTGAGTATCTTGTTTCACAGTCGGTAAACTTTTTGCTAAGGTAGTATATTGCCTGCTCTTTTCGACCAGACTCGTCATGTTGCCCCAACATACACCCCATTGGGTTATCCAATACTATCAAGTACATAATCAAGGGTTTTCCTTCAACTGGTGGTATCAATATAGGAGGTTCCTGTAGATACTTCTTGATCTCATCAAAAGCGATATGGCATTCTTTGTTCCATTCCATCACTTGATCTTTCTTCAACAACTTGAAGATTGGTTCACAAGTAGCAGTCAACTGGAAAATAAATCTTGCAATTTAATTCAGTCGTCCCAGGAAACCTCTAACTTCTTTCTCAGTACGAGGAGTATGCATCTCTTGTATAGCTTTTACCTTTGCAGGATCCACTTCAATACCTTTACCACTGACAATAAAACCCAAAAGTTTACCATATCTAACTCCAAAAGTACACTTGTTTGGATTCAATCTCAACTTGTATTTCTTCAACCTCTCAAACAATTTGTGCAGATGATCAATATGCTCTTCTTTAGTCTGAGATCTGGCTATCATATCATCCACATATACCTATATCTCATGGTGAATCATATCATGGAACAAAGCTACCATAGCACGCTGATATGTTTCCCCAGCATTCTTCAAACCAAATGGCATCACCTTATAACAGAAAGTTCCCCATTGTGTAACAAATGTAGTCTTCTCCATATCTGCAGGTGCCATCTTAATCTGATTATACCCAGAGAAACCATCCATAAAAGAGAATACCTTATGTTGAGCAGTATTGTCTACCAGAACATCAATATGTGGAAGTGGAAAGTCATCTTTGGGACTGGCTTTGTTCAAATCCCTGTAATCTACACACATGCGTACTTTACCATCTTTCTTAGGCATCGGCACCACGTTTGCAACCCACTGAGGATAAAAAGTAACAGCTAAAAACCCTGCATTGAATTGTTTCATCATCTTTTCCTTAATCTTTTCTGGCATATCAGGACGCATACGACGAACTTTCTGTTTTATTGGGCGGCAATCCTCTTTCACTGGTAGATGGTGAACCACAATATTTGTATCCATCCCTGGCATATCTTCATAAGACCAAGCAAAAATTTCCACATAGTCATGTAACATCTGAATCTACCTATTC
This sequence comes from Lathyrus aphaca, assembly GCA_963966055.1. Lineage (NCBI taxonomy): Eukaryota > Viridiplantae > Streptophyta > Magnoliopsida > Fabales > Fabaceae > Lathyrus > Lathyrus aphaca. The sequence goes on along the minus strand of OZ014524.1, from coordinate 24,722,856 downwards.
TTAACACCATCTTATAACTCAGCACCTATCTTGACTTCTTTCCTGCTTTCCTCAGTTCACAACTTCGATTGGTTCCTCATGTGGTTGTATAGCTTTCTCTTCTTATTGTAGCAATCTAGCCAAATCCACAGGTACTTCACAATCTTCTTCCTTTCCATCCTCGGCTTGATAGATTGGATTCTCGAAGTTATAATTAGCAATAGCAGAATTGTTATCAATAGGATCCAGAGTGGATGAAGATCTGCATTTTAGTGACGTGGATGTGTGTAAGAACACATAGATTTTTTTTATTTGATAAAAGGAAAAAAAAAGTAAAAGAAAGACAAAGAGCGCAATATTTACGAAAGCGAGAAACGTCCAATGATTTTATTGAATGAAAATATGAAAATGAAATGACAACCCTAACAAGAATACCGTTGTGCCCCGGGAAAGGCACACGGCTTAAAAGTATTTAATTGTTCAAAGTTACAAAAATTAAATTTAGAAAAATAAAATAGCATTTACTCCTGACTAAAGGAGATAGGAATAACGTCTCCAGCCTTCCAATTGTTGAGTCCGTCACCCATGGTAGGTAAGATCCAATCATCCAGGTTGTAACCTTCATCATAATCTTCCACAACATTGACTTGGTCCTTTATGATTCCTCTATTAGTGATTAGAGAAGCACGAGCACGACGAACAGCCTTCTGAGATTCTTCTTCTACCACAGCTTTAGCATCTTTGAGGAAGGCCATTGTAGGAGGTATTCTGGTAATCACAGGAACGCTTTTAACAGCAGGGAGGGCTTCAGTAGCAGGAACTTTTTGAGGAACCACTTCAAATATCTGGCAAGGAGTCTCAACAAATTCACCCTCCATCTCAACATATTTAAAGGTATTCACATGACTGACCATGTATTCTTCTTCACCATAAACAGTGACAATCTTTCCTTTCACCGGATACTTTAATTTCTGATGTAAAGTGGAAGTTACAGCACCTGCCCCATGGATCCAGGGGCGCCCAGGCAAACAGAAGTACACGGGACGAATATCCATCACATAGAAAGTGGAATCAAAGACTTGAGAACCTACTTTGATTGGAAGATCCACCTCTCCGTGCACCATTCTTCTTGAACCATCAAAGGCCCTCACCACCACATTACTTGGTCTTAACACCACATCCTTCAAGTTGAGTTTGTCCAGAACATCCTTAGGTAATACATTCAATGAAGAACCATTATCCACCAACATGTGAGACAAAGTAGTGCCTCTACACTCGATGGAGACGTGCAGAGCTCTATTATGGTTTCTTTTAGCAGGAGTCAGATCGGCATCAGTAAAACCCAAACCATTATCACTAGTTAGATGAGCAACACAATTTTCAAATTGGTCCACAAAGATTTCATGTGGCACGTGAGCAGTCTTTAGGAATTTGATTAAATCCTTGGCATGGGCTTCAGAACACAATAGCATAAATAGCATGGAGATTTTGGAGGGAGTATTCCCCAACTGGTCAACAACATCATAATCACTCTTGTGGATGATCTTCAGTACTTCTTCCATCTGCTTAGAGAGGTTTTCACAAACTGGTGCCTCAACTTGGATAGGTTCAATCACTGGTCCTTTGCCCCGAGCCTCAATACTTGGCTCCGAGTTAGAGATATGAACTGGAATAGGAACAGACTTTGATGTGTCTTCTGGAGAGAAAATTCTTCCACTCTTGGTAACCTTACTAGACCCAGTAATATTGTCAACATTAAGATTAATGTCAGTAACAGGTGCATCAGTCAAAGGCTCTTGTTTGACACCATGGATATAAACATCAGAACCATAATTCCAGGGTATAGCCTTGTCAGAAGTATATGGGATAGGAACAGGAGTATTAATAATCATTGGAGACACCTTTGGCTCAGCATTAATCTTCACATGACCCCTATAAGTGATCCTCATTGGACCCTTGGAAGTAATCTTCACAGGAATCTTGTAAACCATAGCCACATCTTCAACTTTCAAGTCTTGAGCCAAACCTCCACATAGACTCTCTATAGAAGGGGTCCTCTCAAATAGTATAATATAGTTATCTATCAGGCGTTGAATACCTGACCTCAGCTTCCAACAACTATCAAGTTTGTAGGCACAGTAAAAACAATCTTCAGTGCAACCCGAAAATAAACCGGCTTGCACAAGTTTATTCTTGACAATAGATAGAGGAGTAGTTATTTCAGCCATAGTACGAACATAAACAACCTCATCAACAACATTAACTGTCTTCTCATGTTTAGGCATAGGAGCAGTAATCACATTAGGAGTTTCCGGAGGGTTAAACTCAATTTCTCCATTCTCAATCATATCCTGAATTTTGTTCTTCAATGCCCAACAACTGTTAGTATCATGGTCAGGGCTATTAGAATGATATGCACACCTTGCATTGGGATTGTAACGAGAATAGGAAGTATTGGTATTCTGTGGAGGGTCCTTCAAAGTAATCAATTCTCCTTTCAATATGTGTTGTAAAGCCTAAGCTAACGACATATTGATCTTGGTAAATTGCCTCCTAGGCTTGGGCTGACTATTTTGTTGCTGCTCTTATGGTAGAGGTGTAGGATTAGAAATCAAAACAGCTCCCACAGATTGGTTACGATTATTACGACTATGTTGGACATACACGACATTGGATTCCTTCTTCCCATTAGGGGGCTTCTTGGTGGTACTTGAAGAAGCAATTATCTTAATCTTTCCACTTCGTATCCCACTCTCCACACGTTCTCCAGTCATTATCAGCTCAGTGAAGCCAGATGATGATCTTCCAATGAGATGACTATAGAAAGGACCAGTCAACGTACTCATGAACATATCAACCAATTCCCTGTCAATCAAAGGGGGTTGAACTCTACTTGCCAGATCTCTCCATTTCTGAGCATATTCCTTGAAACTTTATTTGGCATCCATGGAAATGCTTTGGAGTTGCATGCGACTTGGTGCTAAATCAGAATTGTATTGGTACTGCTTATAGAAAGCCTCAGCAAGATCATTCCAGCTGCGAATGTTGGTACTCTCCAGTTGATATTACCACTCCAGTTGGGACCCAGACAAACTTTCTTGAAATAAATGCATCCATAACTTCCTATCAGGAGTATGGGGTTGAATTCTCCTGACATAAGACCTCGAATGCAATTTTGGACAAGACACGCCATCATACACCACAAAAGTAGGAACCTTGAAACCAATAGGGATGGAGACTCCAGAAATCAAACTCAAATATTCAAAGTTAAACCCATAATTCTTCTGTAGTTCCATATCATTCATTCGGTCCACCAACATCTTATACTTCTCTTCACTAGCAGGATCATGATAATAGTTCTCCTCATAATCAGAATCTTCCATAGTATCATGGAGACTGCCTTCTTCTTTCTCAGAATTTTCAGACCCAAGATTCTCAACCTCTTCATCTGTCTTGACTGGACCTCTGAATCTTCTACCCAGGTTGATGAAGCCCACTGGCTTTCTGGTCTTCTTCTTTTTCTTGTTCAAATGTGCCTTAAGCTCATCTTGTCCTCTGGACAAATTCAGAATCATTTCTTGAAATTGTTCATTCTAAGTCTGGAGATCCTTGACAGTTTGTTCGAGAGCCATTTCTTCTGAAATAAACAGCGAGAAGATAAAATACCTGTTTATAAGAAACATATGATGTAATGACATGGTATGTATATGTTTATGCAATGTTTTCAAGGACCGCGGGATTTAAATTTGTTTAAAGAAAACAAAAACAAAATTTTATTAGTAAATATTTAATATAAGTTTTGCCCCTTGGGCTTACAAGGAAATAACAATAAAGTACAAAGAGATAAATATATGAGGTTTTAAGTCTCCCATGGACGTTTCCTCTTTGTGTGGAGGTACTTGTTGAGGTTTTGCTCCTCGTGAAGTTGCCTTGTTAGCTCCAGAATTCTTTCTTGACCAGCTCTGAAGTGAGTCTCAAAAGTATCCCTTTGCTCCTTCAACTGAATCCAGGACTTTTGCAGCTCTTCCAAATCAGTGGGCATGTCCGGATGAAAAATGGTATAAGGAACATCTCCTTCAGCAACAGGCTCCATAGTGATTGGTAGAACAGCAGTATATGGCATCATAAGAGTCTGAGCACGAGATTGCACCCATATGAGATAAGGCTCCATAGGAATAGAATACTTTGGCTCCAAAGTCTTACTATCAATCCTATTTACCTTGTTCCAAGCTCGTATAAACCTTTGACGGTAACCCTGAAGATCGTTGTCGTAGTCGAACATAATACCCTGAATAAGCATGTCATGAGGATCATTACTCCGAGCATAACCAAACTGACGTAGTGCTAAAGAAAGGTTGTAGGTAATGCCCCCTCTTATGCCTAGAAGTGGCACATTAGGGAACTCCCCACAATGGTCAATGATAGTAACATTCTCCATAGATCGAGAGCACCAATGAATGTCTGAATGAGAAAGTGACATAATCCTCTTAGACCACCTTAACCCTTGTTCATTCTTCATCACTGATCGAGGAAGGTGAAAAATAAACCACCTAGATAGCAGAGGTATGCAACACATCAGAGTTCCTCGTGCCTTCGTAGTACGAGTATGAAGAGAATGTAAGATGTCTCCAAGTAAGGTAGGCAATGGATTATGAGTCAGAAATATGTTGATGGTGTGTACATCTATGAACTAGTCTGGATTAGGGAATAGTACCAAGCCATAAATCAGCAAGGCTAAGATCTCCTCAAAAGCATCATAACTCATAGCATTCAAGAACACTTGAGCCTTCTCCATCAATACCTTATCAAGAATACCCTTAACTCTGCTTCTCGTTTCCAGGACAATGTCTGATTTCTTCAAATGTAGGGTTGCAGCAATGACTTCAGGTTTAGGCTCTTTCTCTAAGCCTATGAAGGGTTTCTGATCAAGGATAGGTATACCCAGTAGTTTGGAGAACTCCTCTATTGTAGGAACCAGCTGATAGTCGAGAAATGTGAAACAATGATGTTTAGGATCAAAGAACTGAAATAGGACACTCATCATGTCTTCATTGAACCCTGAAGTGACTAGATCCAGTAGGTGACCATGCCTCTTGATGTATTGGGAGTTTTCAGAAACATGAGAGACCAATTCTTTAAGCTTAGAAGGTATCCCTACAAAGTTGATCCAGATTGTATTCCTACAAGCAGAAGCCATGACCTGCAACAAAGAACAAAGATAAATCCTTTGGTCCTTGAAATGGTCAGTGAAAAGGCTATGCTTATGATGTCATGATGTTATGCTCAATCACAAACATGTGGCACACACAAACAAGTCATACAATAGCCCTAGGTTTGAAGGCTTGCATGAGGTTTAAAGGTAAGTACCCTCCCCTGAAGTTTAGTTGGTTCATCTTGTCCTACAAAAGTAACCAGGTTCTAAGGGATCTCAATATCACTGGTCCTTCCCAAGGGTGGTTGTTCAGTAGGCAACTTACTTGCCAACCAAAACCCTCCAATTTTAGGATCTCAATGAGCGTAGTATCGAGTATCAACCAACTTCAGTCTTCACCAAAACCGGCTATCTCACTACTTTCTAAAGGCCAATATGGGATGACTAGGGTTCTAAAGGTCAGTTAGTGTATTGACAACATATAAAAGCCCCATATTATCCTTAACTTACTTAAGGAACATAAGCACCAACCAAGAAGTCACACTAACTATAGCCACTATATCAACCATATCGGTATACGTCGTACAGTTTCCTTGGTATATTGCCATTTACCTAGGGTACACTAGATCCGGGTTAGGATCTTTCACACAAAAATCCCAACAGAAAAGTAAAGCAAATAAAGCAAACAATTTAAGTGATCTAATTCCTAAGGGTACCCCTCTTTTACTTAGTAACTCCCCATCAGAGTCGCCAGTTCTGTAACACGGTGGGAGAACTGACTTTCTATAAATGTTGCGGATAGCAAGAGTCGCCACTGACTTTTATTGTATCCATAAAGAAGGGACATAAAAGAACAGGAAAGACCGTTTTAAAAAGACTTGGGTTTGGGGGGTAGGTTATATAAAGGGAAGGTGTTAGCACCCTTTATATCCATGGTTATCCATGGACTCTTAGTTACTTAACTCACTTTAATTGTTTTTTAGAAGTGTAGTGTGTGATTAGAAATTTTCTAAGTACTTTGTAATGATCCTCGTATGGATGTATACAAAGCCTTGTTTTGAAAAATGTTTAAGAAAAGTGAGGTATGAAAAGTAGTTTTAAAGTGTGAGCAAGTAACTAGGAGGTACCTACCCTAAGCTAAGTCATTTAAGTTCTTTTATGTTTCTTCAAGAGTAAGACTATCCCTATTATTAAGGAATAGGTAGTCATTACTTTGGATTTGTTTAAGGGACAGGCGTAGGGTCATCATATGGTCAATGAAGGCAACTTAAGAGGTGTCTTTAGCAATTCGTAGGGACTATCATCATTTATTCGAAGGGACAAGATCATTATTCCATAGGCAACCTCGAAGGGACTTGATCTTTTAAATCTGTAGTGACTTGATGATTTATACGTGAAGGGACTTTGCTTAAGACACCCCTATATTCTAGGGACTTGACCAATTAGATAAGGCAACCAAGAGGAATACCCTAGGAAGTGCAGATGGCGATCAAAGATCGACTTACGTGTGTGAGTGTTATTTTTCAAATTTTTATCTTATTTAATTAATTATCTAAGTTTATTTAATCACAATTAGTTTCGCACTCCCTATTTACTAACCAAGCAATTAAATAAAATAAATAAAATACGGAAATATAAAATCTACACTATTACATGGCTTATGGGCAGTTACAAAATAATCGAGCGAGAAAAATAAATTACAATATAATAACCTATACATTTTTCTAATAAAATAAAGCAATAATATAATAAAACACAAATAATAATAAGATTAAATAAAGGAAATAAATTAAAGGAAATTAAGGTTTAGTATTAAAAGTTAGATTTAAAGTTTTTTTCTTAAAAAAAAGGTTTAGATTAAATGACTTAGGGTTAGAAAAATTAGGGTTTGTTAGAATTAATTAAAAAAATATTTTTAATGTTATAGACCAAAATCATCATATGTTCAACCTGCAAAACAAAAATAAAATGGGAAAAATTGCTGGAACCAAGGATCGAACTCAGCCTCTATGTTCATCTGCACGCACACACTACCACTGGGCCAAGCTACGTTTCTTTGTTCAAATACAACATTAATAAAATAAAAAAACAAACAGAATTTTAAATTTGACGTTTCGCGCGCAGGGTCTTCTTCTTCGTTGAACCGTCTAGTTAGGTTATAGTGACATTCGTTCGTCACTATAACTTGTAGTGACGATTCTTTTGCGTCGCTATAGGTCCTGAAACTCACAAAACGTCATACGATCAATATAAATTATTTTTAACCATGCCAATCAACTAAACAATGTCCTAGGAGTCTTATAATGCCATCAATTGGTCCTTAAATCTCTTTTTCATGGAGTCCCCAATTTAGAGTTTCTAAACCCTAATAATGGCGAAATTTCAAACCTGCATAGAAAACACGATTAAACAGCCCAGAAACATTATAAAGATCATGGTGAACAAGATTATACAATCAAATTTAAGTTACATAACATGTATAATAGAAATCGAAATTCAAAATTTTCAAGAAAAATATGAATGTGGTTTCTGTGTTTTGGCACATTTTGGATGCTTATGATGATTCAAATACACTCTACATGCTTCAAGGAAGTTGTATCAACCTGCAAATGGTTTGGAGAATGCTTGAATATAGGAAATCTAAAATCAATTTCTTTGAAAAAAAGTTGAGTTTTGAAAAGGGTTCTTAGGCTTCTGAATTCGTCCCCCTTGTGTTGGTTTGCTTCAGGTACTTATAGAGAATGAATTTGGTTAAAAAAACTGATGGATTTGTGGACTTATGAGATAACTTGATCATGAAAAAATCAATCACCATAAATGTTAGAAAAATCACACCAAACCTTGCTATTTTAATTTAATCTGATTTCAAATGATTTCCAATCATTCTAAATATAATCTCAATGATTTCCAATCAAAGATTCCAATCATTATTTGATTTTTTATATTTTATATATATTTAAATTGAATTTTAATGAATAAAATTCAAATAAATAGTAAATAAATAATAAAAATCAGAAATCTTTGTAATTGGGTTGTGCTTGATGTTACCATGAAGATTGGATTGCAAAATTACAAGCCAATTTGGAAAAAATTGGATCTAAGACCTCATTTGCTCAATACACCCCTAAACAATTTCCCAACTTTGCTAAGGCATAACTCCCTCAATTTTAAGGCTATAAAGGTGTTCTTGGACTTTTTAGAAATCTTAAGGAGTCCTCTAACAAACCTCTTTGGTCTCATGTCCATATCTTTCACCATTTCCAAATTATGCTCTTTGGAAAAAAGTTGACTTTTTGTTGACTTTTGAAATGACCTGTAATGTTTTAGCTCATACCTTCCAAATGAAGCATTTTTAGACTTGGCTTGTGAGACACAAAGTTGTAGAGAATTCAATTTCCTTCAAAATTAGATTTTTATGGGAAATGTTTGATGAAGCATGTGAAAGTTATGGCTGGTCAAAGTTCAGTTGACTTTTCCTAAGAAAACCCTAATTTAGAAACTCCTGATTCCTGATGATCTGAAACTTTCTTGATGAATCATGATCAACCCTTGATCAAATGACGAATCATAATCTTGATTTTGATAAAAAAAAATATTGAAGTTTGACTTTGATTTGACCACAGTTGACCTCAGTTTGACTTTTTAACTACTTTGACCGGTTTTTGCATATCTGATCATCTGACTGGGCAAGCTCTTTGGGAAAGCTTTGAAAATTGACATAGGGATTCTTGAAGTCATATGGGATACCATGAAGCTTACTTGAAGCCTTGAAAATCATTTTAACCAGAGGAAACTCAGAACCCTAGTTTTGGACACTTTGCTTAGGATGAGGCATTGTCTGGGGGGAATTCCACACTTCTTGATCAATTGGGAATCTTGAGGATCTTATGATCATTTAGAAGTCTTGAGAGATATTGTCTTGATTATGGGATGGAAATTTTTTGGGTACAATAGGAGGGACAAATGTTGAGTGGACTTTCAAACCGTCCATAGGAAATTCAGGAGGGCTTGTAGTTTTATGGAAACAAGGTGCTTTTTCTTCTCTTTTCAGTTTCAAAGGCAAAGGTTTTGTTGGTGTTTGTGGTTATCGAAAGTAGTATATGGTTTATGTGGTGAATATTTATTCGTCTTGTTTAATTTCTAAGAAAAGAAAATTATGGAGGGATTTGACGACTTTTAAGGGAAAATTCCTGGTGGGTGATTGGCTTTTAGGTGGTGACTTTAATGGGGTTAGATTTGATTCAGAGAGGAAGGGTTGTGGTAATTATGTGAATAGGAGAGAGATGGAGGAATTTAATGATTTTATTTATTGTTTTGGATTAATCGATCATTCACCAATTGGTAGGAATTTTACTTGGTTTAGCTTGGATGGGAGGGCGACGAGTCGGTTGGATAGAATTTTGTTGTCTGATGGTTTGGTGGAGGCTTGGAATGTAGGGGGCTTTCTTATAGGTTCGATAGATCTTTCAAATCATTATCCCATATGGCTCAAATGTGGTTCGTCAAATTGGGGTCCGAAACCTTTCAATGTTTTTTATTGTTGGACCAAGCATGAGGAGTTCTTTTCTTTTGTGGAATCGATTTGGTTATTGACTATTGTTAGGGGTAAGGAGGTATACTCTTTTAAGGAGAAGTTAAAAGCTTTGAGGAGTTCTTTGTGTAGGTGGATTGTTGTGGTTTTCAGATTTATAAACCTTGAGGTAGAGTCTGCTATCAAGGATTTGAATGATTTGGACTTAGTGGCATCGGGACCGGGTTCTTTAGACGTGGTTAACTTGGCGGTAAAGAGAGTCGTGGCTTCCTCAAATGTGTGGGAATCAATTTGTTTCAAAGAGAGTGTTATTTTTCCAAAAGGCTAGATGTTTGTGGCTTGCGGAGGGTGATTCAAATTCTAAGTTCTTCCATAAAGTTTTGAAGTTCCATGTTCGAAGGAATTCTATTTTGGGGTTGAATACTTTTAATGGATGGTGTGAGGATGTTGATTTGGTCAAAGTGGGGGTTAGGAATCATTTTAAGGGGAGATTAACGGAAACCTTACGCACTAGACCTCTTTTGGATGGAATTCCTCTAAATGTTCTCTTTGGAGGAAGCTCCTTCTTTGGAACTTCTTTTTTCGGAGGAGGAAGTTAGAGAGGTCATTTGGGGTTGTGATGGGGATAAGAGCCCGGGGTCGGATGGTTTCTCCTTGAATTTTTATAAGAGTTGTTGGCCTTTTTTGAAGTCGGAGGTGTTGAACTTCGTGCATGAGTTTCATTCTTTTGCCATGTTACCTAAAGCGGTCACCGCCTCTTTCTTGACTTTGATTCTTAAAGTTGGCAATCCCATTTATTTGGATGATTTTAGGCCTATTTGTCTTATTAATAGCATGTATCTAATTTTGGCCAAGTTACTCGCTTCTAGATTAAAGGTAGTTGTGGGGAGGCTTGTATCGAGTTGTCGACCCGCTTTCATTCCAACTAGGAATATGTTGGATGTGGTGTTGGTTATTAATGAATGTTTGGACTTTGCTAAGAGGTTTAAGAATAAGTACATGATGGTTAAGGTAGATTTTGAAAAAGCTTATGATTTTGTGTCATGGGATTTTCTTAGATACTTGTTGAGAAGAATGGGCTTTGGTGTGAATTGGAGAAGTTGGATCAAGGCTCTTGTCTTTAATAGTTCTATGTTGATTCTTGTGAACGAGAGTCTGACCTAAGATTTTTTGGTTTCTATAGGGCTAAGACAAGGAGATACGCTTTCTCCTTTTCTCTTTTTATTGGTTGCGGAAGGTTTGGCGGGTATGGTCAAAGTGGCTTCCTCTTTGGGTGATTTCAAGGGTTTTCATTTTGATGATGGATCACATTTTAAGATTCTTTAATTTTCCTATGATACTATTTTAATTGGGGAATATTCGTGGAATAACCTTTGGACTTTCAAGGCTATTCTCCGGGGCTTCGAGTTATTTTTCGGATTGCGAGTCAACTTATATAAGAGTATGCTTCACGGTGTGAATTTGGACCCGAATTCTATTCAAGCGACTTCGTCTTTTCTTAATTGTGAGATTGGTTCCTCTTCCTTTTATTTTTTGGGTATTCCGGTTGGTATTAATCCTAGGAGATGTGTTATTTGGAGACCGATCATTTCAAGGTTTAAAAGGAGATTGGGATGATGGCATAATAGGCATATTTCTTTTGGCGGGAGGGTGGTTCTTTTGAGCTTTATTTTGTCTAGTTTACCGATCTATTTATTTTCCTTCTATAAGGCACCAAACGTTATCATCAATGAGATTATCATGCTTCAAATAAATTTTCTTTGGGGCGGTGACAATGTGAAGAGGAAGATTAGTTGGATTGCATGGGATAAAGTTTGTCTTCCAAAGAAGGAGGGGAGTCTTGGTGTGAAGCATTGTGGGAGTTCAATCTTGCTCTCCATAGCAAATGGAAGTGGCGAATTTTAAATGAAGAGAATTATTTATGGTCTAATTTTATTTCTTGTAGATATGGTGATATTAAAAGAGCAATGCTTGAGGTTCCATCCTTTAATGCGAGGAGTAAAGTTTCTCTTTTGTGGAGGGATCTTTGTATGGTAGGTTGTTCTACTTCGAGTCTTTATGGCAATTGGTTCTCTTCATCTATTTCCTACAAACTTGGTTCGAGATCCCAAATTTGGTTTGATTGTTGGTTGAGTTTGACTCCACTTTATATTCTATTTCCGAATATTTTCCTTTTGACAAAGACTATCCTTTTTCAGAAATGGGAAGTTGGAATGGGGGAGTTTGGCATTTAAATTTTATTTTTCGGTCCCCGATTGAGGACGGGGCAGCAAGTGAGCATTTGATGGAATTGCTTTTGTCTTTGTTTTCTATTCGACCTACTTGCTTGAATGAGGATCGGGTTGTGTGGTGGAGAAACCCAAGTGGTTTTTCAGTTAGCAATGCTTATGTTTCGATCGGTTTGGGTAATGTTGGGAGACCGGTGTTGGAGGGTAACATTTGTATTGCATTAGCTCGTATTTGGAAAATCAAATCACCTAGTAAAATTCAAATTTTTGGTTGGAGATTAATTTGTAATATACTCCCTAGGAAGGCAAAATTGGCAAAGCGAGGTATTTTAATGGGGCCTCATTCTTTGGTCTGTCCTTTGTGCTTTAGGGTTGAAGAGGATTAGGAACACTTATTTATTGGCTATCCTATTTCCAAATTGTGGTGGGTGGAGATTTGTCGTTGGCTTGGATTGGATGATGCCTTTCCGGATTTCTCGATTTTGGATCATCTTCTTTGGTTGGATTTATCTTGTAAGTCCGCTTTCATTTTAGATGTGAGTTGGTTTTTTGTTTGATTATTTATTGGGTGATTTGGAAGTGTAGGAATGAAATCCTTTTAAAGGTATTGTTCTGGACTGACCCAACGACTAGGTATGACCCAATCCTCTCTTGCCTATGGAACGACCCAATGTCCCAAGTGTCAAAGGGACCAACCAGATTCATGCTCCCCTAGGTCGGTCGTAATTCGTCGACCATGCCTGCTCCTGGTCGGTTCTCTCTATTCATTCTTGATCTCTGTCCGACATCAGCAGAGATCACCCAGATTTGACCAAGATGATTCTTGTTCGGATGGTCATGTGCTCGACGCACCATTATCACGGCCAGGTTGCTCGTCTGACGGTTAGTTTCTGGCAGTTACCTATTTTCGGGGGATCCGCGGTCCAGTACCAAAATAGGAACCGTTAGCCATGCACTGAGGGCTCTCTACATAAACCCTTTAGCTTGAGAGGGTCAGGTATCGAATATTCATTCCCTGAACACTTTTACTTGTACTAGCTAACTCTTGTGCCCATTCTGACTTTGGCATCGGAGTACCTTGCAGGTACACCCCCCGTTCTCCTCAGCATCCAAGCAGACTTCAAGATCCACGTCAGCAGCCATTGGAGATTCTGATCTAGGGTAGAATTAGTGGCGCCGTCTATGGGAAACCTTCTTACCCCGTTTTCTCATCCTCGGTTCGTGAAAACAAAAACATCACCGTTCAATCTCCTTCTAGATGGCTCACCAATATGATTACATCAGTGCTCGCGTCCTCACCAGCATCCCCGTTAAGAAACGGGAGAGTGACGGAAACAACCCTCCCCTCGGGGAACCCGGTCGTTTCCAGGACGGTCAGACTACTTCTCCAACGCCGGAGCCGTCACTGCAACCAGAGATCATGCCCGCTGATCTTCCCCTGATCCTCATTCTGGAGGGGACAAATCAAACATTGGCAGTGTTGGTCGAAGCAACTAACAATATCAAACTCCTCCTCCTTTGCTAAAGCGAAAGGCTGAACTTTCTTGAAGAATCAAGACACACCAGGTCCCCGTCCCCTGCGAGGAGGCCTCGTCAGTCTCGCAGTAGGTAACCTATACAGAAGAATGACCAACACCCATAGGCTTCTAGATCTATCAAGAAAAGGACTCGTTCGTCACCTAGACGAAACAAGTCCCCGTAAACGAAGAAAACTCGCAGGAATATCCAACCGAGAATATGACCGTCCCCCGAGGGCACACGAAATAGGTCAAGATCTCATCCTCGCAAACACAGGGATGACCGCTCCCATTCCGTCTCCCCATTCTCTAGCGACGAGGATGAGCCTCACGACCCCTTATCTGAAGAAATCATGTCCATCAGGCATTCGAAAGGGCTCGAAAGCCCCCACCCATGACAACATATGATGGAACCACGGATCCGGACGAGCACATCAAAAACATCAACACTCTGTTGGACAATAGAGGTGTCCAGGGAGCTATCAATTGCTGCCTTTTCCCTACGACCTTGAGAAAGGGGGCGATGGCTTGGTACAAGAGTCTCCCCCACGAGTCTATCACCTCATGGAGGCAACTGGGGAGAACATTCTCTCGACACTTCACTGCCTCGCGATGCCATCCAAAAACTGAGGCGTCTCTGGAAGCGGTTATTCAAGGGAAGGATAAGCCCCTCCGAGCATATATCGAGAGGTTTAACAAAGTAGTTATCCAGATCTCGACCATGGACTACATGAAGAAATACCTTTTGGAACGAGGACTCCGCCCCCAGAGTGATTTCAGAAGAGCCGTGGGAATCGAAACACCAGCCATGCTTGACGCCTTCCTCCTCAAGGCACAAGCATACATACAGTACGAGGAAAAGGAGGAAGCAAGCACTGACTATGATACCAGGCGTAATGAGGACGCCAAACCTTCCAAGCAAGACGACTCCTCAACATCCCGTCGGGGAGGAGACAAAAGAAAGGAAGACCGCTCCTGTGAACTGCGGGAGAACAAGGGTCCCATCGGGAGGTTCCACGACTACACACCTCTCACGACGACCAGGGAAAAGATTTTGTCTGAGTGCACGAATTCTAAATTTCGCCAAGCAGGAGTCAGATTCCCAAAACAGCTACAAAATAAACTGAATACCGACAAAACAAAGTATTGTCGCTTCCACAAATCTCACGGGCATAATACGAGGAGTGCATTCACTTGAAAGACGCCATTGAGATACTCATCTGGGACGGTCATCTCAAATAGTTCACTAAGAGTAAAGATGCTCCTCGACAGGAAGTACAAGAGGTCCATAAAGCTGAAGACGCCACTCCATCGGTCGCAGAAACAAACCTTCAGGTCACTCTTAGAATCACGCAACCAGAAGATTTCTACATTCCTAAGCCATACATCGGCCCTGTGTACTTCGTCGCGTACAGCCCGTGGGAATCTTTCCCGCCAGCAATGGTCATCTCCGGAGGAGGACCACATAAGGTTATAGTAGGATCAGTGAAGCGACGATTCGATCAGCTGATGAACACCAGTTCAAACCACAGCTCGACCCTCCTCGTGGAGGATCTTCTCCCATCTCTTTCTACAAAGAAGACCTCCTTAGAGGGGTACCTAATGCTAGAATTCCTTTGCTAGTTCATGCACATATGGAGAATTTTGACGTCCGTAGGATCCTAGTCGATCAAGGAAGTTTTGTCGACATCATGTATTCTCAACTGTTCGCGACCCTCCAGCTGAACGAGACGCACTTGACACCATATGTAGGCTCGGATCTCCAAGGGTTCAACGAGACCGTTTCCAGACCTTGGGGTTACATCAATTTTATCGTTACTTTTGGGGCAGGAGAAACCCCAAGGTCCATTAAGGTGTAATTTCTTGTGATAGATTTCCCGTCCCTGTATCAATGCATCTTGGGACGACCTACTCTAGCCGAACTCATTGCAGTTCCTTCTACGATGCACTTGTAAATGAAGTACTATACATCGTCGGGACAGGTAGCCACACTCCGCAGGAACATAGAAGCTGCTCGCAGGTGTTACGAAGCCACATCCAAAGGCCTCAACACCATCGCCACCAAGCCCAAGCTGGAAAAAGCCATCCTCCCCTGCACTTCTGAGGAGCTAAAGGCGCTACCCCATGTGGATTCCATAGATCTCGACAGCAGATTCACTGATGAAGAAGAACAAGGGCATATGGTTGAAAAGCTTTCTTCATCCGTTCGACCCGTCCTCGACGGTGATTTCGAACTGGTTGCACTAGGAGAGGATCCGTTGAAGGGAGAAAGATTGGAGCAGACATCCCCGACCTGGCGAGGAAGCAGCTCAAAGCCTGCCATAGGGAAAATGATGATTTGTTCATGTGGAGCGCTGTAGAGATGTCGGGCTTTGACCCAGAAATGGTGTGCCACCATCTATCCATAGACCCCTTAACCCGAGCAGTTGCGCAACGAAGGAGGAAGCAGTCCCAGGAAAAGGTAGAAGCAGTCGAGCAGGCTGTAAAAGATCCCCTAGAGGCGTATTTTGTAACAGAGGCCATGTACACCACCTGACTCTCAAATGTTGTACTATTTAAAAAGAGCAATGGAAAATGGCGCATGTGTGTTGACTACACTGATCTTAATCGGGCTTGCCTGAAAGACGCTTACCTTTTGCCTAACATTGATAAGTTGTTCGATAAATATGCAGGTTTTAAATTACTATCGTTCCGACGTCTATTCCGGGTACAATCAG
Organism: Lathyrus aphaca; assembly: GCA_963966055.1. Taxonomy (NCBI): domain Eukaryota; kingdom Viridiplantae; phylum Streptophyta; class Magnoliopsida; order Fabales; family Fabaceae; genus Lathyrus; species Lathyrus aphaca. The sequence continues at coordinate 24,706,732 of OZ014524.1, read as the reverse complement.
ATACCCATGGTCGTGACCGACAAAAAGTAAGCTGCTTTCATGACCGAATCAGTCAATTATTACTACAACGTAATGCCTTTCGGCTTGAAAAACGCGTGCGCTACTTACCGGCGAATGATGAAAAAAGTCTTTCAAGCGGAAATAGGGAATATACTCGAGGTTTACATGGACGGAATGATCGTTAAATCCCATGAGGAAACCGATCACGCTCTCCAATTAAAGAAAATCTCTGATCATGCACGTAAGTGTAAAATGCAATTCAACCCTAAAAAGTGCACGTTTGGAGTACGAGCGGGTAAATTCCTCAATTTTTATCTAACCGAAAGAGGGATAGAGGCTAACGCCGATAAATGTCGAGCATTCTTCGAAACACCCACGCCAACTTCTAAAAAATCCATCAAATCACTAAACGGGGTGCTCGCATCGTTGTCACGTTTTGTAGCAAAATATGCTCATCATGTGTTCCCCTTCTTAAGCTCCTCTGCAAGGAGGATGCCTTCGAATGGACGGAGGAGTGCGAGCAAGCCCTGACACACCTCAAAAAGGCTCTTTCATAACCCCCGGTCCTCTCCCGACCAGAGGTAGGGGAAATCTTATTCCTTTACCTTGTCGTTGCTAACGAAACCATAAGCGCTGCTCTCGTGCGAGAAATACCCGAGGGGCAAAACCCAATCTATTTCACGAGCAAAGCCCTACAAGGGCCGAACTTATGTATCAACAAATTGAAAAGGTTTCCTTGACACTCCTCCATGCAACAAGGAGACTTAGACATTATTTTCTCGCACACTTGATCGGGTGCATATCGACCATCCCATCAGACAACTCCTCGATCGACCTGATATGGCCAGGAGAATGCTCAAGTGTCGTTGGAACTATTCGAATTTGATATTCGGTATGAGGGTAGAGCAACTCTCAAAGCGCGGGCCCTCGCCAATTTCGTAGCCGAAATGATTGCCCAAGAAGGCTAAATATGCGCGTCCAAAAGTTGGACCATTTTTATGGATGGCGCTTCGAGCTCAATGGGAGGCGGTGCGGGAATCATCTTAGAAAATGAAGAGGGAATCCTGATCGAAGTATCCCTCACCTTATTATTTACCACGTCCAACAACCAAGAAGAATACAAAGCATTCCTCGTAGGCCCGAGGCTCGCTGACGACCTTCGAGCAGAAGAGATAATTATCTGCACAGGCTCCCAACTCGTAGCCATGCAGGTCAAAGGCGAATACCAGGTCAAAAATGACAATTTGTTAGAATACTTAGCCCTGGTCAAAGAAATGATTGCAAAATTCACGTATGTGGAAGTTAAATATGTACCTTGCGAGAACAATATACGAGCAGATGTACTCTCGAAACTCGCGAGCACAAAGAAGAAAGGAGGTAATAAATCCGTCATTCAAGAAATACTTCCTCGTCCCAGTATCGAAAAGTCAACCCTGACAGTAGACATAAACATCATTGGCGACGCCAACTGCTAGATGACTCCGGTATTAGGGGTGTTCATGGGTACGGGCCAACCCGCGAACCCACTCACCCAACCCAACCCAACCCTTATTTTTACCCAACCCAATCATGCACGGGTCCAACCCGAACTAACCCATTCAAACCCATTGGTGTTTGGTTCGGGTAACGGGTTTGAAATTTTAAATCCAAGAACCCGCGAACCCAACCCATTAATATATCTCACACTATTTTTATTTAATTTTATTTATAAATTATCTAGCATAATTCTTAGAATGCATATATTTTTTAATATAATTATAGTTTTTATTAATGGTAAAAACATAAGTCTAAATCAAATTTGAGAGATCAATTTTATCTATTCAAAGATAGATATATCTTACTTTTTATATTATACTCTACACCGTTTGTATATTTTTCTAATTTTTTATTAACCAATAAATTTTATTCAAATTGAATACTAAAAGTTTATGATTTTTTAAATTTTTTTGTAATATAAATAAGTTAATTAAATGATAGATTTTATTTAGAATTTGAAAATTATGTTTAGTAGATGACCCACGAATCCAACCCAACCCAACCCATTGATAAGCGGGTTGGATTGGTTCGGGTATAATCTTGAAATTACGGGTTGAACACTCAACCCAACCCAAAGAATATTGATCGGGTCGGGTATTGGATTTAATCAAATTAGACCCAACCCAACCCGCGAACACCCCTATCCGGTATACAAATACCTAACCAATGATGAACGATCCGAAGATCCAAAAGAAGCCAGTATCGTCAAGCGACGGGCCTGTTCGTACGTCTTGGTCGAAGGAAAACTATATTGGCGAGGATTCTACATTCCCCTCCTCAAGTGCGTCGAAGAGGAAATGATTCCCCACATTCTGCGTGAGATCCACGAAGGCATCAACGCCCAACATTTGTGTGGAAGATCCCTCGCAAAGAAAGCCCTTCGGGAAGGATATTACTGGCCTAGTATATAGAATGATGCCAAAGAGCACGTGAGACATGCACATCGCACCATCCAACGAGCTCAAAACGATGTCATCCTCGTGGTCATTCGCATGGTGGGACCTGGATATCCCTGGGCCTTTCTTCGTCGATTTAAACCAAAACAAATACTTAATCGTCGGAGTTGACTACTTCACGAAATAGATTGAAGTTGAATCTCTAGCCAAAATCACAACCCTCAACATGCTGCGTTTCTTTAAACGTAACATTCTCGCTCGCTTCGGAATACCCCAGGCTATCGTTACCGACAACGACACCCAATTCACGGATAAAAACTTCCAAGAATTCGTCGCCAACATCGGAACCAAACAAAACTTCACATCTGTCAAACACCCTCAAACCAATGGGCAAGCTGAAGCGACAAACAATGTCATCCTCCGAGGACTTAACCGAATGTTGGACGAGATCAATAGACGATGGATCGAGGAACTGCACAACATCCTGTGGGCATACTGGACTACCCCCCAGTCGACCATTGGGGAAACCCCTTTTCGACTAGAATATGGGACTGAGGCCGTTATCCCCATAGAGATACACATCATGTCCAGGCGAACATAAGCCCCAATGGACGAGGATACCAATTAAGAGATATTACACGAAGAACTCGACTTGGTCGAAGAAGTCAGATCAGGGGCAGCCATACGCGAGGCATCTTTTAAACAAAAGATTTCCATAAGACAGGATTCCAAAGTCATAAAACGAGCATTCACGGTCGGCATCCTAGTCCTTAGGAGGAACCACAAGGACTCCAGAGAAGGAAAACTAGCCGGGAATTGGGAGGGTCCATACTGGGTCCGAGCCATAACGGATAGCGGAGCCTATTACTTAGAAAATTTGAATGGGGAAAAACTTGCTCGTCCTTGGAACTCCGAGAAACTCAAACAATACTACAGTTAAGGCGTCAACCGACATCAGTATCGACCTAATATGCGTACCTAGGTACAAGTATCGCATACCAAACTTACATTTCGATGAGATCCTCTTCAAGAACGAGGAAGATCATCATCACACGGTTGGATCTCAAACGAGTTCATCATCGTCTTCATACCACAACCAGGCAGAACACCCATCTCGCGGACGTTCACGCCACGAAGCACAAATCATTAACATGCTCCGAGTGTCGTTCCCCAGCCAAACATAAGATGGCATTTTGCCTGGTTCCCTAAATCGACAAATAAATAAATCGAGCATCATTTCCCAAACTTACAAACATAACTCAAGTCCCATGCGGGAACATAAAAAGAACATCGCACTCACATGAAAAGCGAACATCATTGCATCCAAACATCTCAAAAACAATTATTGAAGATATTAAACAAAGTATGTCCTCCGACAGACATACGAGCACACACATCAATTAAGTGAATACACAACCACCAAGGTCGCAAAACTTTCAAACATTAAAAGGGTTCGACCACAAGGGCCAACTTGTTCTCATTTTACATAAAGGGGGAACAAATCCCCCAACAAAAGCCATGGTGTGCAGACCGGCTAACAAAATACAAAGTAAATTAATACATCACGTATTGACATTGACTTCTGGCTGGGCGTCAACAGGGGTCCCATGGTCCTCTTCCATATCGACATTTCCTAGCTCGAACTGCTTGAGGTAGTCAGGAATGAGGATAACACCATCCTCGGCCTTGTACAAAAAGTTGGTACCCTTCTCGTTGAACGTCAGTCTGGGGTTAACTATTTTCAGTCACCCCACCGTGTTTTTGAGCGTCACGCTAGCCATCTCCTCGAGATCCGCCTCCCTTTCCTCGACCTTCGCGACGAACTCAACCTGGGATTTCATAGGCTTTAGCTCCTCAGGTTCATCCACGACAAGAGCCCAATTATCCTTTAGACGGGCAATCTCCTCTGCGGAAGACTTCTTGTCAGCGGCCGCAAAATCTTCCAGCATTTTAATCCTCTTGGAGGCCTCCTTTAGGGATTTCGCGGAAGTCTTAGCCACATCCTTGGAGGCAGACAGTTTGGCCTTTAGTTGTTGGATCTCTTGCTCTTGGGTGGCAGTCCCCTCTGCAAACATTGAGGCCATGGTAAGGACCCACATCATTGGGCTCGCATCCCGAGCTAGCCAAGATCGTTTGTCTGGTCTATTCGACCCCTCCAACTGAAGCATATCCGCCCTATGGACTTGGAGGGAGTGCTCCTCGAAGAAATTGGGCTTCAGGAAGCACGTAGGAAAGCTTTGGGGAAGCATTTTCTAGATTTACAATCTCATCGGCTCTAGACCTTTTCCCCGTTCTATAAGTCCCCCTAGGGGAACCATGGGAGGCTGGCGAAGAGGTACCTGAACCCGTGACCAATCGCTCGTTGAGGCGAGTCATCTTCAATTTTTTCGGTGCTTGTCGCTTGCCCACGTTAGATATCAACTTATCCTGCACATTCACCATAGAATCTGGAAAAGAGAAAGGTAAAAATGGTCAGAGCATAAATCATAGACGAGCATAATACGAAATACGAGCAAACAAACACTAAAACTACCAAGGTAATGAGAAACGTCCTTGTTTGTTTCGCAAGCTAGGAGCTTAGACACCTCTATAAACCTAGGGGTGACATTGGCGCCCCCATCCTTGTCTAAGACCGCATGACCATGTTCATCAACATGCACTGTCAAAGTGATCCGCGAAACGTAACTCATCAAGGCCTCATAGCTGGCTTGGTCGCTCTCACTCAACTTGGAGGAAATCTCTAAGAACTCGTCTGTCCCGCGCAGGAAAGGATCACGCGACCAGGAAAAGTCAAACTTTAACACCAAGCAGGGAACCTCTTTCCCATCCTTATCCAGTAAAACATTCCCCTGATCGTTTGTGTCCACTCCCCAAAACTTGCAGGAGTTCAAACCACGCTCGGAAATCGGCTCGACCAAGTAGAAGTGATCTTTGAAATCTCTGATCGACTCATAGTACGCCTTAAAAATATTCTTCTTTTGTTTCAAAGAGACCCAACCGAACTTTTCCTGAACCACCTGGCGCTGAGGTGAAAGATATGGAAAACAAAGGGAGTATTGCCCCTATCCTTAAGTACCTGCACATTATCTCGAAAGCACGAATGAAGGCAAACGAGTTCGGGTGTAACTGGGAGGTAGCAAGCTCTAAGTGCACAAACACGGATTGTTGAAAATCAGAGAATGGAAGCCTGAACTTGAGCTCCCTGAACAATATGTCGTATAGAGGAAATCTGTCCGAGCCAAACGACCAACATATACGGTCCTCTGAACCCGGGTACTTCACTTACCAGTCTTCGGGGTTTCCGACCACAGGATCTGGGCCCTCCAAGTCCTGGGTATAAACAGAAGCAATATTTACTGGCTCGTCGGCAGCCCACTCGTCGACGGGTATATCCTTGTCCTCTTCATCATCCTCCTCCCCAAAAACGATGAAGTTTTCTCTAGGTGAGGTAGTTTCCTCTGAATCATCGGGGGACGTGGAACTCCTCCCTGTCGATGAAGATTCTTCAGATTCAGCGGAAGAAGGC